>JAZKJV010006797.1:0-553976 GCA_037367405.1 Ottelia alismoides | reverse complement strand
TCTAAATCAACCATCTTCATCAGCTATTTCCTGCTGATCGTGATCAACTCCAACCAAGCTCACCCGTGGGCGAGCTCGAGGGGTGAAGGAGATTCCCCTCTGGCCCCACCGGTGGCCCCAGATCTTCTCCGTTCGTCGGTAATAATTCGGAGAAGGATGCCACATCGTCAGCTGAGCACCTGAGTCCAAGAACGGTTAGAACAGCCAAATGCTACAGGCTGTCGACACGTGGTGTGAATGCGCAGTCCCGATCGACGCCCAACTTCTAACCTGAGTCATCCGCTGCGAAACGGTGGAAGATTTGCATCATAAGTCCAGCCGAGATTCTGAATTCAATCGCGCCTCCAACATTTCCACTAATTACAATTAGGTCTCTACGCGGGGTCCTAATTGTGATAAAAACATATTTCTTCGCATTTTAGTCCTTCCAGGGACTTTTTTGTAACAAAAACAAAATGCTTTTCTTGCAGTTAGGCCCTTGGCTTGTAAGGGTCAGTTGAACCTCGAATTCTTCTCATTTTTCTGCGAATTTTCTAGGGTAGCTTGATAACTACACAAGGGATTTTTTGAGTATTTTCCCAAGATTTTCGTTGCTTTCTTGTGCGATTTTGATTCTTGTCTTCTCGAGTTTGTTTTAAACCGAATTTGTTCGCCATTTCTTTCATTGTAAAATCAATAATAAAAGAGGATTTGTTGGGATTTATTCCCTGTCTCGAAAACCATAGTTTGAGCATTCTGCTTCCTTGTGTTCGACCCAGGCACACTTACCAGGATAAATAAAATAGTGTAAGGTTTAAATAAGAGAGAAGCCGATTAATCCACTTCACCTTCTCTCTCTCCTATTTTAACCGAATTTTTGTTTGATTAATTCATATCTCTTTACAGTTCTCTACATTGACAACACATTTCTTAACCGCAATCGGATCTGAGCTTATCAACGACCGAAGGTTTTCTTATATGCTTTGCCTTCCCATGCCTTCCAGGACCCTATCAATGTGTCTCAAACCTCTCTGAGAAGCCTACCTAACGTAGAGGAGCATCAGCCTCATTTTACCACTTAGGAGTCTTCTAGGTGGTCGGAGTCGATCAGGAGCCCGTATCGAAACCTTCTCAACCAGGTGTTCTTCCATGTTCATCCAAGGGTGCTCCCAACCATTAGATCAAGATCTATCCCCAGGTGCACCAGCTGTCGTCCAATCCCTCCAAGCTCAATCATTAGATCTGCCGGTGAGATCTAATCTCTGCCCTTCATCCGTGAAGCGACATCGATCGTCCAGAGCATGCCACGTGGATAAGTGGTGCCCCATTCACTGTCCATCAACGCCTATTAGGGGTACATTGCATATCCCCCTCCCACTTTTTTGTCCATAAAATTTCATCTTTAGTTCAAATATTTTTGGAATTTTTACTTTTAGGACCCTGAGCTTTCCATAATTGCACTTTAGTCCAATCCACATCACATCGCGTGCCTGGTGAGGGGATTGGGTAGTTCGCAAGGACACCCCTATAGGTTTCAGTTATTATTTGGTCTAAGGACTTTAAATATCGGAGTAGTAATTTTATAAAAAATTGCAACCAAGACAAATAACTTTTTGGATATTGCAATTATACCCTTGTTAGTGTGTTTTATGTTGTTAAATTCAAGGTTCTTTGCATGAATGCCCTTTGGCCTTTGTGAAGTGTTTTGGAATGCATTGCATGTTTATTAAAACTACATTTAGGTCCCTACTAGTACATGTAATTTATTTGTTGTATTGCATTATTAAAAATAGTATTTTGCATGTAAAGATCTTTGAAGAATTACTTTAAGTGTCTGGAACTATTTTGATCCACATATATTTTTCTTGAGGCAATTAGAAATATTTTCCTAATTTTTAAACTATAAAAACAACGAATTTTTCTCTTATTTACATTTGAAAATACATAAAAATTATAAGAATGTTTGAAAAATCTTTTGTATATATTTATGATTATTTGAAATTCTGACCTTTTAATTTTTGTAAATATGACCAAAACTCCTAAAATTGAGAAAACCCAAAAAACTTATAAAAATCAGTAAAAATTACACAAAAATCAAAAAATATTTTTTTATTTCTGAATTTTTTCTATATTATATAATATATTTAAAATAGTTTTGTCAATTTTTGAGAAGAGGGAGGAGCATTTAATTACTTGTAAATGTGGCCTAACACAAACACAGTTAGATTACTTTACATTGAGTAAAAGAGAATGGTTGTGTTGTAAAGACTACAAAGTAATCCCAGGAGATAGTTTAACAACCCAACATCGCTTGTTAGTCATGGATATGCAAAGGAGGTTTCCCAAGATCAATAGAACTAGATGTGGAATCTTCAACTGTAGCAATCGAGTTTCAGGGAGAATGTTTTAGAATACTTATCTAGGGATTGTAGTATAAGTGCAAACGAGGTATGGGAGGCAGTAGCATCTTGTATCTGAAAGGTAGATAGAGAGATGTTAGGAGAGTCAAAGGGAGGAGCTCAAGGGCAAAAGGAGGCTTGGTGGTGAACTGAAGGTGTGCAAGAGAAGCTAAAATTTATAAGAGTATGCTTTAAAGCTATGTCTAAGAATTGAACAGAGGAAACTTTCACAAACTATAAAATAGCAAAGCAAGAAGCAAAGAAGGCTATTAAGTGAAGTTGAGTCAAAATCTTATGAAGGTTTGTACAAAAATCTCGACTCAAAGGAGGGCCAAAAGGATATATTCTGGTTGGCCAAAGCAAGAGAAAGAATGACAAAAGACCTTTCTCAACCGAGATGCATTAAGGATGACGAAGGTCATGTGTTTGTTACTCAAAAGGATATAGAGACTAGATGGGAGCAGTACTTCCATAAACATTTCATTGGGGAAGGAAACAAAGAGATTACTTTGGGTGATCTAGATAATAGTGAAAGTTACTTGAAACGTGTAATCTATAGATGAATACAAAGAAAAGAAGGAGAGGAGGATTTGAAGGCTATGATACCTGGGAAAGTTGTAGGACCGATGGCATCCCTATAGAAGTATGGAGAGTTTTAGGTTAATGTGGTTTAACTTGGCTTACAAATCTATTCAATGTTATTTAGCAAAGCAAGAAAATGCCTTAAGATTGGAGGATGAGTATCATGATGCCTCTTTATAAGAACAAAGGAGACATTCAAAATTTTTTCGAATTACAGAGGTATCAAGCTGATGAATAACACTATGATAATTTAGGAACATGTGATTGAAAGAATGTTGAGGCAAGTTTCCAAAGTAAAAGAAAACTGATTCAGATTCATGTCGGGTCAATCGCCTATTGAAGCCACCTATTTGTTGTGGAGAACAACAGAGATTTATAGAGCTAAAAGGAAGAACCTTCATATGATTTTTATTGATTTGGAGAAGGCTTACGATTTTGTCCAGTGAGAAATATTGTGGAGAGTTTTGGAGAAGAGACAAGTACTTGTCCTATACATTAACCTCATACAAGATATCTATGATATGGCTTTATCTTGTGTAAGGATCCAATCTGGGAAGACTGGCTATTTTTACATCAACATTGGCTTACATCAAGGTTCAACTTTAAGTCCATTTATTTTTACTTTGATTATTGACGAGTTGACTAATCACATTTAGGATGAGATACCTTGGTGTATGTTATTTGTTAATGATATTATGTTGATTGATGAGACTAGAGATGCAGTAAATGAGAAGATTGAGGTATTGGAGACATTCATTGGAGACTAAAGGATTTTGTATAAATAGGACTAAGACTGAATATATTGAGTGCACCTTTGATGGAAGCAATGGTGAAGGAATCAAGGTAAAGATTGGTGATGATAACATTTGGAATAGAGATTCTTTTAGATACATGGGATCTATTTTGCAACATGATAGGGAAACTGATGTAGATGTTACTAATAGAATAAATACAGGCTGGCTAAAGTGGAGAAGAGCCTCTGTTGTTTTTGTGACAAGGAAATTCCTTTAAAAATCAAAGGAAAGTTTTACAAAGTAGTCGTGAGACCTGCTATGCTCTATGGATCTGAATGTTAGCCTATGAACCATGGACATGTGCAGAGAATGGTTGTAGCAGAAATGAAAATGCTAAAGTGGATATGTGGATACACACATAATGATCGGATTTGGAATGATGCAATCAGAAAGAAAGTTTTCGTAGCTCTGGTTGAGGATAAGATGCGAGAAATTCACTTCAGATGGTTTAGACATTTGCAAAGAAGGTCAGTTGATGCACCAGTTAGGAGATGCAAGTTTTAGGATGTTAAGCCGACTAAGAGAGAGTGAGGATTACCCAAGAAGTGTTGGAATGAGACTATATGAAGGGATCTCAATTTTTTGGATATAAGCCCGAGATTGACCCAAGATAGATCTGAATGGAGGCAAAGAATCCATGTAGTCGACCCTACTTAATTGTAGGCAAAGGATTTGTTGTTGTTGTTGTATATAATTATATTTATAAATCTAAATCCATGTATATATCTTATATATATTATTACTATATATATTACTTATAATCAGTATTACTGTTATTAAATTCCTATAAATATAATTCAAAACCTTTAAAAATAAAATAGGTTGTACTTAATGGTATTTTCCTGATTTTAGGTATATTTTATATATTTATATCCTATATTGTAATTATATTATAAACATTATATAGAGACTACATATCTACTTAATACATATTAAAAAGAAAAAGAAATTGAAAAATAAGAAAATATAAAAAGAAAAAAACTAAAAAATTAAAAAAAAAAAGAAAAATACAAAATACAAAAATATAATCTTAAAAACCCACGAAAATTAGAAATACCCTATAAAAACAAAAAAAACTCACTTCTTGACTTTCTCTTTGATTGTTAATTTGTGTACCTATCCATGTTGCTCCTTTGTAGTTCAAGCCCTACACTTACATACTATACATATTTATTTGTAGGGTATAATGAATTTCGTCTCCCTTAAATTTATTGTTCAATTATTCTGTGTATGATTGTTGATTGACAACTGGAGTTAAGTGTTGAGAGCTGAAGAAGTGTCGATACAACGATGGTCAGATCCAACTTGTCAGACACAACAAGCCCTCCAAGATTGGACGTTAGACATCCCAACTTCTATGCTCATCAAATGGCGTTGTTGCCAAGGAGCAATGCTTGGGATTTGTTTGCCTTATTTTTTTCTATCATTTTCTATTTTATTTTTCCTTTAGTTAAATAATTTTTATATATTCTAATACATATTTCTTTGTTGAATTTCTTCCAAGGGACAATCTGACGAAGGTGACTTCATAGGAAGTTAGTGCACCCGAGCGGCGAGGAGATCAACTCTTCTTCCTTTGAGCCAATTGCAGAGAGCAAGAGAGAGAGAGAGGGAGTCAAAGAAGATATTAGTGTAGATTTTTTCTTGTTTTACAAGACATAGACTCTATTTATTAATTTGTAATAATATAGGTGGACACTTGAACTCTTGGATCGATTCTACCAAATGATTGTTCGCATGAGGGCTCGCCAGATTTTTCGCATTTTCATCACGTTCTTCATTTTTCCCCTATTTACCTCTTATTTTTTTTGTTTCTCATGATTTATACTTTCCGCCTTTATTTTCAGTTGTTTTCTATGATTGAGCCCATAGATTTTTAGGATTGCTTGATCGAGTAAACTAGGTCCACATGCCTAATATTTGCATGCTCCTATATTATAATGTTTGGATCTAGATCAAATTCAACTTGTGCTTCACAATAATAGAAAGTCTTGCTTAGGGAGATTTCACCATTTTGCATACCATACAGATTAGGTTTAAAATTATTGTCTTGCATCCCACATGGAGAGAGCTGGGAAGCATCGTAAAACTTATATCTAAGTATTCATCATTTTGACATAAGGGTAAGGTTTCCATCCTAGTGTCACCTTGCATTGATTTGCCGCAATCTCCCTCTTATTTTGATCATCTAGGCTTAAAAGAAAATCCAAAATGATCATTAGGTGATTATTCCTTAAAAAATATCCATAAAAGTGAAAAACCCCAAAATTAAAATAAGGGACTGCTAATAAACTTTGACCCTAATTAAAATTCGTAAGGGACATCATTATTTGGGGTATACAAAGCCCACATCATATTCAAGTAAATTCCAGACAGAGCGAGGTACGAAACTTAAGGAATAGATCCAAAACCCGATTTGTGGCTACCTCGATTACCACCTGATACGATGAAGTAATGGCTCTTCTATTCTACATAGGCGAGCAGGGCCTTGTCGATGACAGTGTTCTCGTCTTGTGTAGAATATCTGACTTGGTTTGAAGTATTGAGCATAGGCCACACCCTTACGGTGTGTTTGTCTCATCGTCTTGCGTTCAAGTAACTCATTTTTTAGGGAAGTAGTGGTTTCATCTATCGGCTTCCTCTCTTCTTCTTTGGTTGAGTAGCCCCCCATACGTAATATAGAGGATCTCAAAAAAGTACAGATCATAGGATACAGAGAAAGTGGAAAATGTAAGTTATACTTTTCTGGCAGTACTCACTTTCCCATATGGCTATTAGATAAGGATGTGTTACAGAATTTACTGAAACAACAATAAAATTGAAAAGATGAAAATAGTCGATCCTTCACGGCTTCACATGTGTTGAGTAGGTGAACCCAAATTTATGGTGTTTGTCTAGATCTAGTTAGGATTCAAAGATTAGTCCCGTGCATTTATGCTATTTTTCTTTCCTTCTATTTGCATTTCTTTTGAATCACTCGCTTTGAGCATTGTTTTTAGCACTTCACTCATCCTCTTATTTTTCCCCATGATCATTTATCTTCATCCATTTATCTTTTGCTATCCCAAAATGGCGTATCATGGATGGTCTTGTTCAAACCTTGCAAACATCTACATTGAATCAAGGAGGCCGTCATCTTCAATAATGCGGTGTGATCTCCAAGAAAAGTACAGATCTTGCCAAACTTCTCCTTGGACTCCACCATCTTCACCTGCTTTGGGGATCGAGAAGACTACTGTCTCAATCTTCCTCCTTCCACTACCTTTCATTCACCAATAAATCCTTTATTTGAGGCAGAATCTCATCTTGAACTTACTCCTTCTTTATTGAGAATTGATCAGGTATTATTTCCCAATGCAGATCCTTCACCCAATCAGGAGCTCGAGCACAACTTGGACTTTGAGATGGCTCCCCAAGGCAGTGGAAAGGCACCAGTTCATCCAAATACCGATCAGGATATGGAGCAAGAAACCCATCAGAATTAAGTAAACAAATCAGCTCTACGCATCTATCCAGACTATCCAACATCATTGATTGATAAAAGCTCTAGCCTAGGTTGCCTTCCAAGAGATGTTGAATGATTTGAGGAGAAGGTCAGAGGAAAGAGAAACATGAGAAGGGGGAGAGGATGATTTATGTGTAGATGATTATGATAATCGCTCTTTAGATGGACCTCATGGAGGTTAGGGAGAGGGAAGGAGAGGCCGACCTCAAGCCCACACTGAAGTAAACTTACAACCATGGGGATGGTCAAATCACTGAGTGGATCCAGATTCCTCCAATCCATGGAAACTTTGAGCTAAAACCGTAGCTCCTCTCTCTTCTCCCCACCTTTCAGGGGAACTCAAATTAAGAACCTTACATTCATCTACACCAGTTTGGATGCAACTGCAGCACCGCGCACTACCACAATATATTGTTGGGTGCAGTCAAGATGTCTGCTTTCCCTTTCAGCCTTCAAGGCAAGGAACTTGATTGGATAAACCATTTGGGAAAAGTGGTGATGATGTGGGAGAAACTAAAATCTGCTTTTCTGTACAAGTATTCACCTTAATCTGATGCAGTCCAAGATTGTTGGTATCTCTTAGGAACCACAAGAGTCCTTTCACGAGACATGGGAGTGTTTCAGTTATTTGATTGAGAAGTTTCCCCACCATGATTTCCTAAAGACAAGTTTGGTCCAGCATTTCTTTGGGGGCTCACTGGAAACAATCATCGTTTGGTTGATGCTGCTTACGAAGGTTCACACTTCAACAAGTATGACGATGTTCTCTGGTAGATTATTAGGAGATGGTTGAAGAAGAGGCCACACTCTCCTCGTCTCGTTCCTTTCAGATACAATCACATAATATCCACAAATATGTAAACATGGCAGACACTCATGAAGTGGACATGTACGAGAATTTAGATCTCAGCATCATTGGGCAGTCACCTTTCCAAGGTGGATATCATCGAGAAGTGGCCACAGGATCTCGATAAGCTAGCTACGATCAAGCAAAGAACAAAGAGACTCGATAGCTAGACACGATTACCAAGCATCTGGAGTTGTTCGTGAATACCATCAGTGCATGCAATTTTGTGGCAGCCACTTACGACCTCGTACTGAGCAGAAGGAGCCTATAACACAAGACCAGTCTTAGATGAGTTCTTCCCAAGCTCAGGTCCAACATGTATACTATGTGAAGGCACCTGAATAGCTCCCACCGTAGACACAGATGATGGTCTACCATCCCCAACCCCAATAGTTATATGTCGATCCACTCTTTCCACCCCTGCCACAATTTCAAGAGGTTAATTAATGGTTTTTGGGGTAATGAGTACCAATCAACTCATCCTTACAGACAATCTCATGGTCAAAACACTGCCATTCAATTGTTTAACCATCAACATCGTGGAAGGAGCCAATACTAGCAGCCCCATAAATCTCCACACAATGGAAACAACTGGAGACATCAGCAATACTAGTAAAAAACATAATGCTAGCAATACCATCAACAGCAGCTTGCTGCCCAATACTAGCTACTCCTCTCTTCCTCGTTATAACCAGTGGTCCTTCTCTCCTTATCAGTCTTAGTAATACTAGCAGCAGTTGTAATACCACCAGCCTTAGCTTCTCCAATTTTCAAACCTTCAGAGGATTCTTTTGTGAATCCTATCCTCGATTGCCTGGCTCAGTTGATTCAGAATGTGAAGGAGATGAGCTAGAAGATTTGATGACCTTACTGCTACCAAGATAGTCATTCTAGCACAAGTAGAGGTGAACCCTAGCAACTTCATGAGAAAGGAGCATGTAAACTATAGTGCCACACCAACTCCTAAGGCAGGTATAAACTCTTTTATGTTATCCAATGTTGTTATTCTCAAGAGCAATAGAACACTACAATCTTATGCTTCTGTCATGGGGAAAAGTCAAGCTTTTGAAGTGAATCTTCATCACATGCAAATAAGCCCCTGTTGGTTCCTGAATTAGAAGAGGAGTAGATACCACCACCAACCTCTCCACATAAAATACAAAATGAAGAAAATCAAAACTCACGCAATAGCAGCCAAGGTTTTGCTGATGTAGCCAAGGAGCAGCTAGCACCAAAATCCACTCCGTGCAAACTGACAAAGATTAATTTCCTTCTTTTGATGTAACTTTTGATTTATATGGTTGCACTTTGCCTAACCATCAGTCTGTAACGAACAATATTTCGCATGAAAATAAGGTTTTTGACGATGATGTGTATGTTCCATTTCCTGATGCATTAAAATCAAAAACCATAAAAAATCAAAATTGTCTTCTCTGACCTTAGCATCGTGGAATTGTTGCAAAACTTATGTCAAAATGAAACTTCTTAAAGTCATGGAGTAAATGTTGCTAATGAAGAAAGGATCGAAAGAAGTGTGTACCACAAAGCTTTAACACAACAAAATCAGATGCCAGAAACCTGTTAAGCATATCCTCACATGGCTATAGTTCATGCAATCAGCAACCTCCCTAGAAAGAAGAAGGACACAGGTGCTCCACTTGTCAGATGTGAGAGGTTTAACCAGGAGTTTGAAAAACTTTCATGGATAGTGGATCATCGATTAATCTTTTGCCGACGTTGCTACCCAAAGAATTTGGTTAGGACCGCTCAAACCCATAAAATGATTCTGCAGTTTACAGACACCTCAGTGAAGCAGCCAAGGGGAATTTTGGAGGATGTCATTGATACAATACAAGGGATGCAATTCTCAGTGATTTCATTGTGCTTGATATGGACACCTCGGCACACCTTCTGCGTACCCCTATCATATTGGGACGTCCATCCTTAAAATGGTCGAAGCAATAGTGGACTATGGTACTTGAAAGATCATTTTTCGCTCAAGCAGCGATAAGGTACTTATTGAAACAATCTAGGTTCCCAAACTTGCAGAATCGGTGGCTGATGAGAGTGAGCATGAGCAGAAAGAAGCAAAAGATGGTGTTTTTCTTGTAGAAATCAAAGACACATCCTTGTTCGTGAATGAAACTGAAACACAAAAATTCCTCTCTAAAGAGGAACCTTAGAAAGCACAGTCTAATTCCTTGCAGTACTAGAAGATGAGGTATCCGCTGATTTGTTGGAAGATTCTGATAAACTAAATGAAAGAAATCCGTCCATGTTAGAGCAAGATGAATTCCTTGAAGATCTCTCAGATGTCTTGCACTAAGTGTACCAGAACTATTTGAGGTGGAGAATACACTATAAAGAGAGAGCCAACACCAGTCACAGTTGCGTAAGTCTCCACATAGTTGACTCCAACCCTCCCTGAGATGAAGTTGTTACCCACATCGATGAAAGATGCCTTCCTTGTGGGTGAAGAAAATATCTTCCAAGTCATGATAAATTGTAAGTTGACAGTTGATCAAGAATCTCGCTTGCTCGACATTCTCGAAAGAAACCACAAGGTAATAGGATGAAATTTTCAGATCTCCATGGGATAACCCTTCATTGTGCTCGCACCATATCTATTTGGAAGAAGATTGCAAGCCTTCCCATGAGTTTCATCGTTGGCTAAATCCAATCTCTAGGAGGTCGTGATGAAAGAAATCACAAAGTGGTGCGATGTAGAATTCATATATCCCATCTCTGATTCTAAATGGATAAGTCGGTTGCATGTTGGTTCCTAAGAAATCCTAGACCACCACAAATGAGAGGATATTCCGACCAAGGTACCTACTTCTTGGCGTGTCTGCATGGATCAAAGATGCTTGAACTTGGCAACCAAGACAGATCATTTCCCTTTTCCTTCATTGATAAGATTTTTGAATGACTAATGGCAAAGGATTACTTTTATTTCTTGGATGGGTACTCTGGGTACAATCAGGTTGCAATCACCCTAGAAGATCAAGAGAAGACCACAATCACCTATCAATTGGGAAGTACACATTCAGATGCAAGTTGTTCGGACTATGTAACACCCTGGCTACATTTCAGAGGAATAAGTTCGTTGTCTTTACAGACATGGTGGGTAGTTTCCTTGAGGTATTCATGGACGATTTCTAGTTCTACGGAGATAATTTTGATACCAAGTACTACAATGATTCTTTGCAGTCAATCTAGTGCTCTTATGGGAGAAGAGTCATTTTACGGTGATTGAAGGAATTGTGTTGCATCATGTCGTCCCCAAGAAAGGAATGGAGGTCAACACGACCAAGGTGGAAGTCATCACTAAACTTGAGATTTCTGGGGCATGTCAATTTTTTCCAACGGTTCATCAAAGATTTTAGCAAGATTGCCCAACCGTTGACATAGCTCCTAGAGAAGGACACCAAATTTATTGTTGATGACAGAGTGCTTCAATCCTTTCACCATTTGAAGGAGATAATTGCACTTGCTCATGTTCTACAGCCACCAGATTGCTCTCTTCTATTCAAGATCATGACAGATGCTTCTGATGATGCCGTTGAGGTTGCGTTAGGACAACGACAGGATGGATGGTCATTTGCTATTCACTACACTAGCAGAACTCTGGATGAAGCCTAGAGGAAAGGACTGCAAGCCGTAGATACATACAAAGCAAGAAAGATGTAAAGTTATGCCTACTTCGTTAGATCCTTTTACTCTAGGAATTTGACCTTGATAGAAAAAGAACTGCAAGCCATATTCTTTAGTTTGGAAAAGTTCAGATCACATCTTCTTAGTTTAAAGTTGATCGTATACACTATTCTGCCATTTGATACCTACAAAGCAAGAAATATGTAAAGTCATGCTTACTTTGTTAGATCCTTTTACTCTATGAATTTGACCTTGAAATTTGAAATAAACCTAGAGTATTGTGGAAGGCCACCTTTCCAAATTAACAAAGCTCGAGACTTTTGAGCCGGATCTGATCCCTATTACAGAAAACCTTCCTAGATGAAGCCATTTTGTCAGTAATCTAGCTACCCTAATATGTCAATAATGTCAATTACCATTTCTACAAGAAAGTTCCTCGAGATTGTCCAAAGATGGAAGTGGAAAAATTCATATCTGATATACATTTTTACTAATGGGAGGACCCGTATCTATTTCATAATGGTGCAAATTACATTAGGAGAAAATGTATTCTTGAGGAGGAGCACATAAGTGTCATGAACCACTACCACAAGTTGGAATTAGGTGGACACGACTCTGGAAAGAGAACAACAACCAAGGTTATTCAATGTGGCCATTGGTGGCAGATTCTTTTTAAGATGCTACTACATTTGTGAAACGATTTACTGATTGCCAGAACATGGGAGCCACAATCAGTTCTCGAGATAGTGTGCTGCTCAAATATATTCAGAGATGTTTTTACAGATGGGGAATCAACTTCATGGTCCCATTTCCGAACAGTCAGGGTTATGAGTACATCTTGTTGGTTGTTGACTATGTTAGTCGATGGGTGTAAGCTATCCCCACCCGAGCTGTTGCCAATCGCAATTTCTGTCAATGCCTCAAAGAAGATGTCATTGCATAGTTCAGAGTTCCGAAGATATTGATATCAGACATGGGCAACCATTTCATAAACAAAGAGGTCAAGAAGCTGATCAAGGAGTATGACATCGAACACCTTGTCACATCTTCGTATTACCAAGAGACTAATGGCTTGGCAGTGTTTAAATCGGGAGATCAAAACAATCCTGCAGAAACTTGTACGTCATGATAGCAAGAACTGGTCACAATTGCTCAACTAAGTTCTTTGGCATTACAGAAAATCATACAAGTCTCCTCTTGGCATGTCTTGCTTTTGCCTTATCTACAGCAAGCCTTGCCATCTGCCCATGGATTTGATTCATAAATCCTTGTGGGCAATTAATGTGTGTAATCTGGACTGAGAAAAGGTCAGAAAGAACCGAAAGTTGGACCTAATTTTTTTGCTGGAATTCCGAGACTCTATGTATGACAATAGCCTTATGTATAAGGAAAAGGTCAAGCAATGGCATGACAAGGACATCAGGCAAAAGACCTTTGAGCCAAACTATGAGGTGTAGTTGTTTGACGCAAAGTAGAAACTATTTCCAGGCAACATGAAGAGAAAATGGTATGGGCTATTCATTGTTAAAAATGTGCGTGACAATGGTAGCATTGTGATATTAGGACTATTATCTGATACACAACCTTTTATAGTAGTGGGTAGCTACTTAAACCATATATTGAGTATGACACTTTTCTGTCCATTGTGCATTCAGTTAAAGTCATATACCAAGTAGAGACTCTATATGTAGACGGAGGAAACAAAAGAAAATAGCCAAAATTTCTTTCCTTTTCTTCTTTTCTTCTTTCCATTTCTTTGTCCTTTATTCTTCCGTTTACTCAGTCATCCCTTCTATCTCTGCTATACGTAGGATATGCTTCATCATAAGTATATGGGGGTGACTGACTCGGGTTCTCATTCTTTGATCCCTCACTTGTCTCCAAATTTGTTGATATTATGTCTATACATAGGGATATCTTACCCTAAGTATAGGGAGAGACAAGTAGAGCCGATGACTTCGTAAATTCTCACTGTAGACCCTCCCTACTTTCAATACACTATATAATACTTAGGATTATTTGATCCTAAGTACATGGGGATGGTTGACTTCTCATTATTTTATTATTTATTTGTTGTAGTATAGGCTTTTTTATACTCAGTACGAGTTATGTCTTCCTTTTTCTCTCTGATCTATAAGGATACAACTCAAGATAAGTATAGGGGGTCATATATGCATTATATATACTTTGGTCATAGCTCATACCTTCGTATGTTTAATAAATATGGCCATTACAGTGGGTATGAGTAGAACACACTCATAAAATCTGCACTAATAAATCTTTATCTTTGTCTTTTAAAAAAATCTATAAAAATTTTAAGAACCCAAAACACATAAAGTTTTGAAAAATGCTTTTTAAAATCCCACAAAAAGTTACGAAACTTTTTGAAAAATCACATAAAAATATCAAAAGCCAGAAAATGTCCCCACAAATATATCTCTCTACATTGCATGAATATTTTTCAGAATTATTTTGATAAATGAACAAGTCTAAATAAAATCTGAGGAATGGAGCTTAGTCTAAACCTTAATATACCTAATTTCAAAGGAACCTGTTAAGTACTGAAATTGTGATGCTTCATGTCATTTTGACTTAATTCTTGAGGTCCTGTGAGACTGAATATATACAAGTTTTATGAGATTTTAATTTATTTATTTATAGGGGTAAATAAATAGCTATGTGGTCTTATGTACATGATGAATATACAAGTGATGAAGAGATTTTTATTTCTTTTTTATTTTCTTATTTTTATTTTGGTTTTGTATTTACAAATATATACAAACCCATTTTTATTTTTATTTTTATAGGAAAATATTTTATTTCTTTATAGGTATAATTACACACATGAGCTTCCTTATCTCTCTCTACTTGGGTTTTTATGCGGTCAGGCCCATGCTGAGCCTCCCTTGGGATTAGGTTGCTCAATATTTATTCTAAATATCTCCCTCTTTTTCTTTTAATTCTTTATTCTTTTATTTATGCACAAAAACATGCTAATTATTGGTTTCTACACAATGCATGCAATTTGATAATTACTAATATTTATAAGAATATACATGTTTTTGGCAAAGGTTTTGTAGCTAAAATAAAAGAATAAAAAGTGATGAATGGGTATTCATCAACAGCCTCATCTTAGAGTCACGGAGGGTTTTTCCAAAAAGAAAGAATGTGCATGATCACAGCTTTCCTATTATGCGAGCCTTCTTCATCCCCTCCCTGAGCTTCACTCTTTAGAAGGAGCGAGCCCCCGTAATCTAAGCAGAGTGTTGAGCCTCGTAGCTTTGATCTGGGCCTACAGCTTGTTATAGTTAAGGATTCCCCCTGCCTCAACAAGGCTACTTAAGACAACTTCCCTTTTATTTACTGTTGTTTAATATATTAGCAGAATGCATGTCTTTGAAAGACATGAAAAGAGGCCCGAGACCTCAAGTGAGAGGTGTTTACACGTCTACTTTCTTTGCGCCAGGAAAGAGCGGCTTTTGATAATTATCCAAAGTTGATGAGAATATGCTTCGACACAGGCAAGGGTCCAGATAGAGAGTTTGCCCTCCCCTTTTGCTACTCATATTCCTGCCGTAGAGCGGGAGTGCCACGCACGAGCGGAGCGAAAACTTGGGTCCCCTCTCCTATGGAAGCGGGAGACGTCGGATTGCGTATTGAATATACATCCATGTCTTTTTTGTTCCACACAGACTGATCACATGTCACTTTTGTTATTACAACCTTCTTTCTTTATGTCAAAGACCAGAATCCCCGCGCAAATGATCATTGGATCTCGGTTCTTCTTAACTGTGATGGCTATTCATTCAAGTCTTTGGGTAGCACCACCAGATCTTCAACAAGGTGGAAATTCTCGTATTCTGTATGTACATGTTCCTGCGGCTCGGATGAGTATAGTAGTTTATATCGCAACGACTATAAACTCTTTCTTGTTCTTATTAGCAATACATCCCCTTTTTCATCGCTCTTCTGGAACTGGTACAGAAATTGGTGCTTTTTCTACATTGTTGACCTTAGCGACTGGGGGCTTTCGGGGAAGACCCATGTGGGGTACCTTTCGGGTGTGGGATGCTAGTGGGACCTCTGTATTCATCTTGTTCCTTATTTACCTGGGTGCACTATGTTTTCAAAAGCTTCCTATCGAACTGACTCCTATTTCAATCTGTGTTGGACCGATCGATATACCAATAATCAAGTTTCCATTGAACTGGTGTATACAACGCATCAACCTGGGAGCATTTGCCGATCTGATACATCAATACGTCTTTCTATGCCCATTCCAATCTTGTCCAATTTTGCTAACTCCCCCTTCTCAACCCCCCTTCTCTTTGTTCTGGAAACTCGTCTTCTTATTCCATCTTTTCTCGAATCCCCCTGGACTGAGAGGGCTGGTGTGGACTCCAACCCCCCTCCCCCGGGAGGGTAATATATAGTATGGATGAAAGCCTTTATTTCTAGTAGATTAGAGAAGAAGTCGGGCATTAAAGTCACCTAGTTTACTCCCCCCATTTCTTTCTCGCCCTCTAAATAACAATTGAAGGAAGACCCTCCCCCAAGCCCCTTTGCCCCTTCCCACCTCCCGCAACTATACTTTCATATAATAAGCCTGAAACCTCGCCACATGATATATTTATTAATCGGAAAGATCAGATGAAAGATGGTTTCTATCTATCCTGGTGAGCGGCATGGGTCTTGTTCATCCGCTTTTTCTGGGTGAAATCAGGAGAGTGAGAGTTGCGAGGCAGAGCGTGGGATCAACTGGTCTGGTAAGAATAGGGCATCGATAGCAAGGTCTCGATCAAGGAAAGAAGGATCGACAATGGGCAGGAAGGAGATGCCCCCGACCCTACATGGGTCCTCTTTGGAACGAGACTGGCCAATGGGGGCTCGTCCAGATTAGTGGGTGTGGGCACCATACAAGGAGGGTCTCCTCACTCTGTGAAGTGCATGGGAGTGGATTCACCCAAAGCCCCCGCCTGTCCCTCGGGGGAATGTGGTGTACCAGAAACTTGTCTGGAGATCCTTCTTTTCTCCAATCAAGAACCTACTTTAGACGAAAAGATTTTTGATTGAGAAGTACGTCGAGGCCAAATCATAACACGAGTTTACAAGTTCCCGACCAAAGCTAGTTGGTTAGCTGGGCATGAGGCTATGGGTAGTGTGACTCAGTTTCGACAGCATTCTAGCATGAATACAAGAGTTCCAATGCGAGACATCCGCACCACTAACTCATGCTTTAGCAGGCATGGTATTAGCCTATTAGGATACCGGGGGTACTAAGGGTGAGGGCTTGTAGGGGGGGATGTCAGTAGACAGATTAGAAAGCTACAACCAAAGTAATAGGGAAAGGCCAAGGTCTAATAGACGTGGTTGTTGGCAATTGGGAAATGGTTAACGACTATCAACACTCGACGCGTCGGGTTTGATAACAGTTGGGTTCGCGATTGCCTATAGTTTGAATTGGTGGGGCCAATTCTGACTAGTTCCGCTCAATGTATCATAGTTTCATTACTTAATGAGGAGAAGATTGTGTTATCAGTAGTATGGCACCAACTCAGACTCAGAGAGGAGGGCCCCTTGGGGGAGCAACTGCCTCTATCATTGTCTGAGGTCTCTGAAGCGGATTTGACCTTCAAAAAGTCTTAGGGAAGGAGATCTCCTAAATTGCAAGAAAATTGTTCTAACGGAAATGATCTTTTCAAGCCTCACAAACTTAGGAAAGGTCTATCTTGACCTCAAGTCGTCCAACTAGTATATAAGCTGGCAAATATCAAATATATAGTAGTCTTCGAACGCCCTTTCCACTCTTTGAGAAAGCTTATAGCATCCCCCGGCGAATCTTCAATATTCTCTTACAGAAGTTGCATCAAAGTCGTAGTTTTCTTCTCATAGTTGACCCGTCGATCATCTGTCATTTGGGTTGATAGGTAAGCTATATATCGAAGACACAGAGGCCGAATATATAGTCGTGAAATCGTCCTCTGGACCTATAGATAGAGCTACTTCCAAAGATGTGTGCCCGGAACAGGAACCCTCCACTTTCTGCCCCAGACTGAGGATCTCTACTCCCGGTTGTCCACAATGTAAAAAAAGCCGTCCATGCCCTTATCAATTAGCCAGAACACAGACAGGAGTTAGAACTATAGGAAATGCTGAGCCTTATACTTTGTCTTGCCATAGGGACTAGCAGTAGGTGCCGAGGCCGTCCTGTCTAGTCGCCCAGCAGCTAGGAAGCACAACCTCCCTCTGTCTACATCACTCGATCACATAGCTCTTCAAAAGCAGTCCTCATCCTCGAACCCACTCGAAGGTGAAGGCCCTGCTTGAAGGACCAAGGCCAATACTTCACTGGTTTTGTTCTTTTCTCTTATCAAATCAAAGAATCTGCGTGATGACATGAAAGACCTAGTGCCAACTACAGGCCTTCTAATACCCTCTCACTCCAACTATTTATTCGCTTTGGAGAAATAGAAAGAAGTAGCATGAGGGTACGTCAGCCGCAATCATGCCATTCTCTCTTCAAAACCTTGCATCGGCCATGGAATTCTATATCGTGAGAGCCTGGTCTGTTCTCGCTTTGTTGAAGGGAAGAGGCTTCAACTCGACCTGCCCCTACTGATCTCAGTCTAAGAGAAAGGAGCCTCCGGCACCATGAACCTGAACTAATGATTATGGATCCGATAGCAGATAATCAACGAACTTCCCCAGAAAAAAGAGTACCACATCAGAGTCCACTCAAGAAAGAAAGCTATCGCCAGCCGAAAGAATGGGATCAGTAACAGCCATAGTGCAAGAAGATATTTACTGCTTATATAGAAGAATGCATTAATTATATATATTCTCGATAGTGTAGCCTATATATAAAAGCCTAGTCAATTCCCTTAGCTAATTCATCCTAGCTCACTAAAAACCATTATGATAGAAGAGTCAGATAGCTACTTTCTCGATACTGCGAATTCTCTCGCATCCATACTTCACTAGTTTCGATAAGCGCCCCGTCGGCTCCCTTTCTAGTTCATGTAGAAGTCAGTCTAAGCTAGGCGAATCGGGAAAGGACTTCTTCATGGTATGTGACGTCAAAATGGCTGAAACCTGCACTTTTCCAAAGGAAAGGTCGATCTATTAGTCAAAGTGGCTTGGGAGTGAGTTTCGAGATAGTTAGGGATCTTTTTTCACGTAGGACTATTTAGCGGTCTAGGCTTAGGGAAAGTCACTGACTGATTGATTTGAGGAAGAATTCCACCACGCAAAGATAGGAAGACGCGTTGAGTAGCAACTAGTCTAGAAACTCTCCCACCTACCTTTCCTAGCCTCATTGATGTCTTCGCCCCTCCCATATTATATATCTAGATGAGAAGAAGGAATCTCTCAGTTCATTTTAGATCTAGGCAGATAAATAGACCGCTAGGTAAAGGAGCAGTAATAACTTGTGTCAAAAGGAGGCTAGATCCAGCATAGACTGTCGAAAGTAAGATATACTCGTCCACCACCCCTAGACCAGCTATGCGAAGGAAGGAGGGCAAAGTACGTCATATATACGTGGGGGATGATTTTCCGATCTGCTTGCTATGAGCACGGCTTGCAATCGTCGATACTATATTTCTGAATTGGAAGATGCGCAACACAATATATATTACATAAAAGCATCAACTACGAAAAACCTCTCGCTTCCCTGCTCATGCTGACTACGTGAACCTCTAAGCTTTCACTCACACGCACCAGCTTACAGGAAAGTTCTCTTTCTTATTGTTAGTACGAGATTGCTTCACCTTTGGGCTCACTTCTTGCTCTGACCTTTTTCTTAATTGGAAAGAGATGTCAGATGTAGTGTAGACAAAAAGCTTCATATTTTTTATAATTGTTAAAGAATAAGAAGAATAAAAGTGAGTTTTTGTACTTCGCCTCTTTCCCCTATTAAGTGATGGGAGGCCTAGTAACTTAATGAAAAATCATGTCGATACCACCCCATACTACACCTTACTCAGCTTCCTTCGCTACCTCTGTCATCGCATCAACTATGTACTACACTATGTAC
The DNA here is from genome assembly GCA_037367405.1 of Ottelia alismoides. Lineage (NCBI taxonomy): Eukaryota > Viridiplantae > Streptophyta > Magnoliopsida > Alismatales > Hydrocharitaceae > Ottelia > Ottelia alismoides. The sequence continues at coordinate 534,181 of JAZKJV010006797.1, read as the reverse complement.
AAAGTCCTAGCCTTTGTGCCTATACTGCTTTGACCTCTTCGTCAACTCCCCTGTAGTCCGAGACTGGAGTCTCCCCTCTTGACCTTTTCCTAGGCCCTACTTCGACACTTGCCTGCAACCTAGTCCCTTAAAGAGATCAAACCTTAGGGATTGAAAACTAACTAGCTATTGGCATTTTCCTAAGCGCTTGAGTTTATTAGTAGATAACTTCCAAGCTTGCTTCCCCCCCACCCCCCTCGCCAAGAAAATGGAAGCAAATAAATAGTTGGAGTAGAAGCATCGGTCTTTGAAAGCTCATGCTGACGGAGTGAAAACAACTCATAGGTTTTCCCTTTGTTAGGGGTTTGGGCCGGCCAGATTTTTTTGAGGAACGGAATCATATCCTACGATTGATGCTGATCAAAATCCAAGAGAGAGAGCTTATCTAGTGGGTGGTAGGCGGATGTCGACCGAAAATACACCTTTTTTGTTGGGCTTCCACATCATCAGGTCTAGTTCTGTCCCCAGCATCGATGAATCTTTGTAATTTGCAATGGGAGGAAAGTGTCTACGAAAAGAATGTCTGAGATCAGCATTCCAAGAGTTAGTCTCATCTCTGATAAGCTCCGACACCATAGAAGGGACAAGAGAAGGTCCTAGGTAGAATAGGAGATCTCCCTAATCCAGTCATCTCGCCATGGTCGACTGACCATTTTTTACCCTCCTTTGAAGAGTCAGGCTTTGATAGCACATATATATGTCTTTCCAAAAGATTGAATGTTCAGGAGAACATTTGCTTCCAAGAAATCCTTGGCAACTTTCTCAAGAGAGTAGGAAAGATTTTGGGGTCATGAGGACCCGCTAGAATGCAGTATGTTGGTATGGAAGCTAAAGAGGATTTGACCAAGACTGTTCTCCTAGCTTGGGATAAGGCATTTATCTTCATTTTTTATGACATTTTGAATTTTTCCTGAATCCGATGCGATTAAGGTCTTCAGTCTAGCATTCTCAATAGGCCAAATAAAGATCTCCATAGAAGATTCCAGAAATAGTGAGCATTTCCTTATATAAATAGATATAATAGGCAATTGGGACTCAAAATCATGGAGGATTTGCTATAGTTCACATTTTGTCCCGAATAATTACAATAGTAATCAAGGAGACTGCCTAGTGCCCTAGCTTCGTGGGGAGAAGCTTTCCGAACTAGTAGAGTCAGCGGATGGAGATGGGAGGGGTTGTTCTAGCTAACTTCATGCCCTCAATGCAAGCGGAATTAAGGCTTTTGAGGAGGAGGCGATTAAGCTCAAAATATAAAGAAAAATGGAGACCAGGGGCAACCCTAGGCCATTAGAGGGAGAAATTATCCCATGAGATGAGCCGTTAATGAGCAAGGAGTAGGAGACCTTTGTGATGCAAGAGCTGATCAGATTGATGATAGTTTACGGGGAAAGGGGGTCTGGGGGGCTGCTGCTAGCTTTCATAGAGACTTCTACTTATCTATAGGAAACAACAACTTAGGGGTAGGAAACGAGTCGCGATATTCAATACAGTAAATACTCGAAGGGGCATGGATCCCACTGGAATGTCGAGGGGCTAGCGCAATTGGCTGGGCAACTATTCTTTAAGAGAGGCAAAGACTTCAAGTGCTACCCCATGGCAGACAAAGGAATTCTATTCTACCTGGTCTGGACCCCACGGGGGAATTCCAACTCCCCTCTATAGACTAGGAAGGGACAGGGAATACATGGATGCTCACTCTGGACCCAACGCATAGGTTCTGCTTTCAAAGTCCTTTCCTTAGCTTAGTGAATGGTTCTATCTCTGCTTATACCAAAGCTGCATTCTTTTTTTTTATCAAAATGTCGTTCTTCTCTAGTTCTTTCTCATTCGAAACTACCTTGCTTCCTAAGCTAAGAGACTCACCTGTAGATCAAGTCTAGCTTGTCAGTCAGGCTGAGCCTAGTGATAGGGGGATCTAACCCGCTATCAATAGCTTTAGCTAGATCTCTATATGGATCTTCTTGAATATTTTAAAGGGATATAGATGAATTTCTACTTTAACATTTGAAAGATGATCAACGGGCAGATCTTGCGACCTCTAATCTTACTGAAGCTTTAGGGGAGCTATCCCCATTTTCAAACAAAGGCATTTGCGACAGGAGAGCTGACTTTCTTGTTCTATAACCCAATATCACCAACTAAGAAAGGCTGCAGTGGCTTTCTTAGAAATTGAATGAAAACTCGACATCCCTCTCCGTTTTGGATCTCATTGCATTTCATTCCACTCGTTCGGCCCCCCCTTGCCCCTACAACAGTTTTTCTTAATCAAAAGCATAAGGTTCTTTCTCACCTGGACCACCAAACTAAGAAGGAACTAAACAGTCGAATTAGATAGGTTGTTGACTAAGGGACGAAGTGACTAGTAAAGTACGCACCCTAAGATGAACCTCTATAGGGATAGATTGTGTGAGATGTGGTCTGAAATCATGTTCTTAGCTGGTCACGTTCCGCCATCGGGCTTATGAGCTACCGTGGATTGCGTGTTATATTTGATAAATAGAATGAATGAGTAAGGCGGGTCCACATTCTAGCAAAGAATTCGACACACTGCTAGTTAACACTTCTAGAACTCAAATTGAGAGAAAAGTCAAATTCTCTAGTAAATAGTGTTTGATGAAAGAAAGAGAACAAACAAAAACGGGAACAAGAAAGATCTATGAAGCTACCATTGTTTTATATATAACTAGAGCTCTGGTTCCTTTAGATTTTGAATATAACTTAGATCCATAAGAAGTTCAATGATATGGAAAGACATAACGTCTAACTATATTATTTACATATCAAATCAAAGTAGCTAGTCTCTGAAGCGAAAAAGAAGTCTGAAATCAATATGGTTTTCTTTCTTCAATAGATTGTAGGGCACTCTTTCTCTTTGCAGAAGGAGGTATTGACTAATTCAGACTCGTCATCAGTTACACAATTAATCTATGACTTAGAATCCAATAATGACAATTTTCGGTCGATGTCCTAGTGGAAAAATCTATTTGTGCCTTTTTCTGCCTATTTCATTTTCTCTTTGTTAGTGCTGTCTATAATGATTGATTGATCAAGAACTTTCAATTGGCTAGTCAGAACAATGAAATTGGTATTTTCTATTACATTACGATCCTATCTCGAGAAATTCAAACCCCTTGATATATAATTGCGGTAAGTGTTTTATCAGCATATGTAGAAAAAACTTATATAATTCAGCTTTTTCATGCCTACTATAAAAAGTTATTTCGATTTTCTACCGGCTGCTTCAACTAGAACTTCAGCTCTCTATTCATTGGTTTGAACAAGACTGATTTGAAATATATGAGTTTTAAATGAACATCATCAAAAGAAGGATTTTTTCGGGATTCCAAGTATTCTATGGTTCCTTAACTGAGACTAGTGAGAAGGGGTCAAGGCCAATTTCTTGTCATTGAGATTAAGGGATGATTCTGAGAATGATTTAGGAAGAGATCTGACCTCTTTTTTATCAACTAGACCTCAAATCAAAAAACAAGATATATAGATTATTTATGCAGTTTTTCTATTTGGAATCGTTTAGGTCTAATTCCTATTACTTTGGCGGAATTATTCGTAACTGCATATTTACAAAAAAGACGTGGTGATCAGTTGGATCTTTAATTGAGTAACATTTCTTTTTTTGATTGACACTAGTTATACGGAGAGAGGAGGTCAAATTCTCGCACCATTTGATTAAGTTTTTTTCTTATAATTAGTTCATTATGGACTGCTGAATAACAAGAAAATCACGCTCTGTAGGATTTGAACCTACAACATCGTGTTTTGGAGACCCGCGTTCTACCGAATTGAACTAAGAGCGCTTTCTTTTATTTATTGATGGCTTTTTTATTAAAAGAATAGAATCAAAAAGAAAAAGATGATTTTTCAGACGAAGAAATTATGGCTAATGAAAATTGATCTCAATTATCCTTCGTTACTGCCCATAGGAGAAGTATATTAATATAATAATGAATCCCTCGTTACTGCCCATAGGAGAAGTAATAGGTAAGGATGACAGGATTTTCACCCGTAAAATTGAGTACCCAAAACAAACGCGCTACAAAGCAACGCTACATCCCTTTTTGAAATTGTTGTATAGGACTTTCCTGAGTCAAAGTACAAAAGTAACTAGATATTGAAGCTTGTTTTCCACATCATTATTTGATTCTTTACCAAAAAGCATAGGAGCTGGCTTCCGAATCTGAATCAATATTTATCGGCGGAGAAAATAGTCTGTCATCTGAGATTTTGATTAAGGGTGTGAAGTCACGTAAAAATACAAACGATCTTTAACTAAAGCATACGATCGTATATGTATGATAATAAAGAAAGAAAGAAGGAGGATTTCCAATGAGAGATATAAAACATATCTCTCAGTGGAACCCGCGCTAAGTACTATATGGTTTGGGTCTTTTGCAGATTGATTGAAATTCATCCTTTCTTCCCAGACGCCTTGTCATTCTAGTGGGAAAAAATGCAAAAAATGCCCGCGATCAATTTCTTCTCCTTTTTTCGGTTGTTTTGTATGGGAAAGAAGAAAAGAAAATGATCCTCAGCATCACATCGAGTAGATCTAAGATTGAATTTTGGAGAATAGAAATGCAGGTCTAGGGTGGTCCCCTCGCAAAATCATAAAATAGAAGATACTAAAACGAAATATTTGAATTAGGATCGAAATAATGGAATTGTATTTTGAATTGTGACATTCTAACGAAAGATTGAGAATTTCAAAATTAGTTAATGGTAACTTCTATTTATTTTAGAATTTGATGCTCCTTTCGTCTATAATAGAAAAGTGGAGTCGAGGGGGTGTCGAAAGGGGGTTCATGGCGAAGGGTCAAGATTCGTCCGAAGACTAGAATTTAAATGCACATACGGGGCAAATGTTGTTTCGCAGACAGATGAGCCGTATCCTTTTCCTCTTCGGAGGCATTCTCACTTATTTTTTATCCCTCGAGGATACACTAGAACTCCTCTTCGGAATTGTCGGATTGGGGAATGACACGCTGCGGTTCTCTGGTATCCAACGACCTATCACTTTTGGGAAATGAGGGAGGCGAGTGAACCCGTGGGGCCAAAACATTGTAGTCCGGCTCGCGACCCCATCTTCTAATCGTGAATATAATAGCCTTGACGATATTTACTAAATTGCATTTCAGAGAGGGCACACCCCCTCTTTTGATTATCTATATGAGATCCACACCTTTACACCTTAGATTCCGGAAGGAGTAGATACATTAGCGGGAGCATAATTGATTTTCTATTCCAATACATTACGAGATGTTTTTCCATACTTTCCGCATTAAGTTCGGGATATTTCCGCACCTTCTGATCGACTTGAACAACAAATACGTATCCCCTCCACCTGTAGTACATCTACCTTGACTATGTGACTCAAAATGGAACGAAATGAGATTCTGTTCTTCGGTTTCAAAGAAATGTCATGAGCAATCGGAGAAGCACTTTGATAAACTGATTTGATCTTTATTGACTCAATGGAGGACTCTGTCTTTGTTCTCTCCGACAAACAAGATCGCATTTTTTGCACTTCGTTCAAATAAGAGTTGTACTCGTACGGAATTTTACGATTTCTCAGTATGATCTCTATAAGAATCTATATTCCCTTTATCAATTCTCTGGTACTACCTAGTTCCCTGCATTTATCTATAAATTCCATGACCTTATCCTGACCCATGAGGTTCCAACATTTTTGACTTAATTGACTCAAGAGTTGTTCCCGGCCCTTGAGGGTAGACCCAACCCCATCCCTGGGAAAGAAAAAGGTAGCACCGAAGAAAGGAAAGAGCGAGATGGTAGTTTTTCTCGCTGGGCTAGCTTTCTACAAAAAAAAGCGATGCAAGAGCGTATTCGATGCTTGATCCCCTGCCTAGCCCCCCTCATTGTAGATGGGAAGCCCGGTGCCACGAAATGATTGAGAACGTAGACAAGGTCGAAATGCATTTGATTCTTTGTATTCCTCCAGTATTGCATGACCGAATAATTCAAGGCGGGGCGCACTGCGGGGAGGGTCCTTTTTAGATGATGAGTCCTCGGGCTGTCATAGCAGGACTGATTTGGTAAAAAGAACTGGAAGAACTTCATTTTTCTAAGGGAGTCGTCATTCAGGAAGTCCCTGTAATTGAAATTTCCTAAGTCTTTCGGATGCACGGATGCCCCCCGAAGTTCTTTATAAGGATGATTCTTTCTCGATGGAACATGGTATCCATAGCCTTGCATTTTTTTGGCCAAATACGGATTGAGTTTTGCTTCCCCCTTCGTAACCATCCCCCCCCATTCTGCCCCCCAAAAGCCCCCCGACCTCTCATGTCGGTTCGTTCTTCCTCTGTACCCTTGCTTGAATGAAGACACCCGATCGGCCCGACTTTCCCAAATGCCAACCACTGGCCCTTCTCCTTTTCGGGTCTTGATTCGTAGCCTTGTTTCAGTCATAGTGGTCCACGGGGTAGAAAGAAATGAATGAATGTCCCTTTGGAAAAATGTAGAAGGAGACACCTACCCTGACGAAAGCCAAAGGTTAAGATCGTAGTTGGGCGTATCGAACCGAAAGAAGATCTCAGAAGGCAATCTTCATACACTGATTTACCGTAATAATAAATAGATTCAATGGTGACGGAGCCGTGGGAAGAGCTGCTTCTTTCTTGTGGGGGCTTCCCAGCGCATCCCCCATACAAGTGCTCTCCGAACCGTGCTAGATAGTCACCCATTACACGGCTCTCAAACCCAACCCATGGTGCGGGAGACAAAGTCAAAGCGTTGGATCCTTTAAAACAAAGCCCTATATCAAGCAGCAACACAACTCATGAAGGAAGGAGCCGCCTTCATGATTATTAGCTCGATGTGTCACAGCTATATATAAAATGGTTTGCCCAAGTGGTCTTCCCAGGCCAGGCTTCTAGAGAAAGGGAGGGGTGGGGGTGGGCTAGCCTAACGGCCCCCCGGGGCGCCCTAAATATGAAATGAACAGCCAGTTGCCCTCACCTAGTCTTGCCTCGCATTCCACTTCGATCGAGGAGAAGCTTCCTGTCTCTCTAACACAGGTTGGTAGGAACTGATGAGGGGCAATTCTCCCCACGTTGGCCTACCAGCGAAGCCAGAGGGGGTTGAAGGGGGTCAATTTAGGCTCCTTCCCTACCACTGCAGCTTCCGCAGGTACTACAAGCCTTTTGCCCCACGCATCGTAACTGCTCGCATGGTTCACCGGTTCCACCGAAAACTCTCATTTGTGGAAGTGGAGCATAGTGCAGCGCTGAGCGAGAAGGGTCTCTTCTTCTTTCTCTGAAAGAAGGGCTCACAAGGAAAGGTCTTGTTTGATTATTTCTTCGGGTCCCGGCGTTCGCAGAAGTCAGTAGGACCTTCCCGAAGACGCACTTCTCAAATGAGGCCTCTCCAGCTCCGCTGGGCTAAGGGGTCCCGGATGCTCCCGTGATCGGCACCACCGGGGAGTGGTTGCCAGGCTTGATCGACCTGGTATCCTGCGCCTCGCGTTCATGATATCTACATTCCACTATGCCCCTGAGACAGGGTCGAAGCACGCCCACCCAGTGTGCTTCTTTCATGACATGCTTTGGTCTCGGGTGTCTTCCTGTGGTCTTCAGGATTCCAAAGAAGTCGTGTCCGTCCCTCCGCAACATCCTCCCACGCTGGGGTCCGACTCGCTCTTTCCCTCAGTTCTCGTCGATTACCAGCAAGCCGTAGTGAGGTTATGAACGTAGGCGAGAGACTAGAGAGGGGTCGTCTTTTTCCACTGAGCAAAGCTATTTTGACAAAATATAGAAATGAAATTCGATTATATAATCTTATCTGGCCTTAATATATTATACGATATTTCTCTCTTATATATTCATAGGTATTATAAGGTTGCTCGGGGGTTCTCACTTCGACGCCCGGATATATAGTACGAGTTGGCGATAAACTAACTTATATAATAGTCTTGCTGGGCAGAAAAGCCTACCCGCTTGCTTTTCGGGTGGGGGTCCGACGGGGGGCCAACCCCATTCGGTGACTTTCGCGGTCTCCCTCATTGAATCGACTTGGATCTGAACTACGATTCTGAGAAAGTCTAACTGAAATCGGATTTCCTTTTCGTGCCATATGAACTACTGCAAATTTTCCCATTTCTTCCCTGTCCAATATTTCTTCTCGCTTCTTCAGTCCCCTCATTTCCCTACCCCTCCCCCTCCACCGATAGATCGCAAGCTGCCCGGCGTGTCCTTTATTTAGAAGGAATGGGCCAGGCAGGGTCATGGGCCAAAGTCTATCGCCTACGCAAACTATATATTAGCTATCGACTTTCTGAAATATATAGTAGCGAATATCAAACTTCTATTTTATTAACTCGCTCGACTATTGATTTTTTGATTTCTCGCATTTGCCTTAAAAGCTCGAAGGCTCTTTCTCCTCTGTGTTTTAGTCGCGGGGGGGTCCTGTGGGGCTACTCCTCTTTTTTCTCGATCGATCCATCTCCCTCATTCTACTCATCCAGCCCTCTTCACGAACGTGTACAATTGATGCCACATATACCACCAACTCGATGATCGAAGAAATCAAGAAAGAGGCGATGATTTGGCACCAGATATCCGGAGGTGTGGAAAGAGCAGCTGTGAGAAGCAAAAAACCCATCAAAAAATGACGATTGTTCGTGACCACTGAAAGACCCCTTGGTTCTGGCAAACGGATCACAATAACAAGTACCTAGGAGCATACCGATGGAATGAACGAAATACAAAGAGTAAACATAATATGGTCATAGATCTTTGGTTGCAACTTGATCATGAGTGACTCCGTTGATTTTGCACCCACGAAGTATGGAAAGTGCCAAACATTGGGAACTACCTGGGGAGGAGTTCGGAACAGAAACAAGAAGAAACGAGAACCACTTAAATGGAGGAATCGAATGTATTTCATCCTTTGTTCCCCATAGCAACTGGGGATCGAAAAGCAAGAAATTTGATGACTTCTTAAGGGAAAGACAGAGTAAGAACATGCTATTGGGAACGTTGCAACATATGTCGGGGATGCCTCCGTTGATTGTGTACGAACAAAATACGAGTCCAAAGGCAGGGTCAGAAAGGGTGACGCTAATAGAGAAATTGACTCTTCTGGGAACCGATAACGCGTAAACCATGTCAAACCAAGACCGATCAATATCCGAACTCCACGGATTCAAACTTCTCCCAAAATTGTTTCCGGTGCAAAATTCCATTCTATGAGTAATTCAAAGGATAAAAAGATAGGATTCGAACTTCTCCCAAATTCTTTTTTGTAATTCACAAAAAAACATAGACATTCGACCCACAATTGGGGATTGAGTGGGGGGTCACAGGGGTCTCTTCTATCCGACAAGAGAAAGTGAGAGTGAATGTCATTATCCTCCCAGACTAGAGGATGCTTAGCGCTCTGAGAACTTCGAAAGCTAGGTTCTGACATTGCCTAGGATGACCGGAAGGTCCCGCACAAAGCTATGTCCCTATGTTGCCCAGTGGGTCCGTTATCGATCAAAAATTTCGTCCATTCAAAGCAATTATAAGTCGGAGTGGAGAAAACTTAGGGTTATGCCTCCTGTTGTTGCCTCAAGTCGCTCAATCCGAGGGTTCTCTTATTTAATTATCATGGTTGAATTCATCATGCTGAACACGGCACTACATGGTCATAGGTAGGGAATCATCTATCTTTGAACGAAGGTCTAGGTCTGACTACTTGACAGCCTTGATCTCCAAAGTTGGGAAGCTAGGTCGGCCAATTGACGTCGACTGCTCCCGTTTAAAATGCTTGTCTTAAATGGCCCAATCGGGGTAGCAAACTCAGTGGCAGGAGAGCAACATGGAGTGAAGTATGCGAGTAATCAATGAGATCAAGAAAGACTTCTCTGAGACATCTGATTCGAGCTTGTTCCGTGGCATTTCTCAATTAGCTCTCTAATAGTCAAGTTAATAGAATTGTAGAAGGAGTTATCTGAACCTCTACATCTATGACTAGAATGAAATTGAAATGACTGGAACACAAGGGTTACATCTGCCTAAGCTTGACTAAGATATTTCATCTATCACAAATCATCTTAACTATCACGAAAGGTAAGTGCCAAGAACATCTTCAAATTCAATAAGAGATTATATAATGGAATCCCAGTGAAGGAAGGAGCTTGTGAAGGTTGGAAGACTACGTGCTACCCCCACTTAACTATGAAATCAAACGGAAGTCAGATGTCGAGCTATGAGAAATGAGAATAGGGCCTGGGTGAAACTAGAACTGAACTTCAACGCCCAAATATCAGAGGTTTAGTGATTTAGTCTCCTTTCTTTGATCTTCGTGGACATAGCCGAAGCCCGAATTCATTAGTTGGTACTGGAAATGTTTGAGCCAGAGAACGGAAATGTACAGTTGCAGATGACCATGCTAAGTTAGTGTATTTGAGATGTTCTGATGGAAGAATGAGAGTTTCGATACAATATCTCATGATCTGAGGGAGAAAGTATTGGTTTGTAGAATGTACGAAGCGGAAAGGTTATATGTTGTATTTCTGTGTCTTTCATGCAGACTCATTCACATCTATATACTCTATCCGACCACCCATAAATTACACTCGCGATATATTACTACGACTCACCTCAACCAGCATTGTCCTATGACTGTACACGTGTAAGAGTTCTGCATTGTGTGGGTCCTATAATTGAAGGTTGTCCCTGAGAGTGAGTCGCCCAGAGTGTTGTCGGATATAATATTTGTGCCACGACCCTCGACCTGATATCGGTGGGTGCGGACAGTAGGGACACATCAAGAGGGACTGTCCGAGCATAGCCAATACCTCCACAGGTGTATAGCGAGCAACGAGTACGGGGAGGACTCAGATAGCAAGCAGTCAGTGCTCTACACAGGCGGTAGCTCATGTCGCCCGTCTGAGTGGTGGAGGATTTCCATGTCCTCAGGGCAACACGACAGCAACAACAACCAACTCAAAGCATTGTGGGTTCTAGTATGACCTGACCTGCGGGCCGCGTATATGCCTCATCACAGAAGGACGCACAGGCAGAGCTTAGTTATTAATAGACGGTCGTGGGAGTTAAGAAGCTGTGAGTGAGTTTGGGCCCAAATGACAGGAGTAGCGGGAGTTTATGGAGGAATCCACTTCTTTTCTGAAGCCCAGGTTGAACTATTGATAAGGAGGGGAGGGGGATTAAAGAGGGAATTCTCAGTGAGCTATACGCTCTTGCTTCATCCATGCCCTCTTCTTACTTGCCTTCTTCTACAGCTCTTTCTAGTCTTCTAGTCATCTAAAGCTTTCCCCTCCCATCTTTGTTGAGCCTTCTTCAAATATATCAAAAACCTCGTCGACATCACTCTTGTCAAAGACCTTTTCTGACGCTCTACTCCTTCACTCTCAACTCAACAGTTGTTGTCTAAAACACTATAATAATATATCAAACCTGATTCTGACACAGCTTCATTAACATCTTCCTTTGCCAGTTCGTATCTCTTTTCTGCCCACAGAAGTCAAATGCTGGAATCAATGTGGCTTGTCTTTTCACCTGACTGAGCTTGCGCCTATTTAAAATAGAGGATATGATCAGAAGCGAAATATGTGGAGGTCAAAAAAGGGCCGAAAGATGCACTAGAAAAGAAGGAGGGACCGAGGTAGCGAAGCGGCCTATCTGAATTGGCCAAGGTAAGCAATTAGCTGAGAGAAATGATCAGGGCTTACCACATGCTTTTTTCCCCTTGGAGTAGGGGTATGGCATCTGTAAATGAATCCTTTGGATTTCCCTCATACAAGGGAAGGTAGTACTCACTATATATCAGGGGCTCACACGGGGACAATATAGAGAGGTTTTTATGAGAGCAATCAACCAACTCCCTTAGCCTTAGTCCTAGTCCGCTGAAATATTTGTTTTTTTGGAGGTACAAGATAGTTCTTTAAATCCTGGTATGCTACTTATGCTCCTTCTCCAGAAGAAGAATAAAAAAAAGGTCGATCCGCTGCTGCTTTTTTCAAAGCAGGTCTTAGCACTTTCCTATTGATGACCGGGGGTTTGTTTGGGGGCGATGGAAAGTCCAAATAGCATCCCAGGCAGCTATCTCTAGCTTCCTCCTTCTTCCTTGTATATAACTGATGGCTTGACAGAGTCAGGGACTGGGAATTTGTCATGGTAATCCATTTGGACCTTGGGGACTGAGACTACTACAAGAGGGAATGCCCCGCAAGATAGAGCCCTATAACCAGGTTTTCAGTAGATATAGAGGATCATGCCCCTCTTTCAATAAACTTGCTTGCCGCGTCTATCCTGAGTTTTCGTGTCCGGCTTGCTTGCGCATCTTGTCTTTGCATACTGGCCTTGGGTTAACTTTCTTCTTATCTCATCTAGCTAGCTTGATACTAAACGTAGATAATGAAAGATATCAATCGCCAATGAGAGAACAAAATCAAAGAACTTATATATCGCTCGGCTGAAAGGACAACAAAAATACTTGGCTTTCAAATACACATTGCATCTTGATGAGTCAGCGACCCCCAAATATATATATCAAATTGGGTGAATGGATGGGGGCTGGTTTCATAGAATCAACTCAGAAAAAGATAGTCAGCCTAAAAAATTACATACAAAGTACTATAGCATGTAGTAGAGAAAAGAGTAGTATAGTAGGGAGAAAGAAATTGATTATCCAAATCTGTCATCCTGTAAGAGTGAGACCAACGTCACTATAAGGGAGGTCTTCATTCGAAAATCATGACCGGTTCACATCCTTTCTTCTGATATGCCATGACTCTTTTTCGAGGGGAAAATGGACTTGAGAATGCGGCGGTTGTCTTCTTGGGGTAGGTCAATGACAGAGCTGAAAACTAGGACTATAAAAAAGCCTCTCATCGCTCAATGCAAGCGGGCTCGAGACCTCTTCGTGAGTGAATCTCCTTCGAAAAAGGGTGCTTCAGGAGCGATGTCGACGAATTATATTAGCCTTTGCTAGTCATCCTCTCGAGACCTCGTTTTGCTAGCGAAGTCAATCGCGTAGCATTCTGACGAAGCTGATTTAGATCTTCCTGGACTGAAGAGCAGCCTCGTATGGAATGAAAGTCGTGCGGGGTAGAGGAATAGCTCATCAGGATCATAGTTTCATTAATGATTTAGTAAAGTCACTATTGAACTTTTGACTTAGACAACGGATGTCCCCTTTCCCTATGGTCTGTACCAGTGAACTTCTTCTTTTGGGACTTCTTAAACGTAGTTCTTTTGACTCTAGCTCTCTCAATTACATCGATCCCGTCCGCTCGCTACCTCTCTAGTTCTCTCGTTACAATTATATAGTTCCAACTATTAGCTCTTATTCTATCAGTTGAGCACTAAAGCGGTCTATAGCTTCACTTGAGGATAGACTGCAGGCTTTCCCCTACCCTAACTCGTCTAACTCATACAAAGAAATCCCCTAATAGATAGTCTTTTCTTCTCTTCTTATTCTCTTTTAGTCTTCAAAAATCTCTTTTAGTCTCAAAAATGCTCTTCTAATAACCTCAGAGAGACTTGATATATACCTCATATATACTCATCTTTCTTACTCAAACTATCCCCCTATAATGTTATTTGGATAGGGGCTATCGCGTTCTCTGAACCAGATTAACCTCTCTAATTACGTATGTGAGTGTCTTACTTGTTTCCTTCTCCTCTAGTAAAGAAAGGTGATCCTCCGCCCGCCTAGCCTGAGAGACGACCAGTGTGGACCGAAATGGAGAAGCCGGTCCCCGGTGGGTCGGACGTCCTTCTCCAACTTTAAGAGCAGCTAAGAAGTAGACTCCGTGATTAGGTCTTCTTATAGGGTTAGTGCTGATCTCTTTTAGCGCTTACTACTTGTTGTCTTTCTAGCCCTGTTTGACATCTTCATTTTTTCTCTTGGCTGTGTGCAGGAGCCATCCTGAAGCAGAACCCAAGATGGGATTTTCCTTGTTAGAAGGCAATCCTCATAAAGAGGTCGTCCAGCCTAGCTCATTCGTCGGATGAAGAGCCGCCCCTTTGAGTCTGACTGACATCCTTCATCGAATGAAGAAAAGTGAGTATCTGGGAAGATGTCTTCTCCAAAAGCGAGATCCTGCAACCCTAAAATGCAAATAGTCGACCTTGGAAGTTGTTGCAGCACGGACGAATGAGAACCGATTCTCTTCTTGGAATGGAATCCACCTGACCTTCCAGTAAGTAATCTTTTTCGCCAGTGACGACTGAATACCACCAACGTCTTCGGGACTAAAAAAGCAAAAGTGAAAGAAAAACCATTATAATAGGGCAAGGCATTCGACTAGCTTCCTCAACTAAGTAAACCAGCGGAAAGCATGCATGTTGCGTACAGCAAAAGAACGAGCAAAGAGGGGGGAGGGACTGGGGCGCATTGAGTCAGTGACTCTCCTGTAATGGAGAGCTGATCGGCAAGCATCCCATTCGAAAGTGAGTATGATTCAGAGAGCTATCGCAATTCAGGTCGAGGCCCTCCTTTTTCAAAGAGCAAGCAAGTCAACCCTCGAAGTGGGGAGTGAATTGGGGTCAAGCAAGCCTCACCACTCATGCACCTAAGAACCGAGTGAGAGATCCCCGGGTATATAACGTCTGGCGAACCAGGCCCATTGATGAGAAGACTGACCGGGGGACTGGGGGGTGAGCCCCCTAGAGAAGAGAGCGGGGCATCCATTCTTTCAAAAAAGCAATAAAGAAGAAAGGGAAGGGGGAGTGGCGGGAAAGCTTATATAGTAAAAAAAGCCGAAGATCGAGCTCAAGGGCTAGTCAGAGATCTCTCATCCCATCAAACTTAGCTGACTCGGCAGCCGAGTGGTTTGCCTCTATCGACTTCTGCTCACGATGCCAGATCACCACGTCGAATGATTGGCACATACCAGGAAGTCCTCCACTGAATTCGTCATTCCATCGTCGCAATGAAAGCCCCCTCCTGCCGCCCTCCCCTTTCCTCTTGACAGATGGACAGATAGAAATCCTCATGGCCCTACCTCTACTAAGAATGAGGGAATTCTGAACAATTCCAACTAGTAATGAAACAATGCCCTTCGGGCCGGAAAAAAAAGCTTGCTGCTTGTGTTGTTGGACATGGGTATGTTTCCACTCTTTCCTTTGTTGCTTATTCTACTCTTATTGCTCTACTATGCTATATCTCTGAGCACGAAGAGTTGACTCCAATTCTCTTTTTTTCTTGTTGTCCTTTCTTTCTTTCACTAGACTTGACTACTTAATAGAATCCTATCCTCATAATCAAGAGGTCTTTTTCCGCTGCTTTCGCTTTTGTCTCACCCCGCGGCTGAGGCCCATATATCTAGTGAAGAAAAACTATGAGATTAATATAGTTTGCAAGAAGACATCGGGCCCTCAGAATTAGGAGGCGAGCGAGCTTTGAATCAATGCCCCCTAAGACCCCCCTTTGTGAAGAAAGGCTAGTTCGTCAAGTCAATTTCATAGGTCTATCAGTTATCAACAACGACGACTATTGGAAGTATGTCATTTCGAACTGACTCCCAATTCTGGTATCTATGCCTTTATTCCACGGATGAGTCTCCTTATTGGCCCTTTTCCTTTTAGCAAGCTCTGAAAGCGAGTAGTCTACAAGCACCAAAGCCCAGATTGAAGCTCACAGTCTTAGAAAGGAAAAATGCATGATTTTTGCATTACGCAGATGAAGAGAGGAGGTAAATCATAGGTGTCTTGATAGTCAGACTTGCCACTGAAGACTATCAAAGCATTTAATATAATTTGGGGCCAGTTTAGGAGAGTCAGTAGACTGGTGACCTAGACGAGGTGGAAGAGATGACTGATATCAACCTGACGCTTAGCTGCCCGACCGATGGTCCTCTCTCCCGATAAGCTCAGTTCCGCTAGCACACGAAAAGGCTACTCCTAGTATTCTCGTCATTCTCAGCCGCAGGAAAGACAAAGGTAGTGAATGACTTTCGTATTCATACTAGATCTATGTCAAAGCTGTCTAGAAAAGCCTCTTAGGATAAGGTTGGATGGGACTGATTAGGTCAAACCTCAGGAGAGAAATATGATCAGGAAAGCATCAAGGATTTGAAGTGCCTCTATGGTCATGCCCAAGAAGCCTCCGTCAAAGAGAAGGGTAGCGGCGAATGCGAGAGGAGCAAAGAAGGGTGCACTGGAGTTCCCTTCACAGGTGAGTGGTGGGTGAGAGGCTGCTGATGTGGAGTGGTGCGAGGCCTAGACGAAAGAAGCGTGCGATGCAAGTCCGAGCAGGACGAGCGAGACGAGTGGAGGCTAAAAGCGAAGAGGAGGCAAAAGCCCTACTTAGGCGATAGGCGAAGAGGAGGCAAAAGCCCTGCTTAAGCGATATACGAAGGGGTTCACTAGTTCTTTCTTTATGAGCGATAGCTTTTCAAGTGTTGAGTTCTCTGGTTCACGAGAAGAGCGTTAAGACTCGCTCCAAGCGACCTCTCTATTTTCATCTCTTTCTATATGAGATGTGATTTCTCTCTTCAGTACTCACAATGTGGGCGGACCTCGCGACTTATAAAGGGTGGACTTGGCCAGAAAGAAGCAATCAATAGTCCTCCCGGTCATCTCATCTCCAAATTTCTCTAATCTCAAGCCACACTTCTCATGATAGACTCCACTCTGATAAGATCGTGAACCTGACGCTTGCTTGTTCGGGCGGAAATGAGGTAGTGGGCCACCTTTCGTGGCTAGATCATCAAAAAAGAAGATCCCTCGCTACCATTGCACGTCGAAAGGATTCCTCACCTTTCTCCCTTCTATTCTAGGCTTGCGCACCTCTCTCCTTTCTCACTCTCGCTCACCTGCATCTACTTTTTGGCTATATGTAATGCTCGCTCTTTCTCTTTTTTGATAGGCGGCACCCAGGACTTGATGGTGGGTCCTGGCTCGCATCAATTTGCCTCGCATAATCCTACTAGATTATCTATTATAATATAGACTCAGTGGGGCTTATTGCTTTCCTGTCAAGTCCTAAGGCTTAGTCGAAATGGTGCTATAAGTCCATGGATTTGCGGGTCTTCCTTCATGCACAAGTGGACTGGAAAGCTCGGACATGCCCTTGGGGGCTCTTTGAGAAAGAAATAGAGATCCCGCAAGGAAGAGGACTCCTTAGAGAGATCTAGACCCCACTGAGGAGGTTAGCAGGGAAAATCTTAGGCATCCGACTGAGGGAAGACTGCGTCACGATATATCAAAGGGAAACAGACCAATCATTCACTCACCTGCACTAGCCCACGGCAGATGGAGCGGATGGGCAAAGACCTGAGAAGGTAGTCTAGAAGATTTTGCAGAAGGTAGTTGATGAAAGAGGAAAATTAAGGGTCATATTAATCCACAAGGCGGATCAATAGTCGATGCTGTGACTGCTTAATAATCCTCAAATTAATCAACAATTAACCCACAATAAAATATATGCAATGAATATCGAAAATGTGGAGTTAAAATTTATTATAACTCTACATGCAAGTGTGTATAGGTGTAAGCACAAGTAGAGGTCGAACACTGGGAGGCGAATGGTGATGTGGTGAACTTGGTTGTACAATTATTCAATTCAATGATAATGTCCAATTCTTATTGTTTTTGTGGGTTTTTGATTTTATATATTTTTTTAATTTTTATTTTGTTTTTATAATTTTTATTTTGTTTTATATTTGATATTTTTTATTTTCTTTTTATATTTTTAATTATATACATACATATATATAAAGATATATATATATAAGAAGAGAGAAAGGAGTAGTATAAGGTTAAATATTTATATAAATACTCAATATACATTACATATAATATTTTTTTGGCTTTTTTATATTTTTGTATATTTTTTTAGTTATTTTTTATGGAGTTTTTTTTAATTTTTTTGTATTTTTAATTCCAAAAATATCCCTAATATAAGACTAATTAAATAGCCGAAATTAATTTGGGTTTTAAAAATATAAAATAAGTTCAAAAATTACCCAACATAATTTTAATACATTAATAATAATATATAGATCATTATCAAAGAGAAAAACATATTTTTGGGATTTTTTAAGGGTTTTTCTATTTTTTGTTGGATTTTGGAGCTTTCTGAATTTTTTTATTTTTCTTTTTCTTATTTTTAGGGTTTTTCAATTTCTGGACTCAATATATATAAATATACTATATGTAATTTTTTTTGTAATTTTCCAAATGCTTTTTATAATTTTTTGTATTTTCTAATTTAAATAGTGCAAAAAGGGCTCCTTTTTCATTTTTAATAATTAGGAGAAATGCAAAAAAATGCAAAATAAAATATAAGCATGAAAGAACGCTACATGAAGCATCTATCCTAATTTTTCTGAATTTTTAGGAGCACCATAGGTATTTTTGATAAATAGATAAAAGACAAAAAATTAAATAGCCTGGCAGGGGCATTTTTGCAAATAAAATAATTCTTAGGGGCATCAGTGCAAAAATCAATACAGAACTAAACATTTATTTTCATTTTTGGAACTAATTTACAATTAACAAAAGTCGTCAGGGTTTCAGTGCAAAAATCACGTGCCTCACGTGGGACTGCACGTGAGGCGCGGGAGGACCTAAATGTAATTAAGGAAAGTACAATGGTCCTACTACAAAAATAAAAATTATTTTATAACGTGAAAGTTTATTTATAGAATTAAAATATAAATGCAAAAAGACAGGGGACATATATGAAATTTACCACCAAAAGGCGCGCTGGATGGACGGTTGGATCCTTTTCAATTAGACACGTGGCATGCATCCAGCGGCTGGCACCGGTTTGCTATCTGACAATTGAGATTAGATCACTCACGTGATCCAACGGCTAAGGCTCTGGAAGATCGGACGTCCGTGATTAAACCTGGGACCTTGATCTTCATCCGACGGCAGAGGACGAAGCTGGAAGAACAGGGAAGAAGGCTCGCCGGAGCGAGCTTCTTTCGACGAGATCTCGTGCTTCGCCCGGTCTTTGCTGCTCCCAAGGGTCCCCATACATCGCAGGTGCTCCACTCTATATGCAGGAGGCTTCAGATCGGCCAAAGGACGACTGGAGCGCCACCACAAGGTCGAAGTCGAGGTGGCGCTCCAGGTACCTCCGACGAGTGTTGAAGTGTACCTCCAGGTGCCTCAAAGCACCTTGTACATGCACAGAAGGAAATAAGGGACGAGGGCAAACTGCCTCGTCCCGTTAGAAGGGAAAATGGGCGAAGGGTGGACTCGGGTGGTGATCTCCGGCGATGGGTGAAAGAAGGAGATCAGATCTCCAGATCAGATGAAGATCTGGGTGTGTGAGGGTGCCTGGAGCGTAGTGAAATGAAGGGGTATGAAAATGGAAGCGAGAGGGCGGTCGGAACACAGTCGAGGCATGGTGGAGAAGTCACCGGAGCAGAGCTCCGGCGAACATCGATTTTGCTAAACTAAGTTATGCTACTGATTTAAATGCGAGATAAAATGCAGGAATGAAAAACTGAAATGACAATCTACCTAATAAAGTAAAGGCGCAGCTCAAACTTGGCGGTTGGGCCAAGGAGCAGGACGACTGCCGGAGCGCCGCCATGGGCGCATCTCCTTCCTCCGCGAGCCTCCACAATCTTTAGGGGACCTCCACCTGTCACATGGATGCACACTAGGCCGACGGTGGGAGCTCTAGGGCTAGGGAAATGGCCAAAAAAATTTGGAGGAGGAAGATGGGTTATTTATAAACATGTGTATGCGCCTTATTGACCGGCAAATAATAAGGAATCGGTGATATATACATTAGATCTAACATGGGGGCGTGTATGTACAAGATACCAGGAGCATTTCTTGTGAAGGAAGCAAAGGCGATCGATGGACGGGGCACCCGGGAAAAATGGGAGAAGATGGGGGGTTTGACAGATCTGAAGGGCTAGAGGCTGATTTATTTTCGAACATAATGGGAGCCCTTATTGACCGGCCAAAAATAAGGAATCCAAGCTATATACAGGGGAAACAAGCTATGGGCGTGTATTAGGGTTGTTATGGGAGTAATTTCTGTGAAGGGACCGATGTCATTGGAGCGACGGGTCGATCGGGAAAATTTTGAGAAAACGCCATGTCTGACAGATTTGACAGGCTGGTGAGGCTGATGGCTGAGTTAACCGAGGTCAACGAATGCTGGAATCCTATTGGTCCACGTCTGCACAAATTTGTCTCATTATTTAGTCATAATAAATGACCTTATTTAATTTTGATTATAAAACAAAATGTTTTTTAATTAATGTATTATTTATTTATGATTTTTATTTATTTTTTTGATGTGTTTTATTATGAATTTATTTTAATGATGTATTTATAAGTGTATTTACGTGTATTTATTTTTATTTTGTGTATTTTTATTTTATTATTTTATTTTCTTATTTTATTTATTTATAAATTATTTTGTGAGTATAAATATATTTTTATTTAATTTTTATGAGTTTATTTACATGTTTAAATAAATAGGTCTATGTAATATGTAGGTATACTTATAGGTATTTTACCTATATTATATGTACATTTTATTTATTTAATGTATTTTATTTGTTTTTATTTAGAGATTACATTTTTAATAAATATTAAAAATATAGATGAATAAAGAATAAAAGAATAAAGTCCCTTTTTATTTATATACATATAGATAACATAGGTATTTTGCCTATGTATTTAGATAACTTTATTTTATTTGTGTGTTTCTTCTTGGTTTAATTATAGTTTTAATGTACACATATGTTATAAATAATGTATATAAATTTATAAAAATATGAATTTGTAAAAATAATGGGTAATGAATAAATTGAATATTTTAATCGGTATTATGTACAATAGGGGCCCAAAACCTAACTTTTACAGATAAACTCCAAAAATTCTGAAACCAATTTTATTAAATAGTTCTTGGAAAGCTATATACAACTAAAGGTGAGTTTGGTGGATTTTGAGTTTTTATTTGCAAGATATGGGTCTGTGAAGTTGAGATTGTGGCTTTTTATTCTGGGTATAAAAAGTACATTGAGTATTATTTTTACACAAACTTAATTTTGTATTTTTATTCACGTTATTATCTACAACTTTGATGAACGAAGTTTCTTTATTTTATGAATGAATAATTATATACAAAATCAGTGTCACAAATGCATAAATAAATGAATAAATAAATGAGGTATTTATTGTACTATTGGCCCTTATCTCCCCCTACTTTATTCCTTGTCGACCAATTCCATGTTGGCCTTGGTCTCGGGGTTCGGGTCATAAAATATTTGCAATATTTTATTCCTTTTTCTTTTCTTCTCTTTATTCTATAATTTTGGCATTAAAAACCTTATTCTATGTACAATAAATACAATAAATATTGAATGCTATTATGTATAAATTACTGTTATTTACATGCATTTGCTGGGGTTTTTAAGGCCAAAATGATAGAATAAAGGTGATGAAATGGAGATTCATCATCCCCCTATACTTTCCTTTGCTAGTCCCTAGCAAACACTTGTGCAATAAGTAGAAAAGAATAAAGAATAAGAAGAAAAGAAAAAGCAAAAATAAAGAATTTAAAGAATAAATTGAATTGATCATGATTATTAAACTCATCTGTACAAAATCAAAGTTTGGAGCTCAGGTTAGACCTTGGTGTGCAAATGTGTGTGGAACCTAAGCGGGAACCAAATTTAAAACACAACAGCCTTCGAGAGTCACAGAACTCGCTTCAAATTACCTCAATAGCCAGGTCAGAACTAGCCTACATCATACGCAAACCCTTATGACTATGAAGCTGACTTGTACGTGTAAGTGATAGTGGCTCTCCCCAACTGAAATGACAAAGAGACTGACTTCTCCAGAATGACAACCCAATGATTCCCCAATCCAATAGCTCTTTCCTCGAGGAGCGGGGTATTCCCTTCTAAGTTCAAGTGGCATCCAACTCAAGAGGAGGAGGTAAAGAGAAGAATGGACGGTAGACAGTGTAGCTACTTATCCTGGGATGCAAGACCAGTGTAGTCAAGTCATCCAGCTGCAGGCTCACATGGTATAACTTTGATGCTCAAGCTTGCTTATTTTCTATACAACATATATACATTCTCCGGTAGGCACTTTATTTTATTTTCAAGCCTGTCTACTTTTTTGGAGATTTTTTTTTGAAATACTATATACAACAGCATTTACATGAGGAGTTTTTCCTCTTGAGCCAGAAGACTATCCCTCTTTTGAAGCTTTATTGCAACCCACACTCTCCTGCCGTTAGACCTCATGGCTATTGGACCAGGTTGGGGTGCACTTCCCTCCTTAGACGAGGACGAATGTTTCCACCCGTGTGCGTCTCAGACTGGCAAATCCAACCCCCTCACCACTCCAACTGAGTTGAGCCAAGTGAAAGGTGCAAGTGTCCAAGTTAGGTCACGGTCGGCAAGAGTCATGCGTGTGTCTCGAAAAGTTCTAGTTAGTCAGTTGAGGTGACTTGCACCTAGATCTGATTTCTCAAAGAATTAAGTCTGAATAGACCTGAAGTACCTTAAACCTAGTTCCCATAAGGTTCTAGTGCAGTTAGGTGCAGTAAGGTCCAACCAAGCTCCAATCTTTGACTTTATTGGACTAGTTCAATCATCAAGCTCAATCAAAGAAGATGAATGCAATGCAAATGCTATTTACAAATGTGCAAAGAATAATGCAATTTTTTTCAAAGGATTTGAAAACAAATAGGAGAATTTTACACAAAGAATTTTTGCAAATAAAATAATTTTGGCACTTAAAGTAACATATATACATCTATTTACACGGGCGTGTTGCTTTATTTACAAAGAATTCCGGATTTACAATTTAGTTTTTTATTTATAGGTATATATGTACACTTATTAAAGAATTTTGTTTATTAATAATTTTTTTATTATTTATTATTTTTTTTTATTTTTTATTTATTATATGTATCTATTCTTAAACTTATTTGACACAAATTTTTCAAACAATTTTTGAAATTATAGTCCAAAATAATTTTTACAAACATTTTTACAAACATGTACACACATTTGAAAATCATTTTGCAAAGGTTTTTCAAAATAGTATATATAGATTTTCAAAATATTTTTGCAACCATTTTTTCAAACCATTTGAAATCATTTTTCAAACATTTTATTCCACATAAAGAAAATAAATTTTTACAAACCACACATTTTTACAAAGGTTGAAACATGTAACAAAACGTTTTCAAAATAGTTTTCATTAAATGTTCACAAAGATTTTCAAACTATTTTTCAAACATTTTGCAAAAAATATTTTCACATGATTTATTAATCTGTAAATACAAAAAGAATTTGAGGAATAATCACATCTTTTTATTAAGGGTTTTTAACGAATTTAAATAATTATTAGCCATATTATTAAGAGAATATGAAAGTACGAGTTATGGCTAAAGTATATACATAGTATACGACCCCCCTATACTTAGCTTGGGCTATGTCCTCATAGATCGTAAAAGAGAAAGAGAAGACATAACTCGTACTGAGTATAGACAAGTCTAAAGAATATATGAATAAGAGATGAACGAATGAGAAGTTGACCGTCCCCCCTATACTTAGGATCAAGTAATCCTAAGTATAGCAGACTGTACACAACGCAGGGAGGGTCAAGGGTGGGAATAAACAGATCATTGAACAAATCAAGGGTGCACTCCCCCTATACTTAGGACAAAGTACGTCCTAAGTACAGGAAACTGACACAAAGGGGCGACACCTTTTATTTAGATAAAGAAATATGAAGAAGAAAAGAAGAATACAGATTGATGAAAAGATCGTGGATAATATACACATCACTCCCCCTATACTTAGGGTGAGATATCCCTAAGTATAGACAACAACAGGAGTGACGAAACTGCACAAGGAAAGAACAACTCGGTGTGTGCCCCCTGTACTTAAGACAAGGTGCGTCCTAAGTGTAGACACAAAGATATGGCGATAGATCTAGGGCACACATAACATGTGGGAGAAAGAATGAACAAGGCACACATATATACAAGTGGTGAAGAAACTAGTGAAGTACAGGACGGTATCTGGTAAGCGACTACCGTGCTCTCGTCGTCGTCTCTCTGTGAGAACGAGGACACAGTCAGAAGGTGAAAATACACCTGAATCTGTAATCAAGTGGGTGTCAGCTACCGGAGACAATAGGTCGAAAGGATAGATATCGGGTCCGGTCGCATGAAGCAGTCAATCGGCTCATAGGGTCAACATGAGGGAACGGAGCCGATACCGTAAGACCGGGAGAAAGAAAGAGCAGTACAGACTCCTCTGGTCAATCAGAGTCTCAGTAAGATATGGAAAGGTAAGGATCAAGAGACATCATGGTATTCGGTGGTCATGAGGTCGGAAGGTCACATGAGACACACCGAATACTACAAGTCACAGCTCAACCCTGCGAGGGTCCTCAAGGTGAGCAGAATCGGAGAATAATCAGAAGACTCGGCTCTGTGCTCCAACAGAGAGGAGACACAACCAGGGAGGAGACCGAGTACATAAATCAAAAGTCCCGGCTACATGCTCCACCAAATGGGAGACACCAGAAATAAAGACAAGTACCTAGAAAATGATGTACTCTCCCGCAGATAATCCTCGGGGAGTAATACATGCTTGTCAATGAATAATCAGAACAGAAGCTCACCCTTGCGAGGGTTGTCAAGATGAGCGGGCTCAAAGGAGCTTGATCCATCAGACGGATCACAGAGACGATCTCGGTAGGCGACAGATCGGCTACCAGCAGAAGAGACTGACAAATTAAGAAAGTGTGGCAGCATCCCGCAGATAACCCTCGGGGAACGTACTGTCAACTAGGCATGAAAATAGCAGAAATCGGAAACTCACCTTGCGAGGACCGTCAAGGCGAGCAGACTCAAAGGAGTGTAATTAGATGGGTCCCATGATCCACAGATCGGATAGGCAACTCAAGATGGAACCAAAAATCAAGTATATCAGACGACTCGATTCCGTGCTCTGCAGATCGGAGACACAGTCAGCAGTGGGAACCGAGCGTAAAGAGAGTGTCGCACTCTCCGCAGATAGTCCTCGGAGAGTACTGCAATCTAGGCAAGGAATAGTCAGAATGTATCTCTACCTTGCGAGGGCCGTCAAGGAGAGACGAGGGCTCAAAGGAGCTGGATCCATCAGACGGACACACATAGTGGTCTCAGTAGTCGACAAATCGGCTACCAGCATCAAAGACCAGTCAGATCGGAAATATGTCATAGTCTCCCGCAGATAACCCTCGGGGAGCTACGAGCTAGTCAAGGAATAATCAGAAAAGAACTCATCCTTGCGAGGACCATCAAGGCGAGCAGACTCGAAGGAGTCTAATCAAGTCGGTCTCATGCCCCAACAGATTGAGCGCATAATCAGAAAGGGAGACCAACTACCTATATCAGCCGAATCGACTTCGTGCCCCAACAAATGGAGGCACCAGAAGTGAGTGAAGCCGATCGTAAAGAAAGTGTCACATCCTTCCGTAGATAGTCCTCGGGAAGTGATGCGATCTACATAGTGAATAATCAGAGTACATCTCGTCCTTGCGAGGGTCGTCAGGTGAGAAAGAAGGGCTCGAATGAGCCGGATCCATCAGACGGATCCACAGAAAATATGATCTCGATAGACAGCAGACCGTCTACCAGCAGAAGAGACCATCATAGCAATAATGTGTCATAGCCTCTCGCAGATAACCCTCGGAGAGCTATGAACCAGGCATGGAATAATCAGAAAAGTGGAGCTCTGCCTTGCGAGGACCGTCAAGGAGAGCAGTCTCAGATGAGTCTAGTATATTGGCCTCGTGGACTGCAGGTCAGGTACACAATCACTAGGGGAGTCCAATCAAGCATATCATCTGACTCAGTTTCGGGTCCCATCAAGATGGCGACCAAAGCAGTGTATGAAACCGCAGTCCTAGAAATTGTCGCATTCTCCCACAGATAGTCCTCGGGGAGCAATGCAAACTAGATCATTGTAGGTCAAGGGAATGCTGGAAAGTCATCTCAGGTCCTTAAAAGCATTCAATCATCCGGAGGGCATAAGATCAAGTGAGGGAGAACATAATCAGGTTAATCACAAAACATCCCTCAAATCAATCAAATCTGGCTGAGATGGCACAACATATCATCAGGACTCCTCTAAGTGCCATGGTTGGATCGAAGAGTCAGGAGATCAAGGATGGTCCAATCAGGAAGATGAGAGATCATGCAGGATCCGCACACCTTTATCAGGAAGTCCAAATCAGAATAGTCAGTCAATCCTTAAAATCAAGATGGGTGGAACCTCAAGGTTGATGGATCAATCAATACTCATGAAATCATCACCAAATCATCGCATCATATCACATCCTCAATCCGGTGTGCGAGACCAAAAATTCCTCGATAAAGAATCACACCTAATCATCATGCATCATCAACAATCCTCAAGAAGCTCATATGCACGTATCAGAGACGAATCCACCAAATCAATCTCAGCAACCTCAACATCATGCCCGACTTACACAAATAATCTGTATAAATAATCCTCGATGCGGGCCTCATCAATATGCACAGCATTCCCGGGTAAAGGGAGAGGTGATACGGGGTACACGAAGAAGATGGATAAACAGGGTACACAATGGGGTGGAGAAGCTGATTGAGCGTGCGTGCCAATATCATGGGAGCTAGTAGGGTAATACAGAGGGAACGAGGAGGGTGGGCAAGAAGATCGAGACATAGACAAAATTGGGTGTTCCACATAGGGCGGGAACACCGTCAAAATGGTGGTCCTAAGAGCAGGCTCTCCTCGAACCGGAGAAGATGGGAATGGTACAGTGGATACGAAGAAGGTGATGAAGAAGATGTCGGGAACTCATGGACTTGGCGAAGAAATGATTGAGCTCAAGCGCCAATATCACGACTCAATGTAAATGAAGAGGTATATGTATAAGAGAGGTAGAGAGACTCAAGGATAAAAAAATGCATGACTCACACGATGGGATCGACTACTCTAACAATGAATGGAAACCTAACGGACTCCAAGTCACAACCAATAAGCAAGGCAAACCCCCAATTCACCTACTCAACACAGTGAAGACCGTCAGGTGACGGTCATTTATCTTTTCGATTTTAGAGTTAGGTGAGAACCACAAAAATTGTACAAACACTTAGGAGGCTTGATGGGATTTGGGCTCTACTCCTTAGTGTGTACGTAAGCAATTTAAAACGAATACAATGTGGGGGTTGCTCTCCCCAAGACAAGGAAGTCCATTATGTTTTATTTTTAGGTCCAATAGAGTTAACAGTCCCGAATTTATTTAAGTTATCACTTTTTTTGGGTATTTTCAATGCACGTGCCTATCGAGGTTCCAATTTCCATTAGGCATCCTAGATTGGTAAAAACAGAGGGAGAAGATCGGAAAAGCCATGCAAGTCGGAAATCGATGATGCATGCTAAGTAAGAAGACTTACAGTGCCTCCAGCTCTCTCCATGCGGGATGCATAACAGAATTTGAAAACCTAAGCTATATGCAAATGCAAGCTGAAGAAATCACCCTAGGTTCAGAATTTGCTATTATCGTGAAGCACCACAAGTCGCTCGTCGATCTTCTAGCCAGGAGTCCGGTCTAGGCTCACCCCTCCTCCTCTCGACACATCGAGTTCAGGAGAAGCGCTTGGCAGGGTGAGCTCGCGGCACGTAGGCTCGAAGATGGTGAGGCGATTGTTTAGAGTTTGATCCAGGTCCAAAACAAACTATAGGTACATGCAAATATATATTAGGGTGTTTGGACCTAACTCTACGAGCAAGCAACTCCTATAGCTAAGGATCATTCACACAAAATAATAAAATAAAGAACGAAAAAGCGTCAAAACCATCGAGGCCACCAAGGGAACAATCCCTCGGGCAATGGACCTCAGGAGTCGGAGTGTACCTGTGAGAGTCCTGTATTATTACAATTCAAGTGTCACTCTCTCACATAAATATACATGCATAAAATGAGACAGCCATCCAAAAATTCTCCTTCCTCTGCTATTGATGCCCTCTCCTGTTGACTAATGTAGAAGAGCCAACTCTGCCTTGCTTGGGTGCACTGGTCCTCCTAGGAGGTCCTCCTTTGCTTGGCGGTCCCTCGCATCAAAGACAAAGAAAGAAGATGGATCAGAACAGTCAATCAAATAATGTCAATAAAAATAAAAATCTAATAAAAAAATAAATATATATAATGGACATGAACAAAGAATTAAATAAATAAATGAAAACCACACGAAATCATACAAAATCCGTTGCCTCCCCTGCAATGGCGCCATTTGATGAAAGAGGAAAATTAAGGGTCGTATTAACCCACAAGGCGGATCAATAGTCGATGCGGTGACCGCTCAATAATCCTCAAATCAATCAACAATTAACCCACAATAAAATATATGCAATGAATATCAAAAATGTGGAGTTAAAATTTATAAAAACTCTACATGCAAGTGTGTATAGGTGTAAGCACAAGTAGAGGTCGAACACTGGGAGGCGAATGGTGATGTGGTGAACTTGGTTCTACAATTATTCAATTCAATGATCATGTCCAATTCTTATTGTTTTTGTGGGTTTTTGATTTTATATATTTTTTTTAATTTTTATTTTGTTTTTATAATTTTTATTTTGTTTTATATTTCATATTTTTTATTTCTTTTTATATTTTTAATTATATAATATAGACATGTATACATACATATATATATAAAGATATATATATATAAGAAGAGAGAGAGGAGTAGTATAAGGTTAAATATTTATATAAATACTCAATATATATTACATATAATATTTTTTGGCTTTTTTATATTTTTGTATATTTTTTTAGTTATTTTTTATGGAGTTTTTCTAATTTTTTTTGTATTTTTAATTCCAAAAATATCCCTAATATAAGACTAATTAAATAACCGAAATTAATTTTGGTTTAAAAATATAAAATAAGTTCAAAAATTACCCAAATTAATTTTAATACATTAATAATAATATATAGATCATTATCAAAGAGAAAAACATATTTTTGGGATTTTTTAAGGGTTTTTCTATTTTTTGTTAGATTTTGGAGCTTTCTAAATTTTTTTTATTTTTCTTTTTCTTATTTTTAGGGTTTTTCAATTTCTAGACTCAATATATATATATAAATGAGGAAAATGGGGCTGCCCCCTAGGGGGAGCTAACTTAGCTCCCCCCGCCCTATTTTCATCAAATTTTTTATTTTTTTTTTGAATTTTTTTTCGTGAATATTCATCACTATATCCCTATATTATGTCATAAAAATTTCGTGTGAAACAGAGACTCCTACGGCCTCCATCCAGACAGTAATTTTTTTAACGGTAACAGGATTTTTTAAATCGGCCCCGTTTGGATGGAGGTCGTAGGAGTCTCTGTTTTGTATGAAATTTGAATAGCATAATATAAGGATTTAATAATGAATTTACACGGTTTTAGATTTCAAAAAAAAATAAAAAAAATTTGTGAAAAAGGGGCGGGGGGAGCTAAGTTAGCTCCCCCTAGGGGGCATACACATCTATATAAATATACTATATATAATATTTTTATAATTTTTCAAATGCTTTTTATAATTTTTTTGTATTTTCTAATTTAAACAGTGCAAAAAGAGCTCCTTTTTCATTTTTAATAATTAGGAGAAATGCAAAAAAATGCAAAATAAAATATAGGCGTGAAAGAACACTACATGAAGCATCTATCCTAATTTTTCTGAATTTTTAGGAGCACCATAGGTATTTTTGATAAATAGATAAAAGACAAAAAATTAAATAGCCTGGCAGGGGCATTTTTGCAAATAAAATAATTCTTAGGGGCATCAGTGCAAAAATCAATACAGAACTAAACATTTATTTTCATTTTTGGAACTAATTTTTTACAAAAGTCGCCAGGGTTTCAGTGCAAAAATCACGCGCCTCACGTGGGATTGCACGTGAGGCACGGGACGACCTAAATGTAATTAAGGAAAGTACTGTGGTCCTACTACAAAAATAACAATTATTTTATAACGTGAAAGTTTATTTACAGAATTAAAATATAAATAAAAAAAGGCGGGGGACATATATGAAATTTACCCCCAAAAGGCGCACTGGATGGACGGTTGGATCCTTTTCACTTAGACATGTGGCATGCATCCAGCAGCTTGCACCGGTTCGCTATCTGACATCTGAGATTAGATCACTCGCGTGATCCAACGGCTAAGGCTCTGGAAGATCGGACGTCCGTGATTAAACCTGGGACCTTGATCATCATCCGACGGCAGAGGACGAAGCTGGAAGAACAGGGAAGAAGGCCCGCCGGAGCGAGCTTCTTCCGACGAGATCTCGTGCTCCGCCCGGTCTTTGCTGCTCCCAAGGGTCCCCATACATCGCAGGTGCTCCACTCTATATGCAGGAGGCTTCAGATCGGCCAAAGGATGACTGGAGCGCCACCACAAGGTTGAAGTCGAGGTGGCGCTCCAGGTACCTCCAACGAGTGTTGAAGTGTACCTCCAGGTGCCTCAAAGCACCTTGTACATGCACAGAAGGAAATAAGGGACGAGGGCAAACTGCCTCATCCCGTTAGAAGGGAACATGGGCGAAGGGTGGACTCGGGTGGTGATCTCCGGCGATGGGTGAAAGAAGGAGATCAGATCTCCAGATAGGATGAAGATCTGGGTGTGTGAGGGTGCCTGGAGCGTAGTGAAATGAAGGGGTATGCAAATGGACGCGAGAGGGCGGTCTGAACACAGTCGAGGCACGGTGGAGAAGTCACCGGAGCGGAGCTCCGGCGAACTTCGATTTTGCTAAACTAAGCTATGCTACTGATTTAAATGCGAAATAAAATGCGGGAATGAAAAACTGAAAAGAAAATCTACCTAATAAAGTAAAGGCGCAGCTCAAACTTGGCGGTTGGGCCAAGGAGCAGGACGACTGCCGGAGCGCCACCATGGGCACATCTCCTTCCTTCGCGAGCCTGCACAACCTTCAGGGGACCTCCACCTGTCACATGGATGCACACTAGGACGAAGGTGGGAGCTCTAGGGCTAGGGAAATGGCCAAAAAGTTTTGGAGGAGGAAGATGGGTTATTTATAAACATGTGTATGTGCCCTTATTGACCGGCAAATAATAAGGAATCGGTGATATATACATTAGATCTAACATGAGGGCGTGTATTTACAAGATACTAGGAGCATTTCTTGTGAAGGAAGCAAAGGCGATCGATGGATGGGGCACCCGGGAAAAATGGGAGAAGATGGGGGGTTTGACAGATCTGACGGGCTGGAGGCTGATTTATTTTCGAACATAATGGGAGCCCTTATTGACCGTCCAAAAATAAGGAATCCAAGCTATATACATGGGAAACAAGCTATGGGCATGTATAATGGTTGTTTTGGGAGTAATTTCTGTGAAGGGACCGATGTCATTGGAGCGACGGGTCGATCGGGAAAATTTTGAGAAAACGCCATGTCTGACATATTTGACGGGTTGGTGAGGCTGATGGCTGAGTTGACCGAGGTCAACGAATGCTGGAATCATATTGGTCCACGTCTGCACAAATTTGACTCATTATTTAGTCATAATAAATGACCTTATTTAATTTTGATTATAAAATAAAAAATGATTATTAATTAATGTATTATTTATTTATGATTTTTATTTATTTTTTTGTTGTCTTTTATTATGAATTTATTTTAATGATGTATTTATAAGTGTATTTACGTGTATTTATTTTTATTTTGTGTATTTTTATTTTATTATTTTATTTTCTTATTTTATTTATTTATAACTTATTTTTGGGAGTATAAATATATTTTTATTTAATTTTTATGAGTTTATTTACATGTTTAAATAAATAGGTCTATGTAATATGTAGGTATACTTATAGGTATTTTACCTATATTATATATACATTTTATTTATTTAATGTATTTTATTTGTTTTTATTTGGAGATTACATTTTTAATAAATATTAAAAATATAGATGAATAAAGAATAAAAGAATAAAGTCCCTTTTTATTTATATACATATAGATAACATAGGTATTTTGCCTATGTATTTAGATAACTTTATTTTATTTGTGTGTTTCTTCTTGGTTTAATTATAGTTTTAATGTACACATATGTTATAAATAATGTATATAAATTTATAAAAATATGAATTTTGTAAAAATAATGGGTAATGAATAAATTGAATATTTTAATCGGTATTATGTACAATAGGGGCCCAAAACCTAACTTTTACAGATAAACTCCAAAAATTCTGAAACCAATTTTATTAAATAGTTCTTGGAAAGCTATATTCAATTAAAGGTGAGTTTAGTGGATTTTGAGTTTTTATTTGCAAGATATGGGTCTGTGAAGTTGAGATTGTGGCTTTTTATTCTGGGTATAAAATGTACACTGATTATTATTTTTACACAAACTTAATTTTGTATTTTTATTCACGTTATTATCTACAACTTTCATGAACGAAGTTTCTTTATGGAGAAATGAGCGGAAGGTAGGTCTTCTTCTTCGTATTCTCTTCTTCTTCCCCTCAACTCTGTATCTTTCTCTTTTCTTTTCTCTCTACCCGTATCTCACTTTAGACTATCGAATCTTCTACTCTCCTACCGCCTCGAATGCGCTAAGTGGAGTTCAGCCGATTTACCTGTCCTTTATCCTACTTGATTAGGGAGAGTGGGATGCGCGGTGCGGAAACAGTTGCAGACTAGCGCTTCCAACTTCTTTTTGTGGAGGGAATCTCACTATTAGCTTGCCTTGCTTTTACTCGAGTGAGCTCTTGACTGTATGCGCTACATTGCCTGCCTGATCTGTGGGAGAGAGTACAATCCCTTATACTATTTTGCTTTCAATTCGCCTTTGACACTCCAGCTTCTTGCCTAGGCTTGCTTTTTGATCCCCATCCTCGACCTGAATTGCGATAGCTCGGATTCTGTGCATAAGTCATCTTTCGAGTGCTTTTGAACTAGATTAAAGCCATACTAGCCTGCTTTTCTTACCCTCATTGAAGTCTCAGCCCTCATGCCCACCTTGTCTTAGGGGATTCCCCTGGTCAAGCCTACCTACTCCTTTCCTAAGACAAAGGCTCCACACCGAGAATGAAATACAAGTATAGACCCGCCTCCTCTGCCTTTCTTTCTGTTCCTTCTTCCGAGCCCAGCTTCCATCTGCTCATCTGAGGCCATATGGTCAAGCGCTAATTCAAGCTATATGCTATATAATCGGAATTGAAGACCCGAAGGAGAAGTTATGAACATCCTTCAACTCTCTCCACTAAGTGCTCTGCTTTCAGCTTCCTCTCTCCTTAGGGCTAGCCTATTTGATTCCGGAGAGTGGTTTTCTCTCTCGGTTATTCATGATGTCGAATGTCTTTGTCCCTGTTCTTCCTTAAGTATTTATCCCAGACATTCCTTCCTTCTTTATAAAGTACACACCTCAGACCAGTCTTTTCCTCAACTTCAGAGAAGTAGGGGTCTAAGAGTGTGCGCGTGGCTTATGGGAGTCTATCAGGGAGTTCGTCATGGTCCTGACTTTCCGAGATTGACCCTAGGGTTCTTCTTCCTCATGCTTTCCAAGCCTAAGAATCAGCCAACGCTGAGGGATTGGGAAGTTCTATCTACATACTCCTTTCGAAAAAGGGAAAAGCACGTCGAATGGCAAGACTTTTCCTAAAATCATATGTTTCCGAAATCAACCAGCGAGCTCCCTGTATCTCCAACCTCTCTCTTTATACGTGTCTTTGATGCCCTAAATGACTACTAGCTCTTCACGCGCATTCTAGTAATTAGTTCCGCTCATAGGAGACTCACGCTTTAGAGAGGTCAGTTCTGTGCCTTTATTCTCCACTAATCAAAATGCTTCGCCACTGTATATCTGGGGCTCGAGATTCCGCAGATATTCGCTCCAGACTCAAAGCCAAGCCAAAGCCACTATATATCTGGGGCTCCTCATTCCGGAACTGCGCTGCCTTTCATCAGTCCCATCATCAGATGGCAATGGTGTTGGAAGCCTATAATGACGTAGGATAGGACCAATCACACTGGCAGGAAGTTACAGGCGCACGTAGCCCAGCGAGCATGTAGTGCTATTTGAAAGAAGTCGAGGACTGCTAATCCTGAAAGCCCTATTTTCTAGAATCTCGAGGCTTGTGGCTTTTCCCTTCGGATCCACCCTTCCCTTTCTCTATGTTCCCCTACCTAGTTAGAAAGGGATAGCCAACTAGCCTTCCTATCTTACTTAGTTGGGACTTCCCCCTCCCTTTCTTCCCTAGCAAGAAGGGCGTGTGGACTGGGTTCTCTGATCATGAAAAAAGTCATCTTATTCGTATACTCTACCGGTGATGTCTAAACATAATAATCGCTTGTGCGCCTCATGAAAAGAGCCTATTCTGACTAATAGCTTTAGTCCTCTCTATAGTTTAATGGCGAGTCGAGGAAATTTGCCAGTACGTCCTAGTGGATGGAAGAGTCTTTCACCTCTCGATCAGGAGGTCTGGAAGAGCGCCCTGGCTTATCAGACCTACTTCCCTCATTGCGAATGAGCCCCTAATATATGATCCGCCAAAGAAGGCTTTAGCCAAAGATGAGGCTTCCCTTTCCCAGGGCGTTGATCGGGCGTGTCCAGTTCTTTCTGACTACCCTTCATCTGCCTGCTCGCGAATCAAGATCCCTCTTTCCTGTCGAATTGCCTCTTCTTCCTTCTCGCCTAATCGCTCTCCTCCCCGTCACTTATTTCATTCACTCATTTCCCCTGACTTCTTATCCTCTGTCATCAAGAACTGCGGACAACCACTCCTCCAAGGTGGCTAGACCTTTCCTTCTTTTCAGGGGCCATACATACGTGGCAAAAATCCTGATGTTGGCTTGGACCTTTCATCTTTCTTGCTCTGCAGCTTATACTCTTCTGCTTCTCATCTTGGGTATGATCTTTCTGACTTAGTCGTCCCTTTTTGAAAGCAAGCCAAGACCCGTCTTTCTATCCCTATTCGATCAGTTTGAGTTCATCCCGAACTAGCCTAGTTAGACTAAGTCTGCTTCTACTCTTCTGCTTCTCCCCCCTGGGATGATCCTTCAGAGGCCAATTGGATTCAGGACCCAGACAGGCAGGAAGGATGGGACTTTCAGCGAAACATGATACACGAGCAGAGTCCAGAGGGACGGGAGCGAGGGGGCAGGATGAGCTTCCAAATCCGTCAATCTCTTTATAGTAGGCGGATCCCCTTCTCTTTGCCTGGACCCCCTAAATAATTGCGGTAGACGGAGCGAATGCCTCTACCTTTCTAGAACTGAAGGCAGAGTCGAAGTTCATCCCAGTAGAAAAGGCAGTCATCAAAGCCTGACGTGACGCATCTTAGACTTTTGAGAACATATTTATATAATAAATAAGTGGCTAATTTGCGAAGGCATATCTTTTTTTTGAATTTATATAATTGCAAGCATTGACTATAATGGTAGTTGGTTATTTGAATAATATTATGTGGTTTTCATCAATGTTCGCCATCTATATAAATATGTTAGTTCAAAATGTCGAGCTTGCTCTATAAAAGGTCAGAGCGGGGCCCTTGGAGTACTCTTCCTTCCTCTCGCCAATGGGACCTTCTTTCCATGGATCTGCTAGTGAATCTCCTTTGAGCCACCTTTGCTAGCACCTAGGGCACTCAAAGACATCTCTGGTAGACCCGTGTGCCTACACCCAGAAAGAGCTCAGAAGCCTGCTTTTCCTCCCTGCTTCTACTGCCCGTATGAGCCCTATGTTATTAAGGACGAAGCCAACAACTATAGATAGAGCGTTGCTTCCTCCTGGGAAAGAAAAAGAACATCTTATGTAGATAGGCTTCACACCTCTTGATTGACATTTGTTATAGAGGTGAACAAAACTAGGCTATCTTCCTTGTTGCAGGAGTCCCAAGAGCATCCGACCTCCTTTCCAAGATGCATACATTAGCGCTTTCTTCTAAAGAAAGAACTTATAAAGCAGCATTCTGACTATCTTACCTAGATAGAATAGAAATCGAACTTGCTCTACTAGATATTGGTCCCGCTTCCTCACTGACAGACCTCGATGCCAGCATTACCGCGGACTGGGAATGAAGAGACATTGAGTTTTCCCGCCCGCTTGCACACTTCAGAACTGAAGGGCGCCGAAGTTGATAAGGATCCCTCTCTCTCTATCTTTGTTAAATATATAGAAGTTTTGAAAACTTTGATAACATTTCTCATTTTTATAACATCACTTTTATATATTGATATTTGTAGGTTTCAAAATCTAGTTGTAGAAATCACCACTAGAATATATTAAGCTGGGCAGGAAAGGAGCTTTTACGCAATTCTAGTCGACCGTGCTCAAATCAAAGGGGTCAAGCGAAGATGAATGAATAGCGCCCTCCACCATCATCAGAGGTTACTGAGATAGGAGTCATCAAAGAAAAGAAGGAAGGGGAGGAGACCGAACCCTACATCTCCTCAAAGGCCGCTAGAATGGCATCAAGTCGATTAACCGCCAAAGAATAGGGAGGACCCCGAGGAGAATTAGGCAACCAGGAATGCTTACCTACTCCTCTGAAAAAACTAACTGGCCCTGCTCTTTACCTAGACAGAGAAAGGTAGGTACTGCTAGGACTTTGTGCTTCTTCCACTACTGACGAGATCGGGATATGATGCTTTTTTCTTTCTAGGTTGATCAGCTAATCATACTATGCTTTCACCTCAAGGGAAAGATCTTCCATTTCATTATTCTTCCTTAATACCCTTAGCTCTGTCGCGGTCATTGCTACTTGCTACTAGACTTGATATCCCCCGTTGATCTCCTCCTATAGTGACACATCTCAGACCTAGAACTGGAGTCCTTGGCCCCTAGCTCTGATCTGTCTGCTGCTCGTCGGCATGTTTTTTCGGTCTTTACTTTCCTTTGTGGAGTGACTGACCTTTCTCTTGCATCGCTTCTCTCCCTTCCTGACCTCGCTCTCCTTACTGCGAATCACAGGGATTCCCCAAAATCTATATAAGATAGTCGATTCTTCTTTTCCCATCCCATGTGCACAGACTATGTGTGCTTCCCACGGATTCATCTCTTTCAGATCAGATGGGCAGCCTCTTTCCAGCAGAGCCACTATTGTCAATGATTCCTTTGATTTCTCACTCTATACACTGGCGACTGATGAACTTCTCTCTCTCGTTCTTAGCCCACGCCTTAGGCTGAGGTCAGACTCTGTAGGCTCCGGAGGTTAGATCCAGCGACCATGCTCCATAAGGGCAAAGTCCATAAGTCAGTATGTCTCTCTTCTAGCTTATAGAAGATTTTCTTTGACAGTTGTGGTTGATGAGTGATGTACATATCTTGAAGACCGTAAAGCCAAATCTCACTTGACTCGGCACGGATGTTTCAGCATTCTACAGGTCTTTCTAAGGCACATTCCCGCCCGCCTAAAGGAAGACCGACCAGGGGGGACCAGATGAATTATAGTAGTAGGGTCAAAGAAAAGGTCCCGTCGGGTAGAGACCGCAAGGGACTATAATATAATCTAATAGACTAAAGACAAGCCCAGTGTTAAGGGCAGGGCTCGACAATCCATCTGAGTCTCTCGCACCAGTCGCTCTGCAGTCAGACTACTGACGAGTGAAATTGCCCTGATTGACGCGCTGGGAAAGCCAAAACCCAATCATGTGACTGAGCCTCGCGATATATAAGCAGCTTCTACCTTATCTTTCTCTTTGTTGCTGACCCTGACTTGACCTCTCGCTCGAGAGGAAGTAGCAGCGCAAGAAAATCGTCGACTATTATCATACGCGGATTCAAAGCACTCGTGGAAACCACAGATCGAGTAGCCTTCTAAGTCAAGAATAGTTCGAAGCGCTTCAGTTTCATCAGCCATATATGATGATGGGTACTAAAGTACTATAGCCTGGACTTCTTCCTATACTTTTCCCATTCACTCACTAACCAGCCTTCCAGCAGTGCGAGAATGAGAATAGCAAGAAAGGACTCTCTCCCCAGGTCAGTCTCCCCTTACTTAACTTAATAGAAGAGGGGTACTCCCCCAGGTCTTGTATTCCAGGGGTTTCTCACCCGGAGCCCCGACGGACCTTTCTGTGGTCTAGACTAGGAGAGCTTTCCCGGGCAATCTGTGTAGGGTACTTTCTCTCTTGCGGCTTCAATTGACATGAGGCATATGCTACGACTTTCTCTTTCTGCATAAGGACACACCCAAGTCCAGTACTAGATGCATCAGTATATACAAGAAAATGTTTGCTGCCTGATGGTCAGGTCAGTATTGGAGCCGTAGTCAATCTTCATTTTAGTTCCTTAAAACTCTGCTAACATTTTTATGACCATTCAAACCTCACGTCCTTTCTCGTCAGTCGGTAGTGAAATATTTGAGAAGGCCTATCGTGATAGACGTGAATCATTGATAGTAACTAGCCAAACCGAGAAAGCTGCGAATCTCAGAAAGATTTTTCGACTTGCTCCAGTTCACTACCGCTTCCACCGCTTGGGTATGACATGACCCATAAATGCTACTTTTTCTAGCCAAAAGTCACACTTCGAGAATTTAGCATCAAGATGGTGCTGACGTAGCATCTCAAGTACAATTCTGAGAGGTACTCGGTGCTGCTCTGGATCAGGTGAGTATATCAGAATGTCATCCACGAACATGATCACGAACTTCTCAAGGTCTTCCCGACCTATTCATAAGTTCCATCAAACCCATTTGTGAGACCAAAAGGCATCACTAG
Source organism: Ottelia alismoides (assembly GCA_037367405.1). NCBI lineage: Eukaryota > Viridiplantae > Streptophyta > Magnoliopsida > Alismatales > Hydrocharitaceae > Ottelia > Ottelia alismoides. Next base: position 495,445 of record JAZKJV010006797.1, on the reverse strand, counting down.
AAACTTGTAATGCCCATATCTCGCACTATATATCCTGACGGTTTTAGTAAGATCATCCTTTATTCTGAGCTGATGATAACGTGACCGCAAATCTTTCTTTTAAAAGCAAATAGTATAATAGTGTTTCTTACTGGTCGAACAGTCTGGATATTTATTTTTCACAGTTACCTTATTCAAAGTCAATGCAGAGCCTCAGTTTACCATCTTTCTTCTTCACAAAGAGGACAGGTTCTCCCCAGGGAGAAAGACTAGGTCGCAAAAACCCCTAATCAAGTTGCTCTTGCCTTTAGTTCTTCAAGTTCTTACTTCAGAGTTCAGTTGAGAAAGTGGTGCATGGTGTCGTCCGGTAAAACATCAATAGAGAAGTCCTCCTCTCTCTGAGGTAGACCTGGAAAGACATCAGGAAAGTCATGTACAACATCAAAATCTTCCCTGAGAAGACTCTGTGCTAATTATACCAGCTAGGTATGCGGTGCAACCATAGATGGCTTGCATTAGACGATTGGGCTGAGATAATCACTCGATCGCCTCGTAGAAGGCCATGGATCACCACCATCATATATTTAGATGGTTACGTCTGCTAAGTCAGGACCACTTTCTTGTGTCTGCAATACACTGTAGCATAGTGTTCCCATAACCCCCAATATGACATCAAAGTCCAAATATATTCTATTTGCAGAATTACGTTGGTAGTAAGAACATGCTCCTCTACTATGATCGGTACGTCATTCAAGTACATACCGGTAGTTACAATCTCACTGATAGGTTCAGCAGCTATTAATAAGAAAGAAGTGTGTACGGTCATATGTTGAACATTGCATTTTTTTAGCAAATGCATGTGAGATGCCTGGAAATTCAGCGTGGCACCCGAATAAAAAAGTTGTACAATCAAACCTATTTATCAAATGATTCGCAATGAAACGTCAATTGCAAAATAACTCAAACGTTATCCCATAAGAGGCATCATCGGTCTCATCCTTTGTGAGAGCAAATATCCTCCCTGCAACCTTTTTCAGCCCCAACCTGTCTCATCTCCTAGTCTAGTCCCTCCTCTGCTCTTTAACATTTTTCATGCGCGGATCGTTCTCTCTTCAGCTCATATAAATGCCGAGCGAGCTTTAAAGTGAAGTGCCCACCCACTATTGGTCCACTCACGATAATCCTCAAGGTCCTCAAGGAGAGGGGCCGATTTCTTATATCAGTCTAATTGCCGAAGCTAGGGGCAGCAACATCTTTATAGTGAGATTGACCTATAGAGAGTAGTGGCTCGAAAGGGAGAAGCAATCGACGCATGACAGAGCAAGAAGAAAGGCATTTGTTATTATTGTGCGGGTCTATTGGCTGTATTCAGCCATTGTTAGCTTGGCACTCGTGACCAGCTTAGGATGTGCGGTGTCACCCTAATGAGGAGTTGTTATAACCTTCTTTGAAGAGAGGGGAAATCGAGACGAATTTGGAGAATCTATTTCTGTCTCCTCACTACTTTTCTATATTTGAGAGAGGAAAGAAATAGTCCATTTTTTTCACAACCCGGTTGGAGGGTAGGCTCCGAAATGGGGAGGAAATAACAAGAATGGCTGCGGAAGCCTGGAGACTGATTGGAGACAACCCACTTGACCAATTTGCCGTTAACTCATTGATTCTGATGAAGGTGGAAAATCTCTATTTCTCATTCAAAAATCCATCCTTGTCTATGCTGCTCACTCTCAGTTTGGTCTTACTGATGCTTGATTTTGTTACGAAAGGGTGGGGGGGAAGTCAGTGCCAAATGCTTGGCAATCCTTGGTAGAGCTTATTCATGATTTTGTGTTGAACCCGTTAAACGAACAAATAGGTGGTCATTCAAGAAATGTGAAACAAAAGTTTTCCCCTCGCATCTCGGTCACTTTGACTTTCTCGTTATTTCGTAATCCCCTGGGTATGATACCCTATAGCTTCACAGTGACAACTCATTTTTTCATTACTTTGGCTCTCTCATTTTCCATTTTTATAGGCATTACGATAGTTGGATTTCAAAGAAATGGGCTTCATTTTTTAAGCTTTTTGTTACCCGCAGGAGTCCCGCTACCTTTAGTACCTTTTTTAGTACTCCTTGAGCTAATGTAAAATACAACAAATCTGTGACCGTTAAAAAATAACTCTCTGGATGGAGGTTGTAGGAGTCTCTGTTTCTAACGAAATTTGAAGACATATTAGAGGGATATAGTTATGAAAATCCACGGTGGTATTTTTGAAAAAAACAAATAAAACAATTTGCTAAAAATGGATGTGAAGTAGGTAAGGTTACCTACTTCACAAAGTAAGCTCCCTTTCCTCATATATATATAGGGTAAAATGGGGCTGCCCCCATGGGGGGAGATAACGTGACACCCCCTGCGCCATTTCGTCCCGTTTTTTATTTTTTTTCGAAATTTATTCCGTAGATTTTCAGCAATATATCCATATATTATGCAATTCAAATTTCACGTGAAACAGAGACTCCTACAGCCTCCATCCAGAAGGGTTGTTTTTAGCAATTCTGTTACCGCTAAAAAATGACTGTCTGGATGGAGGCCGTACGAGTCTCTGTTTCGCACGAAATTTTAATTGCATAATATATGGATATAGTGATGAATATTCACGGAAAAATTTTCAAAAAAAAATTAAAAAAACCGGGTGAAATAGTGCGGGGGGAGCCAAGTTAGCTCCCCCCATGGGGGCAGTCCCATTTCAACATATATATATATATATATATATATATATATATATATATATATATATAGTTTGAAATGGGTCTGCCCCCATGGGGGGAGCTAACTTTGCTCCCTCCACGTCATTCTGCCTGCTTTTTTTATTTTTATTTTTTTGAAAATTTCTTCCGTGGATTTTCATCAATATATACCTATATTATGTCATTCAAATTTCACGCGAAATGGAGACTCCTACGACCTCCATCCGGAAGGGTAGTTTTTAGCAATTTTGTTACCGTTAAAAAATGCATGTCTGGATGGAGGCCGTAGGAGTCTCCGTTTCGCACGAAATTTGAATGACATAATATAGGGATATAGTGATGAATATTCACGGAAGAAATTTTCATAAAAATGAAAAAAGTGGGCGAAAGACCACGAGGGGAGCCAAGTTAGCTCCCCCCATGGGGCAGCCCCATTTAACCCATATATATATATATATATATATATATATATATATATATATATATATATATATATATGGGATAAATGGGGCTGCCCCCTGGGGGGAGCTAACTTGGCTCCCCCCGCCCCATTTCGCCCGGTTTTTTTATTTTTTTTTGAAATTTTCTTCCGTAGAATTTCATCACTATATCCCTATATTATGTCATTAAAATTTCATGCGAAACAGAGACTCCTACGGCCTCCATCCAGACAGTCATTTTTTAACGGTAACAGGATTTTTTAAATCGCCCCCGTTTGGATGGAGGTCGTAGGAGTCTCTGTTTCTCACGAAATTTTAGTAGCATAATATAGGGATTTAATAATGAATTTACACGGTTTTAGATTTCAAAAAAAATAAAAAAATTATGTCAAAAAGGGGCGGGGGGAGCTAAGTTAGCTCCCCCTAGGGGGCATACACATTTTACCCTATATATATATATATATATATATATATATATATATATGGGTTAAATGAGTATGCTCCCTAGGAGCATATAAGAGTATGCTTCCACCTTTCTTTCTGCAAACTTCTTTATTTTTTTGAAATGAAACCTTGGGGGATTTACTTAGAATAATAAGTACAATATGTGTATCAAATTACATGTAAAATAGATGTTCTTAACACTTCCATCTGAACGGCGTCAATTTCAGCAATTTTGAGACCGTTAAAATTTGACAATCTTGACGGAGGGGATAACAATCTCGAATTAAGTCGAATTTTGAATGACACCATGATGACATATTGTGACCTAAATTCTATTAGGTTTCATTTCAGAAAAATATATATAAAAAAAAGAAAAAGGATGTGAGCATGTAAGTAAAATGCTCCCAAGGAGCATACTCATTTTCCTTATATATATAGGGGATGATGGGGCTGTCCCGCCCCATTTTTGGGCAAATTTTTTATTTTTTTTGAAAAATATCGCTATGTATATTCATCCTTATATCCCTCCTATATGTCATTCAAATTTTGTTAGAAACAGAGACTCTTACGGCCTCCATCCAGACAAAGTCGATTTAAAAAATCCTATGGCTGTTAAAAAAATGACTTCTGGAAGGAGGTTGTAGGATTCTCTGTTTCTAACGAAATTCGAATGACATATAGGAGGAAAATAGGGATGAATATACATGATGATAGTTTTTAAAAAAATAAAAAAATTATGAAAAATGAGGTGGGGGCAGCCATGTTGGCTGCCCCTAGGAAGCAGCCCCATTTTTCCCATACACACACACACAACACACATAGATACACACACACACACACACACACACACACACACACACACACACACACATATATATATAGGGTTTAAGGGGGCTGCCCTGCCCCATTTTTTATGTAATTTTTTTTATTTTTTGAAAAATTTCACCATATATACTCATCTATATGTCCCTCCTATATGACATTCAAATTTCGTCAGAAACAGAGACTCGTACGGCCTCCATCCAAATAGGACCGATTTAAAAAAACCTGCGACCGTTAGAAAATGATTGTCTCGATGGAGGTCGTACGAGTCTCTGTTTCTAACGAAATTCGAATGGCATATAGGAGGGATATATAGATGAATATACATGGTAAATTTTTTCAAAAAAATAAAAAAAATTATAGAAAAAATGGGGGCGGGGCAGCCATGTTGGCAGCCCTCAAGGGGCAGCCCCATTTTTTCCATATATATATATATATAGGGGACCTTTCAAATGAGGTGGGGGCTTTTCTAAAATTGTAAAAGCCACTGCGAATTTAGTATAAACTTTGTAACAGTTTTGTAAAATATAAACTGCACATTGTAAAGAAATGAATTTTGTAAAATATAGCATCTAAATTCAAATCAATATTTCCATCCATTATAATAATATTTTCATAATTTTATTTCACTATACATGTTGTGTTAATATTTATTATTATATGTATGAAACAAGAAATTGTAAAATATATTAGAAGGATACCTAAATTGAGGGTGGCTCACCATATATATGGTGAGACCTATACATATATATATATATAGGAGAAACTTCAAATGAGACGGGGTCTCATTGTGAATATGATGAGCCACACATGACAGCCGTTTGATATGTATTGATGGTCATGATTAAATCCGGTTTTTCAAAAGAAAACCACCACCAAAACCGCCTTCCATCCTCTTTTTATGGAAAATACTAACTTATTAACTACAATTCCGACTTTTATGTTCGATTTGGAAATATTAAATATCATCAACTTTATTGTCTCGATTTAATTAGGTAAACATACCTATTATGTCTTATTTCCCATTCCAGCTTATCTCATTGTTCAATGTTTTCGAATATCGTCTCCAGTTTTAGAGCTGTTCCTTCGGTCCATGTCTTCAGAAAACTTAAACGTTGGTGGTTTCCAGGTTCTTATTTCATCATTTCATATTATTTTTTTCTTCGTAATCAAATTTCTTTATTCAATATTATTATAAACACATGATGTGTAATATATCTTTCATATTTCAGCATCTTCTTCTTCTCGGTTCATCTGATGCTTTAGTTGAATACCATGATCCGAATCTCGCCCAGCAACAGGTTTATATTTTTAAAATATGTATCAGGTTCTTCCATGTTTGTTTTTAAATAATTTGTTTGAATTTTTTATGTTCCTAACAGGCGCACCTTCTACTGGATGGTCCTTCTGATCGAAGTAATGGAGATCATGAATTCCAAGGTTCGTACAGAATGTTTTCTTTTCTTGTATAGATGTTCTAAGAAATTAATAAATTTATTTTTTGTCAATGCTTTTCAATAATACTTAATTAAAACCCATTTTTAAAATAATTATTCTTTTTTTAATAATATTCGACATATATTTGAAATTGTTGGTAATCTTTACAAATTATTAAATGTATTTACTGTAGGCAGAAATTAATTTGAAATAACCAGTATTTTTTTAAAATTTAATGATAATTTTTTAAAATAAAAAATAATAGTTTAATAAAACAGTAGTTATTTTAATATTTAATTTATATATGTTTAACAGTATTTTAACGTATTATACGCTTTAGATGTTACAATTTTCTTTTTCGCAAATGACATCTTCATAGAATAATTCCGTAATTTTTTTTTCAAAATTTTGTTAAATTTAGGAATATAGTAAATATTTTGAAATTTTGACATTTTATTTTAATAACTTACATATATATTTAAATTTTAGATCATTATATTAATAAGTACTGAAAAAATTCAATACTTTAGTACGTTATCAATTGCAGCTGAGCATTAATATCTAACTCGAAGTACATTAAATCATATCAAATTATATAAATTTCAGAAAAGGTTATAAAGTCAATAATTTTGTCTATAATTATTTTTTATTTACAGAAGACTGCCATACACCGCAAAGGTCCACTGAATATGAAAATCCATATACTCCAATCATTGGAATGACTTTTGGATCTATTGAACAAGCATACCAGTTATATGAGTCTTATGCTACTATTGTTGGATTTAATGTTAGAAAGAGTAGTACTCGTCACGGTGTTAACAGAGTAACAAAGGAGAAGATGGTTATTTTTAAGAAATTTGTTTGCTGGAAACAAGGTTTCTCGACTCTTAAGAGCAATCGGAAAGTACGTATTTCAGTAGATAGCGATTACAGTGATGATATTGAATTTTATCATGAAGAACTTAGAGTTGGTTTAGTTAGAACTGGATGCAATGCAATGCTTGCTATTCGTCATAGGCGTGAAGAAGGTGACTGGATTGTTGTTAAATTCAGTGAAGATCATAACCACAACCTTGTAACGCCCTCTAAACGACGTTATTTGAGACCGAATAGAAGGTTTTCAAGGGCTACGAAGTTGCTTGTGAAATCAATGACTGATATTAATATTTCTACATCCAAGCAATCAGCTTTCATCGACAATGGTTTTATCACTAATAGTCAAGCTGGTGGTATTGTTCGTGATATATACAATCTAAATAGAACTGAAAAGAAAAACAAAGATGGTTTGGATGCTCATCTGCTACTTGAACATTTACGCAATTGTCAAAGGAAGACTCCTGAGTTCTTCTATTCCTATAAAACAGATGAGGAAAACAGGCTTACTCATTGCATCTGGATTGATTCAGAGTCTATTGCAGACTACAAACTTTTTGGCGATGCAATTACATTTGACACCACCTACAGGACTAACGAATACAAGCTCGTATTTGGATCTTTTTGTGGTGTCAATCATCATAACAGGACCATATTTTTTGGAAATGCATTTTTACATAGAGAAAATACCGAATCTTTTGTTTGGTTATTTGACAAATTCATCGAGGCAATGGGAAAACACCCTATATCTATTGTTACTGATGAAGACCCTGCTATACACGCTGCTATTCTAGTATCCTTTCCAAATACTATTCACAAGTTATGTGCCTGGCACATAATGTCCAAGTTGAAGACAAAGCTTGGTCGTATACAGGATTTAGATAAAGCATTAAAAATTTTTTCTGACCTTGTTTGGCGTACTCATTTTATTGAGCTTTTTGAAAATGGATGGATAGATGCAATTGATCAATTTGGTTTAGCAGAGAATGGATGGTTGGCCGAAAAGTTCAGCATAAGACATAAGTGGCTTGATATATACATGAGGGATAAATTTTTTGCAGGAATACGGAGCACCCAACGCAGCGAGAGTATGAATGCTTTTCTCCAAAGCCACATAACTAAGCAAAATTCACTACTTGAATTCATCTTCAGATTTCAGACATCACTTCAGAGGCTTAGAGAACGCGACAACGACTTGGATAATGATTCAGATCAGAAGAGACCAATTACGGACACCACATGGAAGATGGAAGATCAATTATGGCAGGTATATACAAAGACTATGTTCTATGTCATTCGTAAGCAGCTAAAGAAAGGTATTGAGATGAATGTTGTAATATCTGAGAGCTCCAGCTGCAGAATAATATATAATGTCAACAAGATTGGTCGATCTGAAAAAAGCAGGGAGGTTTCATTTTATACAGACTCAAATCTATTTGTTTGTTCTTGTGGCAAGATGGAATACGAAGGTATACCTTGTCGACACTTGTTTGCTGTTTTTAAGAAAAGAAATTTTGAGAATCTGGACAGTGGATACATATTAGAAAGATGGACAAAGAGTGTTAAGAAATCTGGAAATTATCCACTCTACAATCGCAATGTTCAAATTGAAAGGGCTGGTGAGCTGAATAGATTATGCTCCAATGTTGTTGCTTTATCAGTTGATGATTCTTCTTCATTTGAACTTACTCAAAAGAAACTTAAAAGTCTTATTTCACAGCAACAAAATATTAGCTTATCACAACCAAATAATTTAAATGATAACAACTCTAGCCAGATAAATTCTAGTGCCAATGCTCCAATTATACGTGAACCCAACACTGCGAGAACGAAAGGAAGTGGTCGTGGTGGAAGACCTAAGGGCAGTGGTAATAGGCAAAGGCCAACAAATGAACTCAGGAGAAACAAAGGGAGGCAATGCAAATCATGTGGCAAGTTCAATGTTGGTCACGACTCTCGCAACTGTCCTTCAAACAAGTTGCAAACTTCTAACAGGTAATTTTTTATATGTTTCAATTAGTTATTATTTAGTTAATATAATCTTCATTAATAAGCTCATTTATATGTTTAATGATATTCTTGTCAGTGATTCATCAATGAGCTCCGGAGACACTGATTCCTAACATTATATTTGTAGTCTATTGGTTTTTGAAAGGAATCTAATAAGGTACTTTGTATTATATATTATTTTATCATTTCATTTAAATTTTCAAAAGTATACTTGGTCAGATTTGATGTTATTCTCATAGAATTGTTGTTGTTTTTTTTTCAGGAATTGCTTAAAATTCTCAAGAGGCTTCAAAAATTCCATGAAGATACTGTTATCAGCAAACTGCAGCTATTTTCAGCTACAATGGGCAAACATAGATTGTTTTTATAGGACATTTACAATGTTTACAATGAAATCAATGTATTCAAATTTTGAACTTTTACTGTATAAAACAGTGTTTAGTTTTTAATGTTTGTTTTCTTCGCATTCAACTGTTTTCTATATATTCTGTTCATCTGTTTGTTTTTCCAATCAATGTATATCATGGCTGAAAGTTTAGTGTATTGGTTTTTTGACAGGAATCTAATAAGGTACTTTGTATTCAAATTTCGAATCATATTCTGTACATGTGCTTGTTTTTCCAATTCTGTACATGTACTTTGTATTCAACAGCAACTCTTCGTCTGAAATTATTTTGTCCTTCTAATTATTTACATTTAAAAAAGAATAACATTTAGATCTTTGGTTATTCTAAAAAGGTTATATTTCACAATAATATAACATTACTGTATGAATCATTTCAACATTCATATATAACTTATATATTGCACAATGATATATAACTTATTGGATGAAAGTACTATCACCAGGATGTTTTATGTCTCAGCAATTAAAGGAGGTTTATACGATCACATACAAGAGAGAACATAGAGGTAGTGACAAACAGAGCAAGTCAAGAGCACGGAATAGGCAAAAAAAAATGAACGGGGTGAATTTAAAATTTTAAATATCATGAGCTTTCCTTCAGTCGCAGACATTGTCAGAAGAACCACCACTTCATCACTTCATCAGAATACACCCATAAATTAGTCATAACAGCTCATCATAATCAAATTAAAAAAGGCTACAAATGAAGACTAACTAGTTCTTGGAGATATTCAATAAGTTCTACATGCTAACTTTTGAATCAAAAATATATAGAGTAACATTGTTTCTATCCATTGTCCAACTACTGATAACACATAGATAATGTATCATAAAAAACTAAGTTAAGGTGCTGCATCATTTGAAACTGGAATTTTCCACCCTGCTAGTTCGCAACAGCTGGCAAGCAATTTCTGCTCTGAATCGCGGGATGTCGTCGTAACTGAAGTTTAGTGCTTTTCCTTCGCATAAGTACTCGACCATCTTCATGACATAGACTCCACAGTCCAAGCTTTGTGGTGGTTGCTGAGGGCAGTCTTCAACAAATATTAGACCCCAATTGAAAACGCTATCTCCCAAGTGTGTTGTGCTGAAGTATTCTTTGATCCATCCCATCTGAAATTAAGATTGTAGTTAGATAAGTAAAATAATAGAATGATATAATATAAATTTAAGTTCTATTTAAATTTTCAATACCCATTTGTAAAGATCCTTCTTGTGGAATTTGTTGCCTTTCATTGAGTTGTAAGAGTAAAAATTCATTGTTTCCAAATCTGTAACAAGCAAGTGCCAATGATTCCTTGTATGAATGACCGTGAATACTTTTGATAATCCAATAAGATCATCAGGGTCATCATATAATTTCTCCAAGTTGTTGAACTCTTCCTCTGTTCCAGCTTCAACATTGTTGATGAAGAATTGCTGTGCATTTTTAGATGTAATATGTTAGTTTGCATCATATTTTGTTTATACCTTTATATATTAATTTTTTCACTGACTTACCATTTTGTAAATCGAAGTGAATATGAATGGAATTATGCCTTCGTCCTTACGGTGATTATGACAAACAATTTCCATATACATCTCGATTATCTACAAAGGTTCAGACATTTGTTTAAATATTTGTCTTATTCATAATTACAGTTGTTCATATATCATTATTTGTAATAGAGAACAGCTATAAACATACCGAGTCTTCAATCATTTTCTCGTACAAGAAGTTATGTATTTCTCTCCCTTTGCAGTAACTCTTGTACGGCGAATGATAAGTTGCATTTAACCTGCAATTATATGGTTAACCAATAGTTTATTAACATATAATAATCATTGAAGCAGTAGTAAGATAAAAAAAGAATTGTACTTGTCAGCTGGATCTCTCAGGAAACTCTGAATTATTTCCCTCTCTTCAGATGTTATGAATTCATATCCTATGAAATCTGTCGGAGCGTCGCAAAGGTACTGCACAGAAAAAATTTTAACGTTATGTAAATATATTATATAGTTTCTTAGTTAATTTCTTACCTCTGATTCCAAGTCAGCATGATCATGAAGTTCTGACGTCTTTGATGCATTCTTTGATGACTTCTTTGTCGATTTATTCTTCAGATCATTGTTCTTAAATTGATCCTTGTTTGCATTTTCTGTTCTTGTTCTCGTTGCCTCTCTCCTTTCCTTGACTCTTTTTGCTAGAGAGCTTGGATTTACTTGTGTCTTTTCCCTCTTCCTTTTGGTTGGTGTTTCACTAATCAGTGAACAAGATGTTTTCCTTTCTTCATTAAACTCAAGGTCAAATGAAGGTATATCCATTGCATTCTCAACATCATTGTTCGGCAACTCTTCGTGAACCATCTCGAATCTTTCCTCAACCATTTTTTTAGTTCCAGTTTTTTCCTCATCTCCATCTTTTCCTTCAAAAGATATGTCAGCTTGTTCTTTTTCAAGCATATCTTTCTCTGTGTTTTTTTCAAAAGTATCCTTATCATCCCTACCTTGTTGATAACATGTCTCAATCATGCTTCCAGTAACTGTAATGCTTGAAACATGCTTTTCAACATTTTCTACCAACGGTTCACTAAGTGCTGATTCTACATGATTCACCAACTTCATGATTTCTTCTTTAAGCTCTTTATTTTCCATCTTCAAATTCATGATCTCAGTCTCATACCGAACAATCATACCGTCATTGTCTGTGTTTTTTGAATCCCCTCTAAGATGCACAATCAGATTTCTTAACTCTGTTACTTCTATTTTCAAAGATTCACACTGACAGCATTTTTTTGTTGAAATTTTCTTTTCATTCTCAGTTTCTTTACCATCATCACTCACTATTGCATGAAACACACCCTTCTTGAAACGTCCTCTCTTCAGTGGACCATCTAATGGAACTGGGATGACCTCTTCAATTATTATTTCTGGTCTCCTCACAGAAAAGCCACTTAAGAGGAACTTCTCATAAGGGAAGACATACTCATCAGGTGCTATCTTCACTATCTCATTCTTTGTTGGATGAATGTTGGGCAAGATCTGGTTTAAATCAATAAAGTTCAGTTTATTAACAGTTCATTAAACAATTCATTCTAAAGCATTGCATAGTATCTACATATCAATTCATTTATTAGAAATTTTAATTTATCTCTTTACGATAGGACCTAATAATTTTATGTTATATAAATACCTGGTCATTGCCTAATGAAACCAATCTCCTTGACAGCCCTTTTATTGTTCCACTCCACTTCCTAATTCTTGGTCTCAAATCGCGACTCACAACTAGCTCTTTGCAACAGTATTCAAGCATCCACACCTGAAAATAATTCAATCTTAGAACAATATTTAATAAAATCTTTTATAACGTAAATATAAGAAATAGCTTACGTATAAACAAGCTACGCATCCTGTAAGATAGCCCAGTGTTATGCGTGCTGCTCCATTTCTTCGCTGTTGAATCCTATGAAAGACATCGTCCATATTTGACAATATCATCCTAGAAACAGCATCTGACCAGTTGAAGTATCTTGTGTCCTCTAATGACTCAACATAGTGAAGCAATTCCTTTGGAAAAGAATAGGCACAATCTGGAAAAAGGAACGTTGCAAACATGAACAAAATCAAACATGCAACATATATGGTCACAGAGTTATCATCATCCCGATCATAGTACTCAATCAACACGTGAATCAGCTTCCTCCTGTTGAAAACCATGCCATTGTCAAATAGCTCAGTTGATATCAAACTTTTCCAAGGCATATGCTTCCCCCTAAATGTAACTGGAAATCCTGTACTTGGTAAACCAAGTATGATACCAACATCATCGTCGCTGAATGTCACAACCTTATTTCCAAATCGGAAATCCCTCCCTCCTTGGTATTTCTCCACCAGCCATTGTAAATTTTTCCGCTCTATATCAATATTCCCTATGTTGATAAGTCTGGAAAAAGCCGTCTTTGATATAAGAGATTGTTGTTTTGGAGTAGGTATGTGCCCATCTATGTAATGGACGAAATGTTCTATGAAACATCTATGTTGCACGTAGCCTTTGCCTGAATTAAAAATTTATATTCAAATATGTATTATAACAAATATATGATTCAAATTCAGAATAAATATTTTAGAATTTAATCCATACTTCCGTATTTCTGAAACATCTCTTCTTCTCTACACTGTTCGGAGTCTTGTGTGGTTTTCATATTCAATTCATCTCGTGTGTGATTCATCTCTGAAATTTAATTGTAACAGTAACAAGTTTCAATTATTTAAAATAAAAAAGATCAACGGGAAATCGAATAAATGTAATGTTTATGTTCTTTAAGTACCTCTCTGTTTCTTCAAAGAATGATCATGCACATTTTTTCCTTCAGGTGATCTAGTGGATATAGGTAACTCAGCATTTGATCCAATGTCAAAATCCTCATAGTCGGATTCAGACGAAGATATCTCAAACCTGCATCAAAACGATTAATATTTTATTCTTAACTTACTTATAATTTTATCTAAAGTTATATGTTGTATGTATTTACATTTAACATGCATTATTCTCTAACAATCATTCTTAACGCTTCCCAGAAATCAATAATCAAAATTCTTCCATCATAATATTCCAATTTATCAAATTTTTACTGTTTCAACGTAATGAAAGACAACAGAAAGATATTACTTTGCTCATTATTTTGGTAAAATCAACTTATAGATGACCTTATAATGAGATATCCATGTAAACTTATATAATACCTTCATAAATCATGTTTCCCCCAAATATTTTATTTCGAAATCATACTGAAACCCTAAAAAATAAAAAATCTAATGTACTGTCCAAAGTTTAAATCATTACCTTCTCCGCATCATCCTCCTACCAGCAATGCGAGAGGCGGAATCCTTCCCCTCTTGACTCACCGCCGCAGTCGTATCCTTCCTTCTGCTCATCCTCTTTCGTCCGATTCGCTCGACAGACCTAATCGATGTTTGCCCTCCTCCAGCCACAACCGTCTCTCTTTTTTTTGGGCGGAAATGTCGGAGCAGAATGAGAGCTCCCTTTATGGAAGTAATTTATTACTTTCCATGTTTTTATTATAATAATAATCAGCCGTCGATACATTATATTAATTAGCTAACCAATGCTTTCCATTTTAAGATGGATTTGAATTTTATATATGTAAAGTCGGAACATGTAATAGAAATTGTAATTTACAATGTAAGAAATTTTTGTATTTATCTATAAGATATTTCAAAATATCTTCACATATTCGTAAAATTCGAACGACATTTATTAAAAAATAATGAGAATTTAAAAATTAATAAGAAATTAAATTCAAAATTTTATATTTTTATTATTATTTTGAAAAAGCATAGCATACTTTGTTGAGGCCATCATCTTTTAAATAAATACTATTAAATTTTAAATTTAAGTAGTATATGTTATTTCGTTTCATATCATAGTTTTTGTATTATTATACGTAACAATTTCAAATTATTGTCACGTTTTTTAAATTATCAACCAACTTTTTAATATTCTGTTAATAAATTTTATCATCTAAAACATATTTTCATTATTAAGAAAAGCAAATTGGTCGTATTAAAACATCGTTTTCATTAGGATTGGAATTTTTATTTAACTAATCCTCATGCTTGCTTTTAAATCCAACAAAATATGCTCAACTTCTTTTAAATTTAGTTGCTTCATTTCAAAAAAGTATCGTAAAATATCAATTTGTTAAAGTTTTATTCAAATAACAATCTCTAAAAAAATATTTTTTTTAATGTTGTTGACAATCAATATACAAATTAGAGCTTCTTGCGTCTATTTTTAATAAATTAGTTATCCCTATTTTGTAGATACGCCCTTTTCCCTCACTGACGCCTTTTTAAAAAACAAAATGTTAACAAAAGTTTGTAATTATAATGGTTTTATTTCAAAAAAAGCTCATACAATAGCAACTTGTTAAAGTATTATTCAATAAACTACATCAAAAAAGTAATATTTTTGAACTATTTTGAAAGTGGCTATATACATTAGCAGTCCTGGCGTCTATTATTAAGAAAGTAGTTTTGCCTAATTTGTACTTCCGGGTTTTTCTCTACTGTCCCATTAAAATCGCACGTTTGTTTTCTCTATATATAGAAATGTTATTTCGTCAAAACCATTTCATATAACGATAGTGGTATTGATCCGGACCTTCCGATCTTAATCCAACCGTAGTTATTGATGGCTCTCTATAATCACTATGAGACCCCACCTCATTTGAAGGGGTCCCTATATATATATATATATATATATATATATATATATGAGCGAGGAAAGGGAAGCTTCTCCATGGAGCAGTTAAGCTGGCTGCTACACGGGGCAGTTTCCCCTCCTTTTTTTCATTTTTTTGAATTTTTCTATATATTCATCTATATATCCCTCCTACATGTCATTCAAATTTCGTGAGAAACGGAGACTCCTATGCCATACATCTAGAACAGGTAATTTTTAACAGTCTGAAATTTGCTATAAAGTACATGTTCTAGATGAAGGGAATAGGAGTCTCTGTTTCTCATGAAATTTGAATGACATATAGGAGGGATATATAGATGAATATATATATATATATAATATTTAAAAAAAAGGAGGGGAAACTGCCCCGTGGAGCAGCCAGCTTAGCTGCTCCTTGGAGCAGCTTCCCCGTCCTCCCTCTCTCTCTCTCTCTCTCTCTCTCTCTCTCTATATATATATATATATATATATAGGGTTAATTGGGGTTGCCTCCTTGGGGGAGCTAACTTGGCTCCCCCACGATATTTTGCCCGATTTTTTATTTTTTTCGAAAATTTCTTCCGTGGAATTTCATCACTATATCACTATATCACTATATTATGCCATTAAAATTTCGTGCGAAACATAGACTCCTACGGCCTTCATACAGACAGTCATTTTTTAACGGTAATAGAATTGCTAAAATCAACCCCGTCTAGATGGAGGCCGTAGGAGTCTCTGTTTTGCCTGAAATTTTAATGATATAATACAGGGATATATTTATGAAAATCTACGGAACAAATTTTCAAAAAAAAATAAAAACATAAAAAGGGGGGGAGCCAAATTAGCTCCCCCCACGTGGGCAGCCCCATTTTACCCATATGTGTGTGTGTGTGTGTGTGTGTGTGTGTGTGTGTGTGTGTGTGTGTATGAGGTTAATGGTGCTGCCCCCTTGGGGCAGCCAACGTGGTTGCCCCGCACCATTTGCGGTGTTTTTTTATTGTTATTCAAAAAATATCGCCATGTATATTCATCCCTATATCCCTCCTATATGGCATTCGAATTTCGTCAGAAACAGAGACTCCTATGGCCTCATCTAGACGGTCATTTTTTAACGGTAACATGATTTTTAAATCAACACCATCTCGATGGAGGCCGTAGGAGTTTTTGTTTCTGATGAAATTCGAATGGTATATAGGAGGGATATAGTGATGAATATACATGGTTTTATTTTTCAAAAAAATAAAAAAACACGTCGAAATAAGGGGTGGGGCATCCATGTTGGCTGCCCCCAAGGGGCAGCCCCATTAAATCCTATATATATATATATATATATATATATATATATATATATATATGTGGTGTGTGTGTGTGTGTGTGTTGTGTGTGCGCGCGCGCGCGCGCGTGCGTGCGTGCGTGCGTGCGTGCGTGCGTGGGTGCGTGGGTGCGTGCGTGTGTGTGTGTGTGTGTAGGGAGCTGGGAGCCTACACCCAGGGGTGCAGGTAACTACCTGCACCCAGCCTTCTTTTTCACGATTTTTGAGTTTTTTGAATGAAATCATAGGGAT
The DNA here is from genome assembly GCA_037367405.1 of Ottelia alismoides. Lineage (NCBI taxonomy): Eukaryota > Viridiplantae > Streptophyta > Magnoliopsida > Alismatales > Hydrocharitaceae > Ottelia > Ottelia alismoides. The sequence continues at coordinate 478,513 of JAZKJV010006797.1, read as the reverse complement.
ATTTTCTTAATATATTGAGAGGAATATGTGTTTCACGTTTCATGCAAAACAAACTTTCCTAACATGTTCATCTAGAAGGTACCATTTTCAACAATTTTCAGCAATTCTGATACCGTTAAAATTTGACGATCTTGATGAAGATGATAGGAGTCTCGAATTAAGTTGAATTTTGAATGATACCATGGTGATATATAGTGATCTAATTCTCCAAAAGTTTCAGTTCAAAAAAATCAAAAAAATGAAAAAAATGAGCCGGTCTCCATGATTAGAGAGATATAATGATGAATTTACAAATTTTTATTTTCCAAAGAAATAAAAAAATGAGGCGAAAATAGGGTGGGAGTAGCCAAGTTGGCTACTCCTAGGGGCAGCCCCATTTAATCCCTCTAACATTCTATTAAAATTTCGTCAAAAACAGAGACTCCTACGGCCTCCATCCAAACAGGGTCGATTTAAAAAATCCTGCGACCGTTAAAAAAATGACGTCTGGATGGAGGGCCTAGGAGTCTCTGTTTCTGACGAAATTTTAATAGAATGTTTGAGGGATATAGTGATGAATATACAAATTTTTATTTTCCAAAGAAATAAAAAAATGAGGGGAAAATAGGTGTGGGACTAGCCAAGTTGGCTACTCCTAGGTGGCAGCCCCATTTTACCCTGTATATATATATATATATATATATATATATATATGGGTTAAATGGAGCTGTCCCCTAGGGGGAGCTAACTTGGCTCCCCCCGCCTCATTTCACATGATTTTTTTATTTTTTTTGGAAATTTTCTTCCGTGGAGTTTCATCACTATATCCCTATATTATGTCATTAAAATGTCGTGCGAAATATACACTCCTACGGCCTCCATCCAGACAATCATTTTTTAACGGTAACATAATTGCTAAAAATGACCCCGTCTGGATGGAGACCGTAGGAGTCTCTGTTTCGTACAAAAATTTAGTCACATAATATAGAGATATATTAATGAAAATCCACGAAAGAAAATTTCAAAAAAAATGAAAAAATCGGGCCGATGGGGGCAGGGGGAGCTAAGTTAGCTCCTCCATGGGGGCAGCCCCATTTTACCCTATATATATAGGGGGCCTTTCAAATAGGATGCATCCTTCCGGACTTAAGGAAGGCCACCATCTTTTTGTAGGAAATAGAAACACATTAGTAGAACACATATATAGTTTGTATTATAATTGCACATTATAAATACAAAACTGTATATTATAATACAAACATTAAAACTGCACATTATAATACAATCTGTATACGTATTCTACTAAAGCCGTCATGTTTTCTACAAAAAAAGGGGCTGGCCTTCCTTAGGGATGGAAGGACCAAGTCCTATTTGAAAGAAATCCTATATATATATATATATATATATATATATATTAGGTTAATGGGACTGCCCCCTTAGGGTAGCCAACATGGCTGCCCCCGCGCCATTTGCGGCGTTTATTTTTATTTTTTTCAAAAAATATCACCATGTATATTCATCCCTATATCCCTCATACGTGCCATTTGAATTTCGTCAGAAATAGAGACTCCTACGGCCTCCATCCAGACGGTCATTTTCAACGGTAACAGGATTTTTTAAATCGACACCATCTCGATGGAGGCCGTAGGAGTCTGTTTCTGACGAAATTTGAATGGTATATAGGAGGGATATAGGGATGAATATACATGGTTTTATTTTTCAAAAAAAAACACGCTGAAATAGGATGCGGGGCAGCCATGTTGGCTGCCCCCAGGGGGCAGCCCCATTAAATCCATATATATATATGAGGTTAATGGGGCTGCCCCTTGGGGCAGCCAACATGGCTGCCCTGCACCGTTTTCGGTATTTTTTTATTTTTTTTGAAAAATATCATCATGTATATTCATCCCTATATCCCTCCTATATGCAGTTCGAATTTCGTCAGAAACAGAGACTCCTACGGCCTCCATCCAGACACTCATTTTTTAACGGTAACGTGATTTGTTAAATCGACACTATCTCGATGGAGGACGTAGGAGTCTCTGTTTTTGATGAAATTCGAATGGCATATAGGAGGGATATAGGGATGAATATACATGGTGATATTTTTCAAAAAAAAATAAAAAAATGTCGAAAATAGGGGACGGGGCAGCCATGTTGGCTGCTGCCAGGGGGCAGCTGAAAAGCCCTCAACTACCCTTGTTAATTTAAGCGAGTTAACGGTCAAATTAAATGTTCAGTTCGTTGTAGTCGGGTAAATCGAAACTTATCAAAAACCACTTCAATTAGCGGTAAATTTATTTTACTTGGATAAGTCCAAGGTTGGCAGGGAGGCAGCTGTCTCCTTAGGTAAATTTTCAGTTAATTTTGAGGTCAGATTTTCAGAAGAATATTTTTGGTCTTTTTTAGAAATTTTTATGCAATAAAGGAAAGACAATGCAATTTCATGCCAAATTTGCAAGTTAAATTACAAAGATTATCAATTGAAGTCCAAAAATTATGAAACTTGGCAAGATGATGGAATGCTATGAAACTAAGTGTCTACAAATTTTTTTGAATTTTTAGACTCTGTATGAATTTAATATGAATAATATATGATTGCAGAGCAGTTTTCGCAAACTTAATTTTAATAAATATCAAAACACATTATTTCTATATATAAAAATTATCCTAGGTAGATCTAAGTATGATGAATCCAAGAAAATTAATAAACTTAAAATTTTATGTGAATTGGACTTATTAAAAATCAATTAAACAAATGACTGTTTGATTTATTCAAGCCTCGTGATGCGTGCAAATGCAATGATTTTTGGCCACAGTGTAAAGTTATTTATTCTAGGACTAATGTGATTTTATGGGAATTTTTTGAACAATAAAAAATTTAACATTAAATAAAAAGCACACATTGGGCAAAATATAGAAAATTTCACCAATTTAATATTATTAAATTCTAGATAACTCACAAAAATAAGACAAGTGTTACACAAGATAGAGGTCAGATTACACTACAACGTGCAATTTTTAGAAATTAAAAATGATTAAATATGGACACCTAATTATGCGTGCAAAGACATGGGTCAAAATGCAATATAGAAAATAAAAATTTCAAAAATATAACATGCTGACAGGGACTTAAGTGTAATTACCTATAATGAAGGGGGTGGATGCAAAATTTTCTCTAAGAACACGTGCTCCTCACATGGATCACTTGGCAGGGGCAAAAATGCAATTTTCAAAATTTTCTAGGGCCTCTGTGCAAATTGCCCAGTCCTCACGTGAGAGACACTTGCGGGGCTAGGCTCGGATGGCATTGGGGGCTCGGGCAGAGGCTCGGATGGCTCAGGAAGTTCAGCTCAGCTGCGGATACTCCTTCGGATACTCCGAGCCAAAGGTCGGGGATGAGGCTCGGAGCTCGTGACGTGGCGCGCCTAGGGACTGTTAGATCAAGATAGATCTAACAGTCGCTGATGAAGGCGACGTGGCAGAGTGCTGTGCGTCAGATCCTCGCTAGATCGGACGACGGCTGGAGGTCGAAGGCAATGGCGACGTGGCAGCATAATGGCCGTTGGATCCTCCTGATCCAACGGTGGCGTGAAGCGGACGATGTGTCGAGATGAGAATTGTTGGATCGGAAGATCCAACGGTAGCTAGAAGTCCTTCTTCTTCGTCCCGCCGCCTCTAGCGACGGACTTGGCGGGGTCCTACGACAAGGCTCTAGCTCCGCCAAGCTCGCTTGAGGTCGTGGAAGCTCACCGGCGACCCCTTGATGGCTCTATATGATCGTGGGAACGTCAGGAGTCGGCCCGAGGGTCTGGAGGCAGATGGAGTAAATTGGAGGGCAGTGGAGATGAAACTCAAAGCGGCTCTAGCGTGGGGTCCGGCCATTAAAGATGAGGGTACCTGCAGGGTTAATCTATGCAAGGGAGCATGTGCATTGTGCTCGTGAGGTGAGTGCGAGTGCAGTGAGAGGCCTGGAGCGAAGCGAGGGTGGTCCGATGACTCTCTACTACCGTGGCAGCGGAGCTTTGGTCGGAGGGAGGCGCGAGGTGTGGTCCGAGTGAAAGGAGTGGCACGCAAAGGTGGGAGCTCCGAGGTGGGAGTTCGGGGGCTGGTCGGAGACGCGTGAAGATGAGAGGAGAGGCGGAATAAATTCTGAGAAAATCTACAGGGAAGAAGATGAGATCGGAGAAGATGATGGAGGATTGCTACCTAGGATCTGAGACTCTTGGTGGAGACTCGGGTCGTCACTCGAGGTCCGGTAGCTACCCGAGCTCGAGCAGCTCGTCGGAGGAGCTGCTACACGACGAAGAAATGTCGCGGATCTCGCCGGAGGAATATCACCGTCGTCGCTCGATTTCGCCCTCAATTGATGTCACCAATCGGAAGATAAGAGCTCTAGGGTACCTCCTGCTGAGGAGGATGGGGTGAAATAAGGCTGGAGGTGGGGTATTTAAAGGACGATAATGGAGGTCAGGTGATGGAGGCGTGGTGTGATGAATACCCATTCATCACTCTTTATTCTTTTATTTTAGCTACAAAACCTTTGCCAAACACATGTAGATGTATGTACATAATAATAATTAGCAAATAGCATGCATTGTGTAAAATTTAATAATTAGCATGTTTTTGTGCATAAATAAAAAATAAAGAAACAAAAGAAAAAGAGGGAGATATTTAGAATAAATATTGAGCGACCTAATCCCAAGGGAGGGCTCAGCATGGGCCTGACCGCATAAAAACCAAAGTAGAGGGAGATAAGGAAGCTCATGTGTGTAAATATACCTATAAATGAATAAAAATGTTTTCCTCTAAATAAAAATAAAGATGGGTGTGTATTTATATGTATATAATTGTAAATATAAAATTAAAATAAAATGAGAAAATTAAAAAGGAAATAAAAATCCCTTCACCCTTGTCTATATTCACCATGTACATAAAACCACTTCCTTATTTATTTCTCCTTATAAATAAATAAATAATATCCAATAAAAATATCTACATATGTTATACTTCATATTGTAAATAAATAAAATAAAAATCACAAAAACAAAAATAAATAAAAAAAGAAATAAAAATAAAACCAATCCCAACATTGTATATATACCATATATGTTTATAAATAAAAGTATTTATTTACCCTATGTAAATAATTAATAAAAATAAAATAAAAATGTCATATATTCCAAATTTTTTTCTATAAATAAATAAAATACGAAAATTGAATAAAATGTACAAAAATAAATAATTAAAAATAAAAAATTTAAAAAGTATATAGTGTATATACCTATATATAATATACTATATTATAAATACCTAATTTTAATTTCAAAAAAATAAATAAAAATCACAAAAAAATAGTTTATAAATAAATAAACATTTTTCATGTTTTAACTTTTTCTAAATTCGGCCATTTGCTATTTCATATTAATTTCCAAATCTTTAATACGTGGCCACCTCCCATTGGTCCACCGGAGATGTTGACCCCCCAGTCAACTCCCCCCCTTGGACCACCAACCCGCGGATCTGCGCCCGACCCGCCTTTTCTCCCAATTATTGTGCCTCGATCCGAACTCCAATCCCCTTAACCCTGGGTCCTAATCTTTCCTAATGCATCTGTGATCCACGCCCGGGGTGGGTTCTCGGGGTCCGAGCTCCGATAAGCTCACCCGAGCCTCTTCTAGCCGGACCCCTAGCCATATTTAATCCCAGCTCCGCCGCACATTTCACTCCATCTTTGGCTCTGCCTTTCCATCCCAGGACCTCCACTACCTTTGCCTGAGTGACAGCTTGCTGCGGGTGGTGTTGCAGTGAGGATGAGGTGTCCCGGCCACTGATCCGGCAGCCTAGTGCCGTCGTGCGCCGCTCAGGAGTAGCGCTCGAGCCTCGGGCATCGACGGCCCTTGAGGCAAGGATCAGGAGCTTCAGGAGCTCTTCCACAGTCGACCTCAGCCATCTGGAAAGCCTAGTTCTTTCTATTTTTCTTGAATTTCCATTTACGCCCGAATCCCCCGTTCGCCTTCGACCATCGATTCCGACCATATAAGTCCCCCTTTCGACCATCGGACTCGACCCTCACACCCACGAGACTCCTCCGCACCTTCTGCACCCACTCACACCCCCCCGACTCGCCCCAGAGCGGGGACTTCGATCTTCACTGCCGTCGCTTCGCCGGAGATCGACCATCTCGCCTCGTCGATCACCCACCTCGCCTCTAACCGGGTCGAAGCATTTTGTCCTCGACCCAGGAGCTTGTTGCGCTATTTTGCAGGTCTCAACGGGTTCATCTGAGGTCCTAAGCTTTCAGGAGTAGCAGCTCCAGGTCATCGCCGTCGTCGAAGCTCCTTGGAGCTCGCGGGCCTCATCGGAGACCAACTGCAGCTGCAGGACATCGTGGCGGAGTCATTCCGCATCTTAGAAGCAGCTGAGGAGGTACCTAGCGCGAGCTTTGGGCCGGCGAACATCGCCGGCGACTTGTTCTTGGTGCATCTCCAGAGCCGTCCATTCACCTCTCGCAACTCCAGTTTAGATCTACACCATCCAATTGAGGAGCAGCAGAGCACCGTTCGATCACCTGAGGTGAATCTGGACCGTTCATCCAGATGAAGGGTTAGACACAGCACTTAGTAGCCGTTGATCTTCCACGTGGCGAGCCCCCCACCGTCTGATCACACCCCGAGGTCCAGTGTTGAGGCGCCATCAGTTCCAGTCGTCAGATTCACCACGTGGCACCATCCCAGCCCTCAGATAAATAATAGGGTAATATCACTTAGGCCCCCCTTCTGTTTTATTTTAGCATCTAGTCATGTAAATATTTTCCACAGTTCATTTTATTTTAGAACATTTGCACGTAGGACCCTGTTGTTATTTTAATTGCATTTTTACCCCTATACATGATGGACACGTGCATCGTCACGTGATGTTTTGGTGATTTTGCATACTGTGGGCCTGTAGTTTATGTTTGTTAATGAATGAAATATCTTTTTTTATTAATTGCACTTATGCCCCTGTGAATGTTTTATTTCGACATGTGTTGAATATTTGTGGGCTTTTTACAACTTAGACCCTGGACTTTTAGCACCTGTTGCTAATAAGTCCAGGGACTTAAGTTATTTGCATATAGGTCCTCAGTGCACAGCCCACGTGCCTCGCGTATGGGGAACCTGGTGAAATTGCACGAGGACCCCCTAAGCTTTGGTTTTTGTTACTTTTAGGCCCCTGGAATATATTTTTATTACAAACAGGTCCCTGTGCACTGTGGGCTCTTGTTTATTTTAAATAAAATATCAAATCTTATCCAAATTATGTGAAAATTTGACACGTGGCTCCTGCCATTGTGTAGAATTTTCACTAATTTTTGGGAAAATTTTTGAGCCCGTTTATTTTTTTAAAAAAGTCAAAAACCTACATTTTTCCGCCTGTTCATATTTAAAATTCACAAAAAATATAAAAACCTTTTCAAAAATTCTAAAAAATTCAGATTTTGTGTGTTTGTTTGATTTTCTGGCCAATTTCGGTCATTTTTGGATTCATAGAAAATATAAAAATTGAAAAACCTTGAAAAAGTTATAAAGATTCTAATAATTCATAGAAAATCCCAAAAATAATAAACTCTTTCTCTTATTTTTCCTTTTTGTTTATATTTTCCAGGAAAATTACTTCCAGGCTTTGATCAGACCATTTGATATTTTTAAATGGACTGTGAAGCCTGAGTGGGCAGTTTTCATGTGTTTTTGCCTTATTTTATTTTTAGAAAATTATATAAAAATCAGAAAAATATCAAAAATTCACCAAAAAATACTAAAAAATCCCTAAAACTTAAAAACATTTTTTTTGAATTTTGGAGCTTTTTAGAGTAGTTAAATAAATTGTTGTTTGTGTTTATATTTGCCTTTTTATAGTTTTCTTTATAATTAAAAATCCAAAAAAATATAAAAATATCAAAAATCCACCAAAAATAATTTGTTTTTATTTTCTTTATTTTTGACTACTTCATAGGCCGCAAGGCCAATCCGTGCTCCCTGAGTCCGACCCTGGGTGCTACACCAGGCTAATCTCATAGCTAGGGCCACTAGTTATTTTTCTCTGATTTTATCTCTGTTTGGTGGTATGTCCTTCATTTTTCTTGTTGAGTTGAGATCTCTATCGATCCGGGTCGCAACGACCCGAAAGTGATTTATATTGACCTGATCCGGATTGATAGGAATTTTGGCTTATTAGAATGGCGCCGTTGCCGGGGAGCACGGCTTAGTAGTCGGTTTCTTTTTCTTTTTATTTTTATTTTGTTTTTCACGGCTTTCCGCGGCTTTTTCGCAGTCCGCAGCTTTTTATTTTTCTTTTATTTTTGTTTTATTTTATTTTTATTTCTTTTCTTTTATTTTTGTTTCTGTTTGTTTTTTGCTTGTTTATTTTTATTTTCATTTTTGCATATATATATACCATGTTTCCTTTCTTTGTTATTTGACTTATTTTTTATCTGGTTTGACACTCTTTTGTTTTCTTGCGAGGGCCCGAGGACTGAGGCGGTGACTTTCGAGGAGCCGGCGCAACCGCAGCTATCGGAGGCGGCTCCCTTCTGCACGGAGCCGCAGGAGAGCGCGAGGAGGCAGCCGAGTGCGGGATTAGTGTAGCTTTAGTTTACATTTTATTTCTTGCATTATTTGGATTATTGTAATAATACAGGACAGCAGGACACTTGGACTCTTCTTAGACTTTAGGGGTCTGTTTCGCCGAGCACCGGTGTGCTCGGGGGACCCCTCGGCTTTTTCGGTTTTTACACTGTTTTCTTCGCGGTTTTTATTTCTTTTCTGCCTATTCGGTTTCTCGCGGTTTTGAGCCCCTAGCCTTAGGATTTTTGCTAGACTGTGACGTAATAAATAGGATCCAAACACCCTAATAAAGTTGCATGTACCTATGGATCGGTAATTGGACCAACAATAAAAAGATTAATAAAATAGTTGATCCACTACCTTCGAGCCTACACGCCACAGCCCACCCTGCCAAGCGCTGCTCCTGAACTCGATTTCTCGAGAGGAGGAGGGGTGGACCGAGACCGGACTCTTGGATTGGAGGCTGGTGGTCGACTAGATGTTCTTTCGAGTAGAACTGCTGCTTAGGGATCGGATTTCCGCTTGTACCATTTAGGTAGTTTATTTCAGACTTTAAATTCTGCACGGATCATCTTGCATGTAGACTGTTGGAGTCAGGTACGCATCTCTTACTCTGCATGCATCATTGATTTTCTCATGCATCGGCTTTTTCAACTTCTCCCCCCTGATTTTTGGACTTAATAACCAGGAGAATAGAAAAATTCATTAGGCGTTTGCTTTTTATTGAAAAATACCTAAAAATGTGAACCATAAAATTGGGACCAGATAATTCTATTGACCTTAAAAGATACTTACAGAAAAATTTGTCTTGGGGAGAGCAACCCCCTCCTTGTCTGGTTTGCTTGCACGAGAGAGTGACCTGCACCCTAGGCTAGAGCCATATCTGATTTTTGCTCGACTGATTACCGGCTCTTTGGTACGGGACAGTCGGTTGAGAAAATAATGGATTACTCAACAGCTCACGTTAATCGCTCTGCTATCCTGACTTATCACCTAATAAAAACTGACAAGATAATTGACCGAACCTTCACGGTCTTCAGCTTGCATTGAGTAGGTGAACTTGGGGTATTGCTTGTTGATCATTGTTGTTACCAGATCTCATCCGCCCGACTCACCAGATCAAGATGATGGGCAGAAGGTCTCTTAAGCAGCCTCTGGCTGCACCGCTTCCCAACACTTCTACCCGCTCATCTAGGTTGGTTCGTGAGAGCCGAGACCCGCTCTCCGAACCCGAGTTCGACTCCACCCTGTTCCCCCTCGACCCCCCTTCTTTCAGTTCAGAGAAACCAGTGCCAGAGGAGAGACCGTCAGATGATTTATCGGTACCTGAGTTTGGATCTTTTGCTTTTGCAGAGACCATGGCCGGCAGTAGTGACGATCACACCCAAGGTCCCCAGCCCCAGCAGACATTCATTATGGACCAGGGTGCGATCAACTCCACCCTGATCGCCTCCCTCGAGACAGTTCAGCAGCAGTTGAGGGATCAGGGAGCATTCATGATAGAGATGAGGTGTGAGATGGAGCAGTTGAGAGCCGCTCGCGACCAGCGTGAGCCCGGAGACGGGCCGAGGAGACCCGATGAGGCAGCTGCAGCCGTAGCAGCCGCGGCCGCAGCCGCAGCAGGAGCAGTACTGTACCAGCCGAGACCGATGCGGGAGTTACACAACCCCGGATCGACTTTGATGCATCATTGGGTCGTTCTTCCAGCCATCGTGGGGGACTTCAAGTTCCCCCTAAACACTTTGCAGCTCCTCCCTCGGTTCCATGGGCTCGCCACAGAGGAGCCCCATCTCCACCTTCAGGAGTTCTTGATGATCTACAGCACAGTCCACGACAGACAGGTGGACCAGGATACCATCCGCATGATTGCCTTCCCCTTCTCCTTAGCAGACAGAGCAGCCACCTGGCTGAAGCGCTTGGGGAAGTTCGTCTACACCTGGGAGTAGCTCCGTACCAAGTACTTGCACAAGTACTATCCACTCGGGCGGACGAACACATCTAGAGCCCTGATCAGCAACTTCTTCATGCTCCCCAACGAGCAGTTCCATGAGGCATGGGAGAGGTTCCGTGAGCTGACTGATAGATGCCCGCACCATGACATCTCGAAGCCGAACCTAGTTCAGAGCTTCTTCAGCGGGCTGACACCAGAGCTTCAGGGCTTGGTGAATGCTTCTCGTGGCGGGTACTATTTCGCCAAGGATCACGATCAGGTGTGGGCCATCTACGAGGAGATGGCCGAGAACTATATGGTGATGTCCCAGACCCTACTCTACACACAAGGAGGACCCCAGCCACAGACCGTGCAGTACCAGAGGATAGCACGGGTTGACGCCAATCCTTCCAGTTCGTCAGCGGCAGTAGCACAGGCCGAGTCCACAACCGCTGACATGGGGATCATCAGTGAGAAGCTGGACCGGATGGAGATCATTGAGAAGAAGCAGTGCCAGGCCATCACGCAGATGGAACAGATGACACAGACTCTGAGTGACCTGAAGACACAGCTCATGTGTCTCCAGGAGGCACAGACGGCTTCCCAGCCCCGTCGTCAAGCACGAGGCGATCCGAGTAGCAGCAGCAGCTCGTCCCAGCGCTCTAGCCACCAGCAGCCTAGACAGGTTCACCTTGTACAGGCGGAGCCGTACCAGCAGCCGCAACCCACTTACCAATCGCCGCCATCTCCGAACACGCATATGGTGGTATACCAGCCGGATCAGCCTCTGGCAGTACTCCCGCCAGCCCCTTACGAGTCAGATCTGTTGATGGATGTCAACGGGATTTGGTACGACTGCCCCCAGCCCGGTATCCGATGAGATCATCCCGGATTCCGTTGGTCGGTTGGAGGTGCCCAGCCCCAGCAGCAGCCGTCAGGACAGGGTGGCCAGTACAGCCATCAGAGGGATCACCAGCAGCAGCAGCCCCCAGTGTATACCCAGCAGCAGCAGCAGTCACAGCAGTATGGTCCTCATCCCTATCAGCAGGGACATTCTTGGAGGCGTGATCAGCCTCATCAGCCGCAACATCATCCACAGTCATACCCCTCTCAGCCACAGCAGCAGCAGCAGCCTCATTACCAGAGAGGCTACCCGTCAGGTTCTCATGGGCCATCCTATGAGAACCCCGCCTTGGATGACATAGCCCGCCTTCTTACAGATCAACAGGCTACATTCCGACGGGAGATGGATGAGTTCCGCCAGGAGATACGGGACATCATGAGAGGGAAGGCCGCCATCCTTGCCCAGATAGAGCCCAATCCGAACAACCTCAAGAGGAAGTCTGAGCAGGTAGTTTGTACTGAGTATGCCACTCCTAGTGATACATTTGGAGATATGTATGCATATTTGTTTGATACTGATTTTGTCACACTTATGAGCGGTAGGATTCCAGCAGGCGGCGCCTCGTCTGAGCGACACCCAGAGGCTACTTCCAGAGCACCCGACGAGGAGGAGAGCGGTACTGATGCCTCTAGAGATGATGACGGTGGTACTGATGCCACCACGGATGCTGATCCCACCGGCGGTACTGAAGCCGCCGTTTCACCAGTTGGAGGAGGTGGTACTGAGACCACCCATGTTGCCGAGCCAGAGCGTGGTACTAATGTCGCAAGTCTTCCAGCTGAGGGTGGTGCTGATGCCACCAGCTTTTCTGAGAGTCCTGTAGTTTTTCCTTCTGTTGATGTATCTCGGGACATTTCTAGCAATAAAGGAAAGGGTTTGTTTTCTTCTGGTCCACCTGTGGTGCTTGATGTATGTGTGGATCCTGCCGTCGAGCAGTCCAGGCCCTCTCCTAGTCCTTCATCTGAGAAGGACCCTGTGATCCCCTTCCCTAGAGCTCTTCAGATGGGGAAGGGGAAGAAAATAGAAAACCCCAAAAAGAGGCGGTATATGTATATGTATATGTATATGTATATGTATATGAATATGTATATGTATATGTATATGTATATGTATATGTATATGTATATGTATATGTATATGTATATGTATATGTATATGTGGAGCCTTTAAATTAGGATGCATCCTTTCTGACTTAAGGAAGGCCACCATCTTTTTGCAGAAAACATGAGCACTTTATTAGAATGTGTATACAATTTGTATTATAACTGCACATTATAAATACAAAACCGCATACAAATTACGTATTATAAATACAAAACTCCACATTGAAATATAATCTGTAGACATATTCTATTAAAGTCGTCATGTTTTCTACAAAAAGGGGCAGACCTTCCTGAAGGACCAAGTCCTATTTGAAAGAAATCCATATATATATATATGAAAATAGAGCATACACCTGAGTCTTTTTTTCCATTGATTTTTGGTTTTTTAAATGAAACCTTAGGGAATTAGATCGTTGTATACCACTATAATGTCATTCCAAATTCAACCTGATTCAGGACATCTATCATCATATTTTAACAGTCATAGAAATATTGAAATTAATTCCTTATAGATGAACATGTTCAGAATTTTATTTTGTATGTTGAATCCATATTCCCTTCAATGTATTAATTAAATCATCCTAAGGTTTCCTTCAAAAAATCCAAAAATAATGGAAAAAAACTGGATGCAGGAGTCACCTACACCTCCGAGAGCAAGCTCCCTGCTCCCACATACATTACATACATGCACACATCCATGCATGCATACATACATAGATACATATGCATACACATACATACATATACATACATACATACATACATACATACGTACATACCTACATACGTACATACATACATACATATATATATATATATATGTTAGAGAGCTTGCACCATGGTGCATGTAGCTTTACATGCACCGGTGCCATAAACGCCCATTTGTTCATATTTTTTGAAATAAATCACATGGGATTTAGTTCACCATATATCACCATAATATCATTCAAAAATCAATTTAATTTAAGACTTTTAACCCATCCATCAAGATTGCAAAATTTTAACGATTTCATAATTACTGATTTTTATCCCTCCAGATCGACATGTTAGGAATATCTGTTTTACAAGAAATTTGACATACATATTCCACTAATAATTCTAAATAAATACCTGAGGTTTCATTTCAAAAAATGAGCATTTGTGGCATCAGTGCATGTAAAGTTACATGCACCATGGTGCAAGTTCACCGACCATATATATATATATATATATATATATATATATATATATATGATGAAAAAGGAGCCTAAAATTGGGGTGCAGGTAAATCCCTACACCCGTCTCTTTTTTTCGTAATTTTTTGAATTTTTTGAAATGAAAACTTGGTTGAATTATATCATCATACATCACCATGGTGTCATTCCAAGTTCATCTTAGTTCGAGACTTCTATCATCTCCATCAAGATTATCAAATTTTAACGGTCTTAGAATTGTTGAAATTACCCTCTTCTAGATGTACATAGGAATGTTTGTTTTACATGATATTTGAAACACATATTCTCCTTTATTATATTAAGTAATCCCCCTAAAATGGCACACACGCACGCACACACAAGCACACGCACACACACGCATACATACATACATACATACACACACACACACACACACATATATATATATATATATATATGGGTCTGATCCCATGAGAGCTCCAGACTATGAGAGCTCCAGACTATGAGAGCATGATAGCAGTAAGTCTGGACCATTAGATTCTGCTCATCATACATGGGTTGATTGCAGGAGGAGAGAGATGAGCAGAGTCCTGTGAGAGCCCTAGACTATGAGGCTCACACATACATAGGGGAAATATTTCTTGGATGCATGATGAATACCCATTCATCACTCTTTATTCTTTTATTTTAGCTACAAAACCTATGCAAAACACATGTATATTCTTGTAAATAGCAATAATTATCATCTAGCATGCATTGTGTAAAATACAATAATTAGCATGTTTTTGTGCATAAATAAAAGAATAAAGAAATAAAAGAAAAAGAGGGAGATATTTAGAATAAATATTGAGCGACCTAATCCCAAGGGAGGGCTCAGCATGGGCCTGACCGCAAAAGAACCCAAGTAGAGAGAGATAGGGGAGCTCATGTGTTTGTACATACACCTATAAATAAATAAAAATTATTTTCCTCTTATTCAAAATAAAAATGGGTGTGTATTTATTTGTATATATTTGTAAATATAAAACTAAAATAAACATGGAAAAAATAAAAGAAAACTAAAAGAAATAAAATTTCCTTCTTCATTGTACATAGACCACATGTATAGAACCACTCGCCTATTTATTATCACCTTGTAAATAAATAATTAAAATCTAATAAAAATATTTTCAAATTCCACATTTCATGGTGTAAATAAATAAAATAAAAATTATAAAAATGAAAATAATTTAAAAAGAATTAAAATAAAAATCATAGTCCACCTTGTATATATACCATGTATGTAAATAAATAAAAGTATTTATTTCACCCTTGTAAATAATTAATAAAAATAAAATAAAAAATACCCTATTATTCCACATTTTATTCTATAAATAAATAAAATATAAAATGGGAATAATGTATGAAAATAAGCAATTAAAAATAAAAATAAAAATTGTATGTATGTATATACCTATATATAATAATAATATTTTGTAAATACATTATTTATATTTCAAAAAAATAAATAAAAATCTCATGTTTTGACTTTTTGAAATAAGGCCATTTAATATTTTAAATTGAATTTTCAAATAATTATCCAATGGCAGCCTCTGATTGGTCCATGGGGGATTGTTGACCCCCGGTCAACTCTCCCCCTGGACAAATCAACCTGGATCCACTCGCCCGACCCGGTTTTCTCCGAATTTTCTCCGAGTGATCCGAGCCCCAAATACCCAAATCCCGGGACCTGATCATTCTAGATCTGTTCCTAATCCACGTCCGGTGGTTTTGCCTAGGGATCTGAGCTCCGATAACCATCTTCGACCCCTTCTTATCAGACCCCTAGCTGTATATAGCTGAAGCTCCGCCGTGCTTTTCACACCATCTTTGGTGTTGCCCCTTCGTCCCAGGACCTCCATTGTGCTCCCCAGAGTGACAGCTGAGTGAGCGTGGTGTTGAAGAGAGGAGAGGACGTCTGCACCACTGATCCGGCGACCCCTTGTCGTCGTGCGTCGCCGTGAGCTGCGCCCGAGCCTCGAGTTCTGACAACCTTTTGAGGCGATGACCTAGAGCTTCCTAAGCTCATCCCCAGTCGGCTTCCGTCATCAGGTAATCCCGATTCTTCCTATCTTTCTTTAGTTTCCGATTACCCCCAAATCGATCCATCTTCATCTCTCATCGATTACTCCCGCTCCGATCATCCATTCCATCGTCCGACCCGACCGTCATCTTCGCCATACTCCTCTCCACCTGCTACGCCCTTCCATCCAACCCGGTTCGCCCAGGAACTAGGAGTTCACCCTCCTCCGCCGTCGCCTCGCCGGAGGGTGTCGCCCTGATGCACACATCCACCCATTCCACCTCTAACCGGGTCGAGGCAGTTTGCCCTCGACCCAGGAAGCTTCCTAGGTTGTTTTGCAGGCCAAATGCGACCCATCTGAGGGTCGTTGAGTTCGAGCCCAGGAGCTTCGAGCCTCCGACGTTGCCGGAACACTCCGGTGGTCTCCGGTCTCATCGGAGGATCCAAGTAGCTGCGGAGTGCTTTGGCAATTCTTTTCCATATATCAACAGCAGTAGAGGAGGACCCCAGCGTGCACATTAGGCTGGCGAACTTTGCCGGCGACCTGTTCTTGGAGCATCCTTCCTCACCGTCTGATCGGGCCCACTCGCCCAATTTTGATCTCGAGCGTCCATCCGCGAGGAGCCAGCCACCGTCAGATCGTCCCTGGGCTCGATCGTGACCGTTGATCCAGTGAAGGGGTGCCCTGGCCTAGCATTCTTCCGATCTTCCACGTGTCACCCCCTCAGCCCTCCAATAATAAAGGGGTAAATTACCCGTAGGCCCTTCCTCTTTTTGTTTTTATTAATTAGTCCTATAAATATTAGATATAGTTGTTTTTGTTTTGGAAAATTTGCACACAAGACCTGGATGTTTACTTTATTTGCATTTAAGTCCTTATGTATGTGGACCACGTGCATCGACACGTGAGGTGGTGGTCAATTTGCATAATCTACCATGTATTCCTTGCGTGTTATGGTTTAATACTTTTAAATAGGAATTACATCGGTACCCCTCCAAGTGCCTGTCACGTGTGTCGTGCGTGATTTTGTGGGATTTTTGCGCTTTTGTCCCTAAGCTTTCTCTGAATGTTACTGATTGGCCCCCGGACATGTTTCTATGACATATAGGTCCCTATGCACTGTGTGCCTCTTTTTTATTTAAATAAAATATCAAACTTAACCCAAATTGCGTGAAATTTGGATCCGTGGCTCCTGCCACTGTGTAAAAATTTCCCTAATTTTGGGTATATTTTTGAGGCATTTGTCTATTTTTAAAAATTCAAAAACCGTCATTTTTATGTCTGTTCAGATTATAAAATCATAAAAAATATAAAAACTCTTTTTAAAATTCCAAAAAAATTAAGTTTAATTTGTTTTTATGTATTTGATTTTCTGTGCATTTTTGGTGATTTTTGGATATAGAAAAACAATTAAAATTAAAAAACATTTAAAACTCATAAAAATTCTAAAAAATGTAGAAAATCCAAAAAAAATGTATTTGATTTTCTGTGCATTTTTGGCGATTTTTGGCGATTTTTCTGAATTTTTTTCATTGTTTCTATTTTCATAAAAAATACCTCCAGACTGTGAAAGGCCCATTTGATATTTTTCGTGAGGCCTTGAAGTCTGGCTGGACAGTACCTCACCATTTCTGCATTCTTTGATTTTTAGAAAATTCCCTAAAAATTATAAAAATCTCAGAAAATCAACAAAAATAGTAAAAAACCCTAAAAACATAAAAATATTTTTGTTTGAATTTTTGGATCATTTTTGGGCACTTAAATAATTTGTTGATTAGTGCTTGTTTTTGGTCTTTTATTATTTCCTTTGTTATTAAAAATCCAAAAAATTATAAAAATCTTAAAAAACCACCAAAAATACTCATTTCTATTTTATTTTGCTTCTTGACTACTTCGTAGGCCGTGAGGCCAACTCGTGCTCCCTGAGTCCGACCCTGGGTGCTACACCAGGCTAATCTCATAGCTAGGGCCACTATTTTGGTTTTTATTGTTTATCGTGGTTATTGGTGGTCTGATTTCTCTTTTTCTTATTGAGGCTAATTTCTTTCTCGATCTGGGTCGCAACGATCCGAGAGTGATACTCTATACCTGATCCCGAATTGATTGAGAGCATTTTGGCCCAATCAGAATGGCGTCGATGCCGGGGAGCACGGCTTAGTAGTCGATTTTTGTTTTCTTTTGATTTTTCACGGTTTTC
Organism: Ottelia alismoides; assembly: GCA_037367405.1. NCBI lineage: Eukaryota > Viridiplantae > Streptophyta > Magnoliopsida > Alismatales > Hydrocharitaceae > Ottelia > Ottelia alismoides. The sequence goes on along the minus strand of JAZKJV010006797.1, from coordinate 460,556 downwards.
CACGGCTTTTTGTTCGTCCGCGGCTTTTTACAGCTTTTTGTTTTCTTTTATTCTCCTTTTGTTTTTGTTTTCTGTTCTTTTATTTTATTTTGTTTTTGTTTGCTTTTTATTTTGTGTGTTTATTTTATTTTTGCATATATTTGCTCTTCTTTTATTTTTATAATAATTTGTGCTTGATGCTCCTATTTGTTTGCTTGCGAGGGCCCGAGGACCGAGGCGGCTCTTCTCGAGGAGCCGGCGTAACCGCGGGAGTCGGAGGCGGCTCTCTTCTCTACAGAGCTGCCGGAGGATGCAAGGAGCCGAACAGAAGGCCGGGAGCCGCGGAATAGCCGCGGAGTAGACTAGTGTAGAGCCGTGGAATAGCCGTGGAGTAGACTAGTGTAGTTTAGTTTAGATTTTATTTCCAGATATTATATTGTTGTAATAATACAGGTACCCAGACTTTCAAACTTGGACTTTGCGGGGTCTGTTTCGCCAAGCACCGGTGTGCTCGGGGGACCCCACCGCTGTTTTGTTTTCTCACTTTTCTTTTTCTTTGATTTCACGTGGATTTCTGTGCTTGAGCCCCTAGACTTAGGTTTTTATTTTGTTGAGCCAGGTAGCCTTAGGTCCACAGCCCTAATAAGAATATCTATTCCTATAGTTTACGTTTGGATCTAGGCAAATAAATCAGTGCTTCACGATAATAGGAGCTTCTGTTTAGGACGGTTCTCGTACTGCATTCCATATAGATTAGTTTTACATTTATGCGCGGATCATAATTGCATGTAGACTGCTGGAGTCAGGTACGCCTTCTATCTCGTGCATGCATCATTGATTTCCCGTGCATCAGCTTTTCCATTTTCCTCCCCCTGATTTTCTGGACGTAGGAATAAAAGAAAATCAGAAAATTTGTTAGACGCTTTTTGAAAAAGACATAAAAAGAAAAACAATAAAATAGGGACTGCTAATCACACTTGACCTAAAAGACACTTCATTGAAAAATCTGTCTTGGGGAGAGTAACCCCCTCCTTGTTTGGTTTGGACGAGTGAGAGAGTGACCCGTATCCTAGGCTAGAGCCATATCCGATTTCTTGACTGACTACCGGCCTTTTATTCGAGACAGTCAGTTGAGAACATTGGAATCCTATCAGCTCATGTAATCGCTCTGAAAGACTAAATTGATCACCTAAATAAAATTGACAAGATAATTGACCGATCTCTTACGATCTTCAGCTCTGGGTGCGTAGGTGAATCGGGGGTTTGGCTTTCTCATCTTGTGTGATTCTTTCCTCATCTACCTTCTTCTCCTTTACCCCTGGATGATGGATCCCTCTCACTTCTGGCTGACTCTTGCGGCTTCTTCTCCATTCTCTGACCATCAATCCAGTCCATCTTCGTGGGAGGTCGGATCCTCGACCCACCTCCCGCTCCCTCCCTCCCATCCCTTTCTTTACTCTGGGCATGCTGCGCTTGACGTCCATGGATATCAGATCGAGCAGATGTGAGACCCGGACGATGCCATTGCTGAGTTGAGAGTGCACTCCGTTCGTGATCAGGGAGAGTAGAGGAGATCATCAGATAGATCCTATCCCAGATTAATGGAGGAGCAGATAGGACAGGGAGCTCAGTCAGCTTCTACACTAGGTCCATTCACCTTCGATTTGGATTTCATTTAGAGACTGCCGACATTTTCAGGGGAGACGCACGAGAAGCCCTATCTTCACTTGTCAGAGTTCGAGGAGTTTTGCAGAGCACAGTTATATTCAGATATCTCTGCAGAGGACCTGACGTTGAGGACCTTCCCATTCACACTTCAGGACAGAGCCATGAGATGGCACCGACGATTGGGGAGGAGATTTGCTACATGGGGAGAGTTACGCCGAGAGTTTCTACAGAGATACTTTCCCCAACGTAGAGCAGAGTTGATGCGGTCTTTGATCACCGACTTTTCAGTTGACCCCCAGGAGCCACTGCATGAGGCATGGCCGAGGTTTCTTGACCTCTTGAGGAGATTTCCAGACCATGGACTTCCACTGACAGGCCTTATTGAGATCTCCATGTGGGGGATGACCGCAGAACAGATAGCACTGGTGATTACCACATGTGGTGGTTCACACCGCAGTTCCGACATTCACCTACTAGATACCATCTCGAGCTTACTTTCACAGAGATCTTCTTCACGAGATGTCGTAGTCGGGACAACACATGAGGACGATGCAGTACCAGTGCAATGTGTTACATTATAGGAGGATACACTTGCTACACACCAGCCCGAGGACTTGGATGATACAACACCACAGAGTACAGAGGAGATGACTGTGACAGTAGAGGTTCGGACCCAGAGTCTTCTCGAGTTCCCGTTGGTTTTCTAGCTAGAGTTCGAGGTAGCCCCAGAGTTTCCAGATGACGAGTCTTGGGTATGAGATCTTCTGATACTCCAGGAGCTGGAGGAGCCCCTGCTATTACAGGCATTGATTCATCCACTTCAGTGTCCAGTCCCGGAGGAGTCAGCTTCTTTTCTGTAGAGACACTTCTCGGAGTCCGATGGATACCAGGACTCAGCCCAGCAGTTACAGCTCGATAGGGGACACCACTTTGAGAGACCAGACACAGATAGTCCCGTATTCGAGCATGTTGTCCTCCACTTTGACGAGATAGACATACTTGTTGAGGACTAGATGGTAGCCAGCATGGCCGCAGAGAGAGGATCAGCCACAGACACTTTGCCAGCCTCCGCGGTGTTGACCAGTACCTTCTCTTGCTTCTAGATTGCCGAGAGCCACACTTCAGATGATGATGCAGCCTAGTGCACCAATTGGATACTTGACAACAGCGCAGATGCCCTTCTAGATCCTGATCCTCTCTTTCTCACTTCTGATCTTGCATTTCTCCCCGAGGGTTATCTGCGGGAGGATACTGCACACGATGTGTACTCGGTTTCACCTTCTGAGAGTGTAACCGATATGGCAGAGCATGAAACCGAGTCTTCTGATCATTCTGATTCTGACTCTTCTCACCTCGATGACCCTCGCGAGGATGAGCCCATCCTGGAGATATTCGATAATCTGCTCGATTTGCTTCTATTTCATGCATCGGATATCAGTTTTCTTAGAGAGTCTCCTGATCTTGACTATCCACACCTTTTTGAGACATTGATTGACGTGGAGGACTCCATGACCGATCCATCCTTCTCCACGTTTGATTTCTTCAGCTCTACACTTCCACTCCAATCTTATCCAGAGCCGGCGATTTCTTTTGTGCTACCGGATCCCGATCACATACTTCCATATCCTTGACCAGTAGCAGTCACCCGCCTGATTGCATACCTGGGTGTCATTCTTTGCACTATTGATTTCATCGTTGTTCTCATACTGAGACTGCGACGACAGTATGGTATTCGTCTTACAGATGCCGTCCTGAACCTTGACACATCTTTGTCCTAGCCTTTGCACCCAGCTAGGGGCGTAAAATCTAGCGCTTCTTGAGAGGCACCTCAACATTGTACCCTTTTGTATATACGTGTTTCGTCTTTGTTTGATCTTTCTTTCTTGCGTTCTTGTTTTCACCCCAAGTCTCGCTTAGGATTATCTTTGTTATACTTAGGATATACCTCATCCTAAGTATAGGGGGGTGGAAACACCAGGTTGTTCTTCCGTTCTGTTCCATCACTTCTGTCGTTGCCTATACTTAAGGATTCTTCACCTTAAGTATAGGGGGAGTGATGCCCTCCTTCTTGTATATATTTGTCTATTTTTCTTCGTGTCTTTCTACCTCTGTTTTGCTGCCTATACTTAGGGATATTTTACCGTAAGTATAGGGGGGGTAGACCCTGTACATTCTTCACTCGACTTTCCCTTTGTGTACAGCCTGCTATACTTAGGATTATTTGATCCTAAGTATAGGGGGAAATGCCGAGACCCTCTTGATTTTCTATTTCTTTGATTCGTCTTTGTATATAGCCTTCCTTTTCACTTCCCTATACTAAGCACGGGTTATGTCTTCTTCATTGCTCTTGACTCTGAGGACATCGTTCGAGCAAAGTATAGGGGGTGTTTATATATTTCATATATACTTTAGCCATAACTCGTACTTTGTGTGAGTGTGTTAATAAATAAAAATGGCTAAAAACCCAAAAATCCATAAAAATTAAAAATTTTCTTTGTAAATAAACATTCTTTTATGGCACATACATAGCTATTGTACAAATTATTTTTGTAAAAATATTTTCAAAAATTTTTTGTGTTGTGTAAATATGTGCATATCAAAACTATGTATATAGTACAAAATTTTTCCAAAATGTTTTGAAAATAAAAAGTTTGCAAAAACCTTGTGTAAATTTGTATAAATATTTTGCAAAACTTGCATCCATGCACACATTCATGATTTCAAAACATTTTTCAAAAAATTTGCATATGTGTAAATATTGTTTAAATAGCATCTTTGTATATATTTGTATAGTTTTTCCTGGATTATAGTTGACATATGGTGAGGAGGCAGTCTTCCTTGACTTGGGGTAGCATATGAGGGTAGTACTTCTAGGCGGAACCTCTCTTCTTCTTTTAGTGAAGGAAGTGTGTCTCAACCCGGTCTGGTTGCCATGAGGTCTAATGACGGGAGTTGTGGGTTGCAATAATGCTTCAAAAGAGGGATAGTCTACTGGCTCAAGAGGAAAAACTCCTTATGTACATATGCTGCACCTTGTAAATATGTTGTACAGATGCACTTAAAAAAAAGAAAAAAATGCAAAAAGAAAATAACTCCAAAAAAGTGGTGGGTCTGATAGAAAATGATAATCCCACCGGAGTATGTATATAGTGCAAATAAGCAAAGCTTGAGACTCATGTTCCATCTTATGTAGCTTGCAGCAGGGAGACTTAGCTACACTGGTTGAGCTCCCAATGATACATGGCTACACTGGCCATGGTCCATTCTCTTCTTCCCCCTCTTCTTGAGCCGATTGAACTTGAACTTTGAAGGGAATACCCTGCTCCTCGAGGAAAGAGTGGTCAGATTGGGGTCATAGAGTTACCTTGTTGGGGAGGGTTGTCAAGTTGCTACTTCTGAGGTGGAGAGCTATACTTCACATGCACTGTACAAGGAAAGATTCATGGTCTTTAGGGTTTGTGTATGTAGACTTGTTCTGATCTGGATTGTTGAGGAGTCTTGACTATAGATTAGTGGATCTTAGAGGCTGTTAAGTTTTAAACTTAAGTCCAAATAAGGTTCCGACACATTAATAATCCAAAGATCTGATCGATCTCCATATTTCAATTTAATGAAAGCAAGTTTAATAATCAGCATTGATCCATGCATTTTCTCCTCTTTTTTCTTTTTCTTTTTCTTTTTCACTTCTTTTTCAAATAAGTGTTTGCTAAGGGACTAGAAAAGTTAAGTATAGGGGGGTGATGAATACCCATTCATCACTCTTTATTCGTTTATTTTAGCTACAAAACCTATGCAAAACACATGTATATTCTTGTAAATAGCAATAATTATCATCTAGCATGCATTGTGTAAAATACAATAATTAGCATGTTTTTGTGCATAAATAAAAGAATAAAGAAATAAAAAAAAGAGGGAGATATTTAGAATAAATATTGAGAGACCTAATCCCAAGGGAGGGCTCAACATGGGCCTGACCGCAAAAGAACCCAAGTAGAGAGAGATAGGGGAGCTCATGTGTTTGTACATACACCTATAAATAAATAAAAATTATTTTCCTCTTATTCAAAATAAAAATGGGTGTGTATTTATTTGTATAATTTTTAAATATAAAACTAAAATAAACATGGATAAAAATAAAAGAAAACTAAAAAGAAATAAAATTTCCTTCTTCATTGTACATAGACCACATGTATAGAACCACTCACCTATTTATTATCACCTTGTAAATAAATAATTAAAATCTAATAAAAAATTTTCAAATTCCATATTTCATGATGTAAATAAATAAAATAAAAATTAGAAAAATGGAAATAAAATAAAAAGAAATAAAATAAAAATCAAAGTCCATCTTGTATATGTACCATGTATGTAAATAAATAAAAGTATTTATTTCACCCTTGTAAATAATTAATAAAAATAAAATAAAAAATACCCTATTATTCCACATTTTATTCTATAAATAAATAAAATATAAAATGGGAATAATGTATAAAAATAAACAATTTAATATAAAAATAAAAAATGTATGTATGTATGTAGATACCTATTTATAATAATAATATTTTGTAAATACATTATTTATATCTCAAAAAAATAAATAAAAATCACTAAAAAATAATTTAAAAAAAGAAACATTTTTCATGTTTTGACTTTTTTGAAATAAGGCCATTTACTATTTTAAATTGAATTTTAAAATAATTATCCAATGGTAGCCTCTGATTGGTCCATGGGGGATTGTTGACCCCGGTCAACTCTCCCCCCTGGACCAGTCAACCCGGATCCACTCGCCCGACCCGCTTTTCTCCGAATTTTCCCCGAGAGATCCGAGCCCCAAATACCCAAACCCCAGGTCCTAATCATTCTAGATCTGTTCCTAATCCACACCCGGTGGTTTTGCCTAGGGATCCGAGCTCCGATAACCATCTCCGACACATTCTTATCGGACCCCTAGTTGTATATAGCTAAAGCTCTGCCGTGCTTTTCACACCATCTTTGGCGCTGCCCCTTCGTTCCAGGACCTCCATTGTGCTCCCCAGAGTGACAGCTGAGTGAGCGTGGTGTTGAAGAGAGGAGAGGACGTCTGCACCACTGATCCGGCGACCCCTTGTCGCCGTGCACCGCCGTGAGCTGCGCCCGAGCCTCGGGTTCCGAAAACCCTTCGAGGCGACGACCCAATGCTTCCTAAGCTCATCCCCAGTCGGCTTCCGTCGTCAGGTAATCCCGATTCTTCCTATCTTTCTTTAATTTCCGATTACCCCCAAATCGACCCATCTTCATCTCTCATCGACTACTCCCGCTCCGATCATCCATTCCATCGTCCGACCCGACCGTCATCTTCGCCATACTCCTCTCCACCTGCTACGCCCTTCCATCCAACTCGGTTCGCCGAGGAACTGGGAGTTCACCCTCCTCCGTCGTCGCCTCACCGGAGGGTGTCGCCCCGACGCATACATTGAGGGTTGTAGGCAGTTTGCCACCTCTAACCGGGTCGAGGCAGTTTGCCCTCGACCCAGAAAGCTTCCTAGGTTGTTTTGCAGGCCAAATGCTACCCATCTGAGGGTTGTCGAGTTTGAGCCCAGGAGCTTCGAGCCTCCGACGTCGCCGGACCACTCCGGTGGTCTCCGGTCTCATCGGAGGATCCCAGTAGCTGCTGAGTGCCTTGGCGATTCTTTTCCATATATCAGCAGCAGCAGAGGAGGACCCCAGCGCGCACATTAAGCCGGCGAACTTCACCGGTAACCTGTTCTTGGAGCATCCTTCCTCACCGTTTGATCGGGCCCACTCGCCCAGTTTTGATCTCGAGCGTCCATCCGCGAGGAGCCAGCCACCGTCAGATCGTCCCTGAGCTCGATCGTGACCGTTGAACCAGTGAAGGGGTGCCCTCGCCTAGCATTCGTCCGATCTTCCACGTGGCACCCCCTCAGCCCTCCGATAATAAAGGGGTAAATTACCCGTAGGCCCTTCCTCTTTTTATTTTTATTAATTAGTCCTGTAAATATTAGATATAGTTGTTTTAATTTTGGAAAATTGCACACAAGACCTGGATGTTTACTTTTTTGCATTTAAGTCCTTATGTATGTGGACCACATGCATCGACACGTGAGGTGGTGGTCAATTTGCATAATCTACCCTGTATTCCTTGCGTGTTATGGTTTAATACTTTTTAAATAAGAATTACATCGGTACCCCTCCAAGTGTCTGTCACATGTGCCGTGCGTGATTTCGTGGGATTTTTGCGCTTTTGGCCCTAAGCTTTCTCCACGTGTTACTGATTGGCCCCCGGACATGTTTTTATGACATATAGGTCCATGTGCATTGTGTGCCTCTTTTTGATTTAAATAAAATATCAAACTTAACCCAAATTGCGTGAAATTTGGACACGGCTCCTGCCACTGTGTAAAAATTTCCCAAATTTTTGGGTACATTTTTGAGGCATTTTTCTATTTTAAAAATTCAAAAACCACCATTTTTGTATCTATTCAGATTATAAAATCATAAAAAAATATAAAAACTCTTTTAAAAATCCGAAAAAATTAAGTTTAATTTATTTTTGTGTATTTTATTTTCTGTGCATTTTTTGGCGATTTTTGGATATAGAAAAACTATAAAAATTAAAAACACTTAAAAACTCATAAAAATTCTAAAAAATTATAGAAAATCCAAAAAAATACAATTCTTTTTTTTTGAATTTTCTTCATTGTTTCTTTTTTTCATAAAAAATACCTCCAGACTATGAAAGGCCCATTTGATATATTTCGTGAGGCCTTGAAGTCTGGAAGGGCAATACCTCATTGTTTCTGCCTTCTTTGATTTTTAGAAAATTCCCTAAAAATTATAAAAATATCAAAAATTCACCAAAAATAGTAAAAAAATCTAAAAAACATAAAAATATTTTTGTTTGAATTTTTGGATCATTTTTGGGCACTTAAATAATTTGTTGATTAGTGCTTGTTTTTTGGTCTTTTATTATTTTCTTTGTTATTAAAAATCCAAAAAAAATAAAAATCTTTAAAAATCACCAAAAATACTCATTTCTATTTCATTTTGCTTCTTGACTACTTCGTAGGCCACGAGGCCAACTCGTGCTCCCTGAGTCCGACCCTGGGTGCTACACCAGGCTAATCTCATAGCCAGGGCCACTATTTTGGTTTTTATTGTTTTATCGTGTTGATTGGTGGTCTGATTTCTCTTTTTCTTGTTGAGCCTGATTTCTTTCTCGATCTGGGTCGCAACGACCCGAGAGTGATACTTTATACCTGATCCCGGATTCATTGAGAGAATTTTGGCCCAATCAATGCATAGAAAGCTACACCAATTTAGGTATTTTTCTATTTATTTTAGAGTTTTTAACTCCATAAATTTAATAATAAATGTTCACTTAATGCGTATATCAAGTTATAAAAATAATATTTTATTGGATAAAAATATTGGTTACAATATGGATGCTATATTTTACAAAATAATATGATCATCATTATTTTACAATGTGTAGTTTATATTTTACAAAATTATTATGCAATTTACAAATTCGATAGTGGTTTTTTAAATTTCAGGAAAGACACACCTCATTGGAAGGGTCCCCGATATATATATATATATATATATATATATATATATATATATATATATATATATATATATATATATAGGAGAAACTTCAAATGAGGCGGGGTCTCACCATATATATGGTGAGCCACCTTGAATTTAGGCATGTTTCCAATATATTTTACAATTTCTTGTTTCATACATAGAATAATAAATATTAACACCACATGTATAGTGAAATAAAATTATGAAAATATTATTATATTAGATGGAAATGTTAATTTAAATTTGGATACTATATTTTACAAAATTCATTTTTTTACAATGTGCAGTTTATACTTTTACAAAACTGTTGCAGAGTTTTTACTAAATTCACAGTGGCCTTTACAATTTCAGAAAAGCCCCCACCTCATTTGAAAGGTCTCCTATATATATATATATGATGTTGATCCTGTGAGGGCCAACAACTGTGAGAGCATGAGAGCAATGAATCTGAACCACTAGATTCTTATCATCTCTCTCCTCCTCCAATCAATCAGGAGAAATATAATATAATCTAGTGGTCCAAAATCATTGCTCTCACGATTTTTGGCTCTCACAAGATCAAATATATATATATATATATATATATGATTGATCCCGTCAGAGCTCCATACTGTGGGAGCGTGAGAACAGTGAGTTTGCACCATTAGGTTCTGCTCATATCTCTCATCCTCCCAATCAACCAGTGTGTGATGAGTAGAATCTAATGGTTCAGACTCACTACTCTCACACTCCCACGGTCTGGGGCTCTCATAGGATCACCCCCCTCCCTATATATAAGGATGATCCTATGAGAGCATGAGAGTAACCAAGATAGATCGTTAAATCTCACTTTCCACCAACGGTGAGGATAAACTTCCTGAATCAACTTTATTTATCACCATGTCCTAATCCCTTTGCATCTGCTCCTTCCTTCTCGAGACGTTGACCCTCGCTCCGTCCCTTCTCCGGCTCACTCTCACACAACCTTCCCTGCCTCCCTCCCGCAAGAACCTTAAAACCCCCTTGCATGATGTCTTGATTTCATTGCACCTCTTATAGGAGATGGTACTCAAATTATGTTAATTTTGAGTGCACTAATGGTGATATATGCTGATCTTATTCTCCCAAGGTTTCAGTTTAAAAAAATAAAAAATAATAAAAAAAGAGGTGGGTGTAGGGAGTTACCTACACCCAGGTGTAGACTCATTTTCATACACACACACAACCGTCTTGCCGGAGTGACAAAATCATAGTTTATTCGACTCATTATGGAAATATATGAACAACCGTTTAGATATTTATCTTGTTTTCTCCCTTGATCAAGACTTCTTTATGAAAATATATACAAGTATGGATGCAAACAGATACAGATATATATCATATCTGCCACCTTATCCATTTTATACATATTTTAAGATATGTACTCATATCGGTGTTAAAATGGATACGAAGTGATATCCGTAAGCACTTGTATCCATATTCATATATTCGTTTTCATTTGTAAATTTAATTAAAGATTTATTTTTAGCCATATAACATAATGGATAAAATGAGGCTGCCCCTTGGACTCCCTCACCCATTTCCCCCATTTTTATTTTTATTTTTTTGAAAAATATTTTTGTAGATTTTCCTAACTATATTTCTATATTATGTCATTCAAGTTTCGTATGAAATAGAGACTCCTACGACCTCCATCCAGACATGGTCGATTTCAATAATTTTGCGAACATGAAAAAATGATTGTCTGGATAGAGGCCGCTTCAGTCTATGTTTCATATGAAACTTGAATGACATATATTTATATAATGATGAAAACCCACATATTCTCTTTTTTCAAAAAAATATAAAAATATAAAAAATGAGTTTGGGGAGCCAATTTAGCTCCCCCAAGGGGCAGCCCCATTTTACCCAACATAATTATACTTTTTTCACAATATTTGGTATAATTTTTATGATTAAATACTTTAGTATATTTATACCATGTGTCTTTCGTCCAATACATCTATATTTTAGTCAATATATAGAGTATTTCTAGTATTAGGTGTATGCGATCATTATCTGTTTTACATTTGTATCTATTGCTAAGGATATGGTAGCATAATTTTAATATCCGTCAATATCTGTATCTGTATTCATATTTAAAAATAAATAAAGATATTGTAACACCTATATCTATATCCGCCCATTTGCATCTCTATCTCCAAGTGATTGCGTGCATACAATCAGAAATATCTCCTCGTTTGCTGACGCCAGGGCTTACCTCACTCGAAAGGATAGAGACTCAAAACTATATTATCTATTACCTCTTTAATTCTGCAATGTTTGACTTTGATTTCTTTCATGTATATTATGTCCGTTACAATACTTCCATGCCTCGTGTCAATAATTGAATCTTGGACAGCAACCTTTACAATTGACATGTTGCCCATTTAAAGCAATATAAAAGTGGTCGTTTCCATCTTTTGGGGGATCTACTCATTTCTTAGCATTTGGACTTTCTTTTTGCAATAAATTATCTTCAAATAGTTATTCCATAGCCTTTACGTTAAAATTGGATATCTTTTTACTAAAAAGTCTATCTTGATGTTATTTTTGGCGGTACAGTAGTGTACCTGCCATTCAAAAGATTATGGTTGAAATCCCATTTCCTCCCACATTTACCTAAAAAAGACGTATTTATGTCACAAGATAACAGGGAAGGCATACTACACAACTTTACTGGAGGTTGAAATGCAAAACTTAATAACAAGTTGTATGGAATTGTAATCAAAAGTCATATATTTTAGCAAGCGCTCCATAGTGGACAAAATTTAAAGAAAAATTCGACAATGTTCAGATCATCGAGGATGGCTGAAAAGCCGATCTCTGCCACGTGATGGGAAATAGTATCAGGGCTGTTCACATCGAGCTCGCAGATATAGTGTATTGGGATGTGAGGGTGTACATGGATCATATTGGATCGGATTTTGGCTTAATCCGTGTCCAATCCATACTCAACGGATTTTTTATTTTTCAAATCCAATCCAATCCATTAAACATGCAAATCCAATCCAAACCAATCCATCAGATCACGGATTGGATCGGATTGGATCGGATTTTCAATGCTCACCTACTATCACATCATAGGCAGTGATTAAGTTTGTAGCACATTAGACCTCAACATTTGAATCATGGTTCTAAAATTGAGAGTATTAAAGAAAATGATAGTTATTTTTTGGAAAACAAAAAATATATGCTTGTTATTGATTTAGTATGAACAATAATTGTATAACTAAATAGACATAACGTACCTATAATTTGTAGAAGTTATAGAAGTATCACGTTGACTTTTAATAAAATTGCAACTTTGTGTATATCAAATAAGAACTACAACTAACCTGCAACCGACCTGTTTGACTACGCGGTGCGAGAGGGAGGGTTATGCACGAGGGAGGTTTGGGGCGAGGACCATGCGCGATGGCACGATGTTGGAAAGAGACGCCTAAGGTGCTTGGCCACAGCGTGAGGGTGGTCTGAGAGAGCCGAGGACGAGGTTTGGATGCCGTGCGCAATGGAGGTTTAGTTACGCATACACGAGGGAGATCTGGCAGCATATGCGCCGTTGGAGACAAGGGTGGCAACCAGCGGAGATATGTACTTTCGAGCGAGGAGAGGTGTGACGTCCGGGTGGGTGTTCCATTTGAAAGGGGCCCAAAGGAGGTTTTGAGTTTATGTATGTTTTTTTAAGAAAGATGTTTTCTTTGAAAAAATGGAAGGACGTGAAGGACACTGCGGGTAACTATTACTTTTTTTAAACCAACTGATGGGGTGGGCTAAGGGGTTTCCAACAAGTACGATTGGGTGTAAACTATAAATGTGAGTAGCTTGGATATTTACACATAGCTTTCAAATAAAATTAAATATATGACATGTTCTAATAACAAGAAATGAATTTTTATATATTATATATTTATTTTTTAACGGATTAACAGATTGGATCAGATCGGATTTTGACAATAATCCTATCCGATCCATAAATGAATGGATTTGTAAAAGTTCAATCCGATCCGATCCATTAGACTTATAAATCCAAACCGATCTAATCCAATGACAATGGATTGGATCGGATTACAGATTTTATCCGATCCAAGTGCACCGCTAGGTGTGATGGCATATCGACCATGTCGATCTCAAATCCCGATAACAAGTCCCCCAAAGTCTGGATGGCCCTTTCTGACCGACCATTTGTCTGCTTAAAATCAAGATGCTAGCTGCGCTAATATTCAGATTGGTGCATATAGAAAGTAAGGTGATTGATGCAGCAATCACAAGATAGAAGACGATCACGTCAGATGTAACCGCGGGGGCTGAGAATATTCCCCCCGTGATATATTAACTTATTTTGATCGTTTCGGATAAAAAATCAATAAGATTTCTGTCCAATATCCTTATTTAAGATTTTGATCGTGTAATAGCTCGATACGATTTTTCCGAGGAGAGGTTGGCCTTGGCTGAGAAGGCAATTAATCAAAAGGCATTAAAGATTAAAAAACTGACCTTGGGCAGTCTCCCTATTTATTGGATCTCACCCACCCAAAGCAGATCTCTGCATACTGACAGCCTCTCCCCTTACCTCAAATGGAGAATCAAGTCCCTGCCAACCCATCTCAAGCTCCTGATCTCGACACGGCAGATCGGCCCGGGCTCGAATTCGCGCAATTCGCGGCGGGGTGCTTCTGGGGTGTCGAGCTTGCTTTCCAACGAGTTGAAGGGGTGGAGAAGACGGAAGCCGGCTGCTCTCAGGGAAACTTGCACAACCCCTCTTACAAAGACGTGTGTTCGGGCCAAACCGGCCATGCCGAGGTCGTTCGAGTCCAATTCGACCCGGCCATATGCTCCTATAGCTCGCTACTCTCTCTGTTTTGGTCTCGCCATAACCCAACCACTCTAAATCGCCAGGTAACTCAGATCGAGAGGGTGAAGTTCTGGCCACGACACGTATCCCAATTCGGCGGTGGTTAGACAGTTGATCTCTATTGACAACTCTTAATTTGTTTGTTCCAGGGTAATGACGAAGGAACACAATATCGCTCGGGGATCTACTACTACACTGATGAGCAAGCTGCGCTGGCGCGTGCGTCCAAGGATGAGAAGCAGAAGGAGATGCACGGGAAAGTCGTGACGGAGGTCCTGCCGGCGAAGAGATTCTACAGGGCGGAGGAGTACCATCAACAGTACCTGGAGAAGGGTGGAGGGAGGGGGCTCAAGCAGTCAGCGAGGAAGGGATGCAATGATCCCATTAGGTGCTACGGATGATATATATTAACCAGTTGCATGCTGCTACCGTCTTTCCTAATAAGTTGTGATCATATGCAAAATAACTTCTGTACTATCTATTCCTGCAAGTATTATATATCCGTATGAAAGAATTCCATGCTCTCTGATTTGCATCCTTGATACCATGTTTTGCAATTGATGAGTTTTTTTCCCATGATATGTTTTATAATTTAACTATACATTTGATATCATTGGCGAGAGAGATTTGTCGTTGCAACAAATACTGGACATTGAGTGTAAATAACACGAAATCTTGGACCTCTTTGAAAAAGCCAATCCCCACATCCATCTCTTAAGCCTTTGAGCATCGTGCTTGGTTTGGAGGAACGGTGCGCTTCTTTTCCCTCCATGTTCCTTCCCTACGTATTCCTCGAGTTTATGTGCAAGGAACATCAGAAGCTAGCTTGGTTGATTGCAGTAACTTCTATTCTATGGATAAGATTAGTAGGTTAGATGATTATTTTGCCTATGGTGGGAAGGTAAAGTTGAAATGGTTGATGTGTTGTGCTGTTTATTTTAGAGTAAATGATAAAATAGTTCTTAAACTTTAGTGATCTATCACTTGTGTCCGTATTAGATGTTGCAATATCAGTTATACCCCTTATTTTTTTAGAATATCAGTTGTGACCTTAACTTCTTCCACGGTTATCATTTCTACTCTTCCGTTAGTTTGACAATCAATGAGTTGAACTAAACTGTCGTTTTCTCAAACCATTGTGCGGCTAAGGGGTGCAAAACTATCCACCTCGACCTCCTTCGTTGCTCCTTCCAGTCCACATGTATCCATGCCCCGACCACCACAAGATAATCTGCATCAAGGACAAGGAGGTCCCATGCTTTGAACATCGGCATCCTATTGCATTACATCCATATCCCTCTTCGCAGTTCGTTGGCACCCATCATTTATTCACCTCCTTGTGTACTATTCCAATCAACCCCATCATTCTTCATCCATACTTAATAATTGGTCGAGGCTTTCTATCCTCGAGCCCGTCCATTCATCTGCAGGTCAAAGCTCCTCTGCGATTCAGTCATCCTTTTCTAGTTGCCGAGTCAATCAGATCATCTCCTACACAAATGTTTTAAGCAGCTTGAAGAGGAGTATCGAAAGAAGCTTTGCAAGTTGAATCAAAATCAATAATCGGGATTCTGAACCTCGGAGATTGATCTTCATTGAGAAGCAATTGGAGACAAAAATCATCACCGGAGAAATCTCAGCAATTGGAGACATTGCATCTCATTTCTGTATAAATCAATTCACTTTGAATTTTTTGCACCACACAAAATTATCATTTGCAATAATTCGTAGTTCAGTAAGTTGACATAAATCGTGCAACTAACACTACTGTGCTTCCTTGTGTTCAACATTAGTAAACCTGCGAAGTAAAAACTGAAAATGACCATGCTTAATTAATAAAATATGTGGTTTTCGACAATTCACTTTATACCCGACTATGCTACAGATTAACATTATTATAATGTATTTTTATCACTTGGATCTTTAACTTCTGCAATATCGATTATGGTACTTCGTTTTTTGCAATATCAATTGTACCCCTACCTTCCTACAAAATCCACAGTTTTACCCTTTCGTTAAGGTAGTGACAAAACTACAAATTTTCTAAGAATATAGGGGCACAATTGATTTATACATAAATGAGATGCAATATCGGCCATGCCAATTAATGGGAAATGAATTTCAATGCAGATTGAATTTTCTAATCTTAAAACTTCTATGTTTTAATTTTGTAGATTCTATTTTTAAAAGGAAAATAAAATAAAGAAAATAAAAAAATATATGATACAATGTACTATGGTGAGAAAATAAGAATTTTGCTTGTTTTAAAATTGGTGATAAAAATATATTAAAAGGAAACACATATTTATGGGTTATTATGAGGTTTTGATATATTTTTGGCAATTTTCAAATAAAGAATAAAACAAAAATGAAACAAAATAAATTTGGAAACTAAATATTTTAAGAGAAACAAGGGCTATTTTGCAAAATGGATTTCTTTGTGAAATTGACCATGATATTCTAAAATTATTCTTCCCTAAAACTTTAATGTGCAAGGAGTCTAGAAAATATTTTTTGGTGTTTTTGGGTTTAAAAAAATTAATATGCAATTTGCAAAAAAAAATCGATCTTTTTCAATTGTAACGATGAATGCATATTTTACAAAACAAAAAAATATACTATGTATATTGTGATGAAGCCGTTGGATATATTTTTTTATAATTGTAATATAAAATATGGACAAATTAAGAATACAGAATGAAAGGTCCCTGAATTTTAGTATTTGAATTTTTAATCAAATCAACACATTACAGAACATTACAAATAAATCACTAAATGCATATCATGCCAATGAGCATCAAAGGGTATTTTTATTTTGAGAAAATATTGCAATAACAACCTAATAAAAATCATATAAATAATTAAAATAAAAAATACTGAAATTTTAAAACTCGATGAAATTCAATGAAATTATATATGAAAGTTTCTGTGTATGAATTTCTTCACATCAAATATTTTCACACCAATTTCAAGATAATAATAATTTCTAAAATGAGTAAAAGTGCTCTCAGTCAATGTTTTAGATGAAAATTCACAAGTAATTCAACTTATATCCAAAATGAATCCATATTATCTCAAAAGAAAGAGAACTAAGTCAACTACAAATTGGTGTAAAATTTCCATTTTTACGAGGTATAAATTGAAAGATATAGTGCATTGTTTCTAGGGGCCAATTTGCCGGCTACGCAGATGAGACATGTAGATCCCACAATCCTAGTTGATGATCCGAGCGCGGAGTCACTGATGAGCGAAAATCGATGCGACTAAGGTAGAAAATAAATCACAATGTCGTTGTCCTTAATCAATCAATTCAGTCAACAGAAAAATCTGTAAACCACTCAGAAAATCAAGAAATTAAATGTAAGCGGCTTTCGCTATTCTTTTTACCTAGTATAGCGACGAGGGTCGAACACAAGGAGTACAATTTAAAAACTTATGCAGTCAAATTTCAGAGTTAATTTTTTAGTGGTTTTTGAATTTTTATTTTTTTAATTTTTCAAACAAGCGCAAATGAATAAAAAGACACACACAACACTCTTTTTGTATTTTTTAAAAAGGTTAAAAATATACAAAAAAAAATTCAAAGAAAATGTTTTTTGTTTTTTTATATTATTTAAAATATTTTTGGTAATTTTTTCGGAATTTTCTGATGTTTTTGTGATTTTCTAATAATGAAACAAAGTAAAATAAACAAATTATGTACAATCAGGGGTATTTTGTAATTTAAAAATCCTTTAAATGCTTAAAAATTCTGAAATATTTTTAAGACAAAGTATAAAGAAATATCTACAAACAGAGACCAAAATCAGATTTTTTTTATTTTTCTACAATTTTCTACAATTTTTTAAAGATTTTTCATTTTTCGCATTTATTTGAGTTTTATAAATGGAAAATGCGCAAAATTTGGTCAGAAGTTAAAGAGATCAAAATACACCTACACTAAATTTTTTGGATTTTTTAAGCAATTTTTCGATTTTTTATGGATTTTGTAATTTCGGGCAGATAAAAATACATTGTTTTTTATTTTTAATATAACAAATTTCAACAAAATGCCATGAAAAATTTAGACAACAATAAGAAGCATATCAGGAACATACACAAATTTTCGCAAAATTTTTCAACTCATAAAACATTTATTTGATCACAAAAGGCAAGCAAGTTTATTGTTCTGGAACAGGGGCTAAAATTCAATTAATAAAAGTTTTTGCATGAAATGGTTAATAGAAATAAAGTATAGGATAAATGTTGCAATTTACCACTTGAGAGCTCGTTGGGACGTTTTTGCAATTCTGAAAATCACCAGGGACGAACTTGTAATTTTCCAATCCCTTTTTTTTATTTTAAAATCCAACCTAGGGTTTCTTCAACCCTTCATTTTTTCTTCGAAAAAATGAGAAGGAGCCGCCGCCCCTATGTGGAAGATGGGGGGCCAACAACCTTCTGCCGAAGGAGGGGCCGAGGATGCAGGTCGGCCGTGCGGAGGAGATGAATCGGAGGCGGGCGCCAACGTGTGAGGGTCGACGAGCTGTGGGTGTGTGGTTGTGCGCCACTGGAGCAGGTGGGCTCGGGGCGGAGATAGCGGGTCGCACTGGTGAAGGCAGAGGCGGCGGCGAGATATGGGCGGTTGGCGCGCCGGCCGCTGACACGCGGGGAAGGAAGGCTAGGAGGTCGCGGTGGCGCAGCGCGGGCTGCAGTTGAGGGCCGCACCGCCGCGGGGCGTCGGCTCCAAGCGCGGGGACGAGGGGTCTGCGAGGCGCCGCTGGCGGGGGCGCAGAAGGGGGCCGCGCGTGGAGGGGAGGTGTGGGTCGGATCGTCGCAGGCGGGGGTCGCGCGGAGGCGCAGCCAGGCACGCACGCGGATTGGGGCGGCCGCATCCCGCTGCTTGCGTTTTTTTATTTTTATTCTATATTTTTTTACTGTATAGACTGATAATAAAAGAATTTTCTTTTTTTATTTTTTTAAACTGTAAATAGGAATTACAAATGAATTTTTTTATTATATTTTTTTATTTTTTTATGTTTTCCTGCAAAATAAATTGTTAGAAACAAACAACTATGTTTTTTTTAATATTTCTATTTTACCTGAAAAATAAAGATTAGAGAGACACAACATTTTTTTATTAGTTTTCTTGCAAAAAATAGGGATTAGAGAAGAAAGGATTTTTTAAATTCTTCCTGCAAAAACACTTTTGAGATAAACAGGAAAAACTATTTTTTTATTTTTTTTTATTTATACACAAATGGATGTGTAAATGGGCGGATCTCGGCGAGATGAAAAAACGGATCCGTGGCTCCGATTAATGTACGTGATCGGAGGTGATAGGTTGTGCGAGGTAGAAGGTGAAATGTGAGGATCAAGATGTGAGATGAAAAATCGGTGTTGGGTGAAAAATATGTGGTGAAAATTTTGACTTTCTAAAATCTAAAGACTAATAAAACCTACGCAAAGATTAACCTTCGATTTACCTACGAAAAATGACGAGAACTAAAAGTGGATTTCACCTCGGGGTTCGGAAATGCCATGATGGACTCGACGAGGGCCGACACACTGTCACCTGACGGCTCGGAGGCTAGGCACCCTTCTTCAACAAGACGACGCTCGGAGATCGGGCTCCTCTCCACCAAAGATCGATCAAGAGAAAATGAGGAAGGAGGAGACCATTAAAAAGAAGACAAAAAATAAAAATGGAAAATTTATACAAATAAGAAAGGTGTTTATTGGGTGAATTAATAAAATAACTAAATAAATAAAATAAATAAATAAATAATTTCGAAATTCGAAATTAAATTAAATAAATAAATAAAGTAATTTATGGAAATCAATTACCACCATGATGGTGGCCATATATGGTGTGGAATAAAATCATATATACAAGGCAAGTTATTAAACCAAATAAATTCAAATAAATCCAAATAATTAAATATGAATTTCGTAATTAAATAAAATAAATTAATTAATGTGAGATAATTAATTTTTTGGTGATTTTTTTTAAGGAAGTTAAGTGTATACATATATTATACGCATATAATACAATATAAATAGGTACAAATAAGGAAATATTTTTATAAAAGATTTTTTTATTTTATTTTATTTTATTTTTATTGAAAACAATATTTACAATTATATACATTATGTATAAAAATAAATATTCATAAATATGTACAGCATGTATATGGAAAAACTGCACAAAACACCCTAGAAAACTGACTTTTTAACTGTAACTCTAAAAATTATGAAACCATAGCCATTTGAAAGATAATTTAATTTAGAGTATGATGGAAGTGATTTTGGTTCAATTTGAGCTCGTATGGAGCCGAAATTGGTGTTTCAATTGTCACTTTGCGGGTTTTTCTGTGTACGATTATTTGCAATATATACAATATTTTATTTTACACTAATTTTCTTATTTACAACACATTTTTATATACAACTTTTGTTTACAAAAATAATTAATTTGAGGTCAAATTATGTACAAATAAAATAATGTAATTTTTGTACAAATATACAGGAAAAACATTTACAAATTATTTTTTTGGTTTTTTCTAAAAGAAGACCCTATCTCCCCCTACTTTATTCCTGGTCGATCAGGTCAAGTCTTGACCTTCTCTCGTGGTTCGAGTCAGCCTGTTTTTTCTGCATAAACACATCCTTTTCTTTTTCTTTTCTTCTTTATTCTTTTATTTATGTACAAAAAAGTGTTAAAAATGCAATTTTAACAAATGCATGCAAAATGGTAATTTGATGGAATTAGTGCTATTTACAGGTATTTAACTAAGGAAAAGAGGCTAAAATAAAAGAATAAAGGCGATGAATCGTGGATTCATCAGTCACCTGATTTTGTCTTACAAAATCAATACCCTTCCTCATGAGTAAGTTGCACCGAAGAAGGCAGAGATCCATGAGCATTCGATCCGGCAGCACAATGGTGACGTGATGACTGCAAGGCTCTCTAGGTCAATATGGTGGACATCCACAATATTGAGAGAGAGAGAGAGCTTGAGCTTTTAGGAGAATAGAGAGAGAGATTTGTTGCTCTTTTTTGTAGTAGAAAAGACTACGGTTTACCCATTCTTTTATACTAAATTGGATGTCCATGGATCCCAATCCATGTGCACACATAATCAATGGTGTAGATTAATTTGTGATTTCAAATTAATGACCATGATTTTGTTGCATAAATTTGCAATAGCAAATAGTTAATTTTAAAGATAAATTAAATATATTGAAGATCGATCAAATATAATTCAATTTAAATTAAATCAACCAATATGGAATTACTTGGAAGGAGTACAATCTGCCTTCAATAAATAGGTGATGGGTCTCCATTTCATCACCTTTATTCTTCTATTTTGGCCTTCAAATCTTGTCTAAATGCATGTATATATCATTATTTTACATAAAATAACATCTAGTATTTACGTTGTAAATATTATACAAAATACTGTTTTTAAAGCCAAAATAAACGAACAAAGAAATAAAAAGAAAAAGAAATAAAATACCACAGGTATTTAATGACCCTAGACCCCAAGACCTAGACATCATGATGACTGGATCGACGAGGAATAAAGTACGGGGAGATAAGGGCCAAAATACAATAAAAACCCTCATTTTTATTCTTCAATAAAGTTGATTTGGGACCTATTTTAGTCTTTATTATTGATACCTCAAATTAATAAACTTTGTATATGAAAGTTGTAGATATAAATACATAGAAAAATACAAAATTTTTTTCATGTACAAATAATGCATAATGTTCCCAAAACACTCAAAATAAAAAGCCAAAATCCAAACTTCACAGACATGTATCCTCTACATATTGTATCAAAATTGACGAAATTCACCTTTAATTGTATATAAAATTTAATAAGATGTTTAATGAAGGTGGTTTCATTTAATTTGGAGTTAAGATGCAACAACTAGGTCTTGGGCCCCTATTGTGCAATTCACTTGTATATTATTTATTCTTTACATTTTTTATTATTTTATATTTTTATAGTTTTATAAATATTATTTGTAACATATGTACACAATTAAACTAAAATAAATCTAATAAAAATATTATAAAATAAATTAGTAGACTAAAATATATAGATGAATTATACATACAAATACATGTATAATAATACACCTAATTAATTAAGTGTACATATAAATTCAGAAAAATACAATAAAAATATATTTAGATGTATTTAAATAAGTCATAAATATATAAAATATGTAGATAAAAGGATAAAATCTAAAAGAGTAAATAAAATTAAAATATCTAATA
This sequence comes from Ottelia alismoides, assembly GCA_037367405.1. NCBI lineage: Eukaryota > Viridiplantae > Streptophyta > Magnoliopsida > Alismatales > Hydrocharitaceae > Ottelia > Ottelia alismoides. The sequence goes on along the minus strand of JAZKJV010006797.1, from coordinate 438,177 downwards.
TATAGGTAAATATACCTATATGTATACTTGTAAAAAGTAACAAACAATAAATAACCTCGAAAAAATAAATAAAAATCAAATTTAAATACTATGTAAAATAATTAATATTTTTTATGTTTTATGAAAAAATAATAAGATAATTTTCTATTTTTCTATTTATTTCTTCTTTTATTTTTCCATTTTGGCATGTAGTGGGTTGACGTGGCCAATGTGCGTGCGACCTCGGTTGACTTGCCGGTCAACTGGTCCGCCAGCACCCTAGGCCTGTCAAACCCGTTGACCCGCCTACTTCCTCGATTTTCCTAAGACTCATTGCATTATGTCAGCTTGATTCCTTTAGCATTTTTGCTCCTCGATCTTCACTATTTCACACCGCATTGATTTCTCGATCGACGGATTGCTAAAGCGATCAGAGGCCTCGAGCTAAGTCCTCCTTGTATAAAACACCTCCACCCCTTCCATTTGAGTTCGATACCCTTTAGCCCTCAAAATCCCCTACTTCTCGTGCGTTGAAGCTTCCAGGTGACAGCAAGAGTCACGATGAATCGTTGGTGTGGAGGAAGAGGCATGGAGGCAGAGATCCAAGCATTGCCGGCCACCTGCGGCGGAGCTCCTCCGGCTCCTTCATTTCTTGAGGTAGAGTCCTAGTTTAGCCTTTATTTTATTCCTAGGACTTATTTTAGAGTAGTTTATATTTTAATTTCCTTTAGAATTGCATTTTATTTCATGAAATTTTAAATTCATGGTTCGTCGGAGTTGAGCTCCGACGATTGTTTTCATTATGCCCTCATTGTTATCCGACTCGTTGTTCACCTTCATTTCGATCCTCATCGCTTCAGCTACACCCCACACACCCTCATTCATCATGATCCATGTTGGATCAGGAGATCGAGCTTCCAACTCCGCCGCTCGCAGAAAGCCCGCCTCGACTCCATCTTCGCCCATTTCGCCCAAAACAACCCTTGGACCTCGTTTTTGTGTGCCTTGACAAACCTTGCAGGTCCTAGAGGCTAAGGACCCCTTCTGGGTCAACTTGCCAAAAGTCGAAGGTCTCTTGAAGCTCCTTCCTTCCTCGACCTCCCGGAAAGCCATTTGACACTCCCAGCAGCTAAATGAGCCACCTAACGAACTTTTGAGCCACTCTAGAGTCCCTCTGGAGGTCAGAGTTGCTCTGGATGACAGATCGAAATCCGTTGCTACGAGCATTCTTCCCTATTCTTCGTGAGTAGCAGTAGCCGTTGGAACAACTGCTCACTCAAGATCAAGTCCTAGCCGATCACACCACGCCTCATCCGCTCGATCATCCACAGCGATCTAATCTAGTCGTCCATCGTCGAACTGCCATTTGCCATCCACGGGTTGCCGTATGGTTAGGTGAAGTGCATCACACCATCCATCAATGCGCGGCAGCGTAATTTTGCTACATACCCTCCGGCTTTTGTCCATAAAATATTATCTTAGTGTAAAAACTTATGGATTTTTTGCAGTAGGACCCATGTACTCCTTCTATTATACTTAGGTCTCTCACCACGTCACCTCATGTGCTCATACATGTGAGGTGATGGGCTTTTTGTAAGGGACCCCCTTACGTTCTTGGTTATTATTTGGTCCATTAAAATTTGCATTCTAGTTCAAAATTTTTGGGATAAATTGCATATATGCACTGTTTCTTTTTAATAATTACATTTATACCCCTATCAGTATTGTATGACTTAAATATTCGTGAAAAATTCCACAAAGTCCCATAGACTTTGTGTTTTTGTTCTAGACTGCATTTTTATTATAATTGCGTTTAGAACTCTACTAGTTTATGTTTTTTTATTTTCTTTATTTCTTGTATTAAAAATATAATTTTGCATAAAAAATTTGTAGGAAATTTATTTTAAGTGCCTGACTTGATATAAAATAATATATATTTTTTGCAAGGCAATTTAAAATAATTTTATATTTTTAAAAATAAAAAAATATTGTATTTATTCTCTGTTTCCATAAAATACATAAAAATAGGAAAATCTTTTGAAAAATTCTAAAAAAATAGGAGGTTTTTATTATTGTATTTTGATTCTACAGACCGAAGATCATTAAAATACAAAAAGCCAACAAAATTGCAAATAATCTCTAACCCTAAAAATTATAAAAAACATTAAAAAATCCAAAAATTTCATTTTCAATTTCTTTATTTTATTTATAGCATATTATATATTAAAATTAGTTTTGAAAAATTTTGAGTTATTTAGCTATTTTTAAATTCAAAAACAATCCAGTTATATATTGTTGCTCATTGTTTCCTATTTTTATTCAATTAAAAATACAAAAAATTAGAAAAAAAATGAAAGAAAGATCACAAAAACATATCAAAATATAAAAAGACAAAAATACTTTGTTTTCTCTGTTTTGAGTATATGTAGTTATATTTATATATACTAGCATATAATATATATAAGATATATTTACTTATATTATTGTTATTATTAAAATTATTAAAAAGACCAAAAATATTGTTAATACCATAAAAAGGACCGTACTTCGGGTATTTTCTTGATTTTCTATATTTTATAAATATTTATACCTAATTTATCTATTATAGCATCTATATGATCTATATATCTTATATAGATGTATGTTACATATATTAAAAAGAAAAACAAAAAATCACAAAAATAATATAAATAAAAATTCGAAATAAACTAAATATAAAAAACCCATAAAAAATCAAAAGTCTCTTCAGAAACAGAAAAAGCTTTAATTGTCTCTTTTGCCAATTTTTGTAGTATATTCCCCTTACTCCCTGTAATCGACCTCTACATACTTCACATATACACATCTTTATAGATTTATAATACATTTTAACTCCACACTTTTATTTCCGCATTGCTTGATCTATATTGTGGGTTAATTGTTGTCTAATTCACCTTTCGTGAGCAGTCGCCACAATGACAATATTCTTGCCTTGTGATGATACATTAGACCCTAGTCAAAAGTGTTTAAATAAATAGTATCATTGCCTGGGGAGTGACGCGTAGAATAGAGTTTTGTGTGCATTTTCCTTCATTATTTTTCTGCTTCTATTTTTCCTTTTTCTTGATATAATTATTTATCTATGCTAATCATTTCTCTATTATTTTTTCTCTATGAGGGACCTTGATGAATCTATGAGTCATCACTCTAAAAGTAATTAATTAAGCTCAGTTCCCCTAAATTCATCTGTATTTATCCATTTTCTTGCATAATTAGCATTCATTCATGTATAAACAATAATTGCATTTTATCGTTCATGATTGCATAAAATAAGAAGCCAAAAATCCCAGCCCAATTGACCTGTAAAATAAGCTAACTTACCTGATTTTTTATTAATCATGCTAAATCCAAATCACCTAAAACCACCTCCGTTGTGTACATATTACTAACAAGAATAAATAAATAATAATAAAATCAAACTGGAATAATTAATAAATAAACGCAAACCCTAATTTCAGATCTGTCAGACTAAAATGTTGCTATCTTCCTCATACAATGTCTGATTTGATCCTACTCACTTTTGAACTAATGCACATTAAATTACCTTCAAAACAATAGCAAGTTTAAGTGAATTTAGCACATATGTAAAAGTTGGATTTTGGGCCTCTTTTGTACATTGTATATCTTACCTGATTTTGATTTGTTATTTTGTGTATATAGTTAACTTGTTCTATTTCTATTTCATTTATTTTCTTTGACAAAAGTTCTATTAAAATGCGCAAAAATACAAATCCAAAATAAGCTTGAAATCAAAGAAATTAATTGAGTCTGAGTGTTCACTAACAATCGGTACAAAAGTGGTCTTCATTGTATTTTATTTTATTTCTCAGTTTTCTTAATTACTAAAAATCCAAAAAATGTTAATTTGTAAATATTTGTCCTTGATTTTATAATATTTTCCCCTATTTTTATTGTATTTAAAAAAATAACAAAAAATTACAGAACTCCAAAAATCCAGTATTTCATACACATAGAGTACCACCAAAAACATCACTTTATGCAAATGATCTATTTTGGTATGTTCATGAAAGTCGTAAATATCATCGAGACGAAAAACTTTCGTGAAGGAAACTTTTCGATCCGAGGTCATTTGCCATTTCTTTCGAATTTATTTTGTATTCTATTTTCTGATTTTTCTGGAGCTGACACGTGGCCGCTCCTAGAGCCGCGCGTGTCACCCATTTTGGATATTTAAAATTTTGATTTTTCAAAAAATATTAAAAAAAGAAAAAAATTAATTATTAAAAATAAAAATATCATAAAAAAACACTTGGCCAGACCTCAGTCACCGAATCTCGGCCGATCGAACGGTCAAGGCTCATTACCTTCCTCCAGCCCTTTCCCAATTGAGAGGGAGGCGTCGTCGCCATTCTCTTTCCCCTTCAGGCCACCACCACCATATCGCATCACCTCCCCCTTTACATCTTTGCAACCTAACCGCCATCTCCAATCTCCTTGTCTCTGATCCCAATCAAGCCCCGCGAATCTCGTTGCCCGATCCCCGTCACCTCTGCGATTCTCGACGTGAATCCAATCAGATCCATTGCCATTCAGCATCTCTACCTCCCTCATCAAATCCATTTCAACACCACCTTCCCTCCATAGCCACTCCCATTGATCTTATAAAACCAACCACGCTTCCCCTACTCAGACCATCCGTCGATCCATGCAACACGTAGGAGGAGCGACGGTGACAGCGTCGCTTCCTCTCCCCTTTAATCCAAGCAAGGTCCAAGGTTTCGACCTCGTTGTAGAGTTTAAGGCGCTCGCTACCCGTACTCCAGCATTTCTCCACGCCATCGAGCCCAGTTACCACCATCTAACACCGCCTTCGCGCCATCAACTTCTCTACCTCCAAGCTTCACCGACCCTGCTCCGACATCGCCTCGACCTCATCGCCCGCTCCAGGAGGCCCTATGCTCCGACACCAAGGGACCTCCTTCTCCACATCCGACCTCCGCCAGCAACCTTCTATATCAATGCCTTACCTACACCGCCATCATACCGCTCCAACACGACCTTGCTTCAGTGCCTCCGCTCCAGCTGACCGGAACTCTCACCTGCAGCAGGGCTTCCACCACCCTTGTTTCAACTTCGTCGGGCGCCACCAGGACTTAGCCTGAGGCCCTCCGATGTGCTCCGCATGTACGGAAGGAACACGTGAGAAACGACGCCCCTCTTGGGAATTTTGCAAAGTCCGCCTCAAAGCTTTGCCTTATTCTAGAGGACTCCCTGCCCACTTGATATGCACGTGGGGGTGGAAATTTTGCTGAAGACCCCCTACAGAAGAGACAAATCTCCATCGAAGTCTTGTCGCCCTAGGGCACGTGCCTTGCACAAAAGACCCTCTGGGTCTCGGTAATTACTTATAGGCCCTTGTTCTGTATTTATCATTTTTTTTAATATTACAAATAGAACCCTCATTTCATTTGTAATTTTGAGCAACAACATTACATTATTTTATTATTTAAAAATTGCACTTTATTTCTACAACTAATTCTTTACACAATGGTGTGCTTATGATATTTGTATGCTATTTGGTTATTAGAAATTTATAGATAATTAATCATTCCTCAAAATTTGCCAAAAATTCATGGATAATAGAATTAATTGATATTTACGTTATGCACAAAAATAATTTCATTTGCATGCATATTTTGCTCTATAGAAATTATTTTATGTATTTCAGTAATTAATTTTTAATAGGTATTAAACTCCACAATTTTAGAGTTTAGGATTTTTCTAGGATATTTCATTTATTGATATATCTTGGATAAAATATTTCTTGAAAATAAGTAGATTTATTATTTATTATAATTAATTATTGAAAATCACACTGTCTGCATTCATAAATTCATTAAATATCCATATTGCATCCAAAAATTCCTAGAAAATACATAGCATTCATATCATCTTTCTTAACATCTCGGCCAAGTTTTGTAATTTGTGGATATTATTTGATTGACATTAATTTTCTAGTCCTTAAAAATTGGTTGCATTTGCATGTGCATAGATTAATTGCATAAAAATATCAATAAAATCTGCTTCAAAAACCGTGTACAAAATTTGATAAACATTAATCTAGGTTGTTCCTTTGCCTCCTCGAGTTCGACCTTGGGACTTGACCAATCTAAATAAGCATAAAACCACTTCAATTAAATTTAATAAATAATTAAGTGGTTATTTATTGAATGATTCTGATTACTCGCCTACAATGAAACGACAACATTATATTTGCATGATTAATTATCTCAAATTAACATAAGGGTTTTCCGGACTCGTCAGACCTCGAGGCGAAGGAGACCGCTTAGGTGGTTGGAGCACCTGATCTACAAGGAGAGTGGCTATTCTACTTGTTAGCCACTAGGAGAGAGCAAAAGAGAGAGTGAGAAATTAGCATAGCACCTCTTTATTTTTTATGAAAGAGAGAAACTCTATTTTTATTTCTATTATTATTTATAATAATCCAGGTGGACATTGGACATTCAGGCCTATTTTACCAAGTGTTTGTACACTTAGGGGCTCACCGAGTTTTTCGATGTTTTCTCCACCTTATTTTTCGTGATTTGTGCTTTCTGGCTGATTTTCATTTGTTTTGTGGAATGAGTCCTTAGCATTTTAGGATGGCTTGCTCGATAAATTAGGTCCAAACACTTAATAAAAGCATGTACCTATAGTTATCTACATTTTGACTTAGTCAAAAATTTAATTGTTGATTACTTAGACTTGGAATCGAGCACTACAATAGACTCTATAGACTGCTTGCAGAACATGTTGTAGCGGGCACCTAAGAGTCTCCAAGACGGGACATTTGGGATCCACTTCTGAGTAATTAGCATTTGGTTTTCCACACCTAATATAAATTCCTGTTTAAAGTTATTTCCTTTGTTTGCATATCATGTATATAGATTAGGTTTATAAATTTCTACCTTCCATCAATCATGGAGAGAGCTGGGAAGTGTTGTAAGTACTTTTTACTGAGCATTCATCATTTAGGTTCAATGGTGAGATTTCCATTCTTGAATCACCTTGCATCGCTTTGTCACTTTCTCCCTCCAATTTTGAAAACGTAGGGTAAAAAGAAAAAAATTAGTAGGCACCTGCATTGAAAAATACTCTAAAAATTGAAAACCAAAAAATTAAAATAAGGGTGCTACTAAATAAACTCCAACCTAATTAAAATCATAATAGACATCATTGTCTGGGGTTCACAAAGCCCTCATTGTATTCAGGTATGCTCCGGATATAGTGAGGCATGACCTTTAATGAATAGAGCCAAAACCCGATCTGTGGTTGCCTCAATATCACATGGGACTGATGAAGTATTGGCACTTTATCGTATGTAGACGAGTAGGGTCTTGTCGATGACGGTGTTGTAGCCATGTGTAGAGCATCCGACTTGATATGAAGTATTGAGCATAGTCCACGCCCTCACAAGGGCATCTGTCTCATCATCTTGCGTCCGATTACTTCGCTTGCGAGGGAAGTAGTGGTTTTACGTATCAGCTTCCTCTCTCTTTTCTTTGGTTGAGTAGCCCTCCAAGAACAATATTTAGGATCTCAAAAAGTGCAGATCACATGATACAAAGGAGGTTGAACAAGTATGGGGAAACTTTCCCGGTAGTACATGCTCTCCTCTAGGGCTAGCCGCTTAAGGACATGTTACGATTTTTATCTGAATCACAACTCTAAAGCTGAAAGATAAAAATAGCCAAACCTTCACGGCTTCACACTGAGTTGAGTTGGTGAATCCATTTTGTTTGGTATTTGTTTAATTTAGAATCAGGTCTAAATATCAAGTCCCATGCACTTGCGCAATTTTCTCGCTTCTTCTTTTCATACTTCATCTTGACCCTTGCTCATTGTGAGCACTCTATTGTTTTATACTCCATTTATTTCTTGTTCATCATTGTATCCTTCATCTATCAATTACTTCCTTTTCCCATCAAGATGTTGACTCCAGGATGGTTTGGTCAGGACTCTGTCGACAAATACATCGGGTCCTTGAGTACGACATCTCCAATAATTCAGGGTGATTCCTAGGTACATGATTCGGACTCCACGAACCACCCTCAGGACTCTCTGCTTCTTCTTCCTCCCTCAAATCGGGGAAACTCTATTTCTGAGGATTGCATTTGGAGGAGGTGTATACCTCAAGAGGAGATCATAGATGTCCTAGACCACTATCACAAGCTCGAAGCTGGTGGACACCATTCTGGAAAGAGGACGGCAGCGAAAGTGCTTCAATGTGGCCTTTGGAGGTCAAATCAATTCAAGGATGCATATGATTATGCAAAGAAGTGCACTAATTATCAGAGAATGGTCGAGAACATCAGCATGTGCGATACAATACCTCTGAAATACATTCAAATATCCGACATCTTCAATGCCTGGGGCATTGACTTCGTGGGACCATTCCCTAACAGCCATGGTTTTGAGTACATCCTACTTGTCGTCGACTATGTCAGTAGATGGGTGGAGGCAATCTATGCCCGAATCGCAGAAAACCGCATAGTTTGGCGCTTGTTGAAAGATAACATCATCTCATGGTTCAGAATCCACAAAATTCTCATTTCTAACGGGGGAGCCACTTCATCAATAAGGAGGTCAAGATGCTGACCAAAGAATACGACATTGAACATCGTGTTGCCTCATCGTACCACCATAGTCCAATATCTTGGTTGAATGTTCAAATAAGGAGATCGAAACAATACTACAGAAGGTTATACGTATGGATCATAAGAATTGGTCTCAGATACTGGACTCGGTTCTTTGGGCTTACCGCACGACATACAAGTCTTCCCTCAACATGCCTCCCTACCGCCTTATTTATTGTAAGCTTGCCACTTGCTCGTGGAATTAATTCACAAATCCTTATAGGCATTTAACATGTGCAACCTTGATTCCGAGCGAGGACGAAAGAACAAAAAAGTTGATCTGAACATATTTCTTGACTTCCGAGACTACGTATATGATAAAAACCTAATGTACAAAGAGAAATTCAAGAGATGGCATGAAAAACACATTCGAAGGAAGATTTTTAAACATGGACAGAAGGTGTGCTTATTTGATGCAAAGTTAAATATTTTTCTAGGGAAGCTGAAGAGCAAATTGAGTGGACCATTTACTGTGAATATTGTGCATGATAATGGAAGTTTACTCGTATCAGATTTGTCACCTTACACACAACCCTTTGTAGTCAACGGACATTTGCTGAAGCCATATCTCAAGAACGACACATTCCTATCCATTGTTGATTTGATCATAATTGTATTTCAAGATGATTTCTTAGAGACCGGAGGATCAGACACAAAAAGATGAAAACTCACAAAAAGATTTTGTTTTCTTCTTTTCGTTTTCATTTTTCTATTTCTTCCGTAAAGGTATTCACCCCTTTCATCATGGCTATACTTAGGACGTACTTTGTCCAAAGTATAGAGGGGTGATCACTCCAAGTTGCTCATTTCTTGATCCCTCACATGTCCCCTTAACTCTTGATATCCTATATATTTAGAGATATTTTACCCTAAGTATGGGGGGACAGGTCGAGCCGATGACTTTGTATATTCCCACCCTTGACCATCCCCATCTTGTGTACAACCTGCTATACTTAGGATTATTTCATCATAAGTATAGGTGGGACTATCAAAGTCTCATTTGTTCATTCTTAGTCATTGTAGTATAGGCTCTTTTCTATACTCAGTGGGAGTTATGGCTTCTCTTTTCTCTTTTATATATGAGGACAAAGCTCAAGCTAAGTATACGGGGGCGTATATACATCGTATATACTTTAGCCATAACTCGTACTTTGTATTTTCAATAATATGGCAATTAATAAAACACACAATAAGTCTTTGAAAACACTTGTAAAAAATGGGTTGAAAATGTTTTGCAAAAGGTTTGAAAAATGGTTGGGAAGTCTCTTTGAAAATCTTTTGAAAACTGCTTAGAAACTATTTTGTAAAATATTTTCAAATCTTTGTAAAACATTTTATTTGCAAAAAAATCTTCTATTTTATTTGAATAAAATTTTTCAAAATATGTTTGCAAATGTTTGAAAAATGGTTGGAAAATATCTTTCTATTTGGAAAATATATGCAAAATGATTTTCAAAGCTTGTAAATGTTTGTAAAACTTATTTGTCAATATTATTTTTCCAAAATAAGTTTGTCTAGATGATTATCAAAATCTTTGCAAATTATTTTGAGGACTACATAAATTCTTTACAAATCTTATACATAAAACATGTAAATACCTTTTGTAAATCCTTAACCTAAATTCTTGCAAATCACAAATGCACACCTGTGTATATATATGCACATAGTTATTTGCCAAAAAAATTGTTTTCAAAAATCCCTAAAAATTGCCAAATTCAAAACTCCAGAAATATGTGCAAAATCTTTTCAAAAACATGCATCAAAATTGCAAAACTTTTCAAAAAATTATAAAAAGTTCAAAATAATAAAATTGCATCACAAAAAATTTTTCCTTACATTGTACATAGATTTGCATTTTTTTGATTGATAATAACAATTGAACTAGTCTAAGTAAAATCTGAAGACTGGAGCTTGGTTGGACCTTAATCCACTTGATCATAAGAACCTTATAGGAACTGGAATTGAGATGCTTTAGGTATGCTAGACTTAATTCTTTGAGACCACGAGACTTGGTTCAGTGTCATCTTGACTGTCTAAGTAGAATATTTCGGAACACGTGCAAGACTCTTGTCGATAGTGATCTAACTTGCACACCTGCATCTTACACTTTGCTCACCTCAGAGTAAGTGGTAGAGTGCTGGATTTTCCAGCATGAGACACAAGTTAATGGAAACATCAGAAGTCACACATTTGCGGCCATTGTACCCCAACCAGATCTAGTACCCATGGGGTCTAATGAAAGAAGTTGTGGGTTGCAATAATGCTTCAAAAGAGGGATAGTCTACTGGTTCAAGAGGAAAAAGTCCTTATGTAAATGTTGTTATATATAGTATAAAAAACCGCATAACCAAAACCTCCAAAAATAATAGACAAGAAAAATTACAGGAAAAATCAATTCACGTTGTAGTGTGTACTTATATAGCCAATAACAAAGCTTGAGCTTCAAAGTCGAATCCATGTGGTCCTGTAGCCGGATGACTTGGCTATACTGGTCAAGCTTCCCAGGATAGGTAGCTACACTGGCTATCGTCCATTCTTTTTGCCACCTCCTCTTCCTGAGTCATTGCACTTGAACTTAGAAGGGAACACCTCGCTTCTCAAGAAAAGAATTGTTGGATTGGGGAATTAGGGTCACCATGTTGGAGAAGACTGACTTTTACCGCTTTAGCCAAGAGGAGCTACATATCACCGACACTATACAAGGTAGACTCATACTCATAAGGGATTGTGTATGACATCAACTTGTTCAGACCGGACTTTTGAGGAGATTTGGGCAAAATCTTGTGGGTCTTAGAGGTTGTTGTGTTTCAAATCTGTTTTACAATGAGGTTCTGACCAAACCAAATTGCTAAAAGTCCGACTGAGCTCCAAACTTTGGTTTTGTGAAGACAAGTTTGAAAGTTAAGACCAATGCAAGTTATTTCTTTTTCTTTTATTTATTTTCTTTTTATATGCATAAGTGTTTGTTAGGTACTAGCAAAGGCACGTATAGGGGGGTGAAGAATCTACAGTTTATCACCTTTATTGTTTCATTTGGCCATAAACCCTAGTTAAATGCATGTAAATAACATTATTTTACATAAAATAATATCTATTATTTATTATGTAAATATTGTATAAAATATTTTATTTAAAGCCAAAATAAAAGAATAAAGAAAAGAAAAATAAATGAAATACCATAGGTATTGAATAACCCTAAACCTCGAGGCCTATGCATCATGATGATTGGATAGACAAGGAATAAAGTAGGTGGAGATAAGGTCTAAAAAAACAATGAAACCCTAATGTATAACTACTTAATAAGTCCAATTTGGGACCTATTTTATTCTTTATTAATATATAGAAAAATGCAAATTTATTTCAAATAAAAACAATGCAAATTATATTTTTTACACTCATAATAAAAATTCAAAATCCAAGCTTCCCAGCCCCATATCTTCTCCATATGAACTCAAAATTCATCAAAATCATCTTTAATTGTATATAACTATTTATTGGCTATTTAATGAAGGTGGTTCATTTATTTGGAGTTAAGATGTAAAAGTTAGGTTTTGGACCCTTATTGTACATTATACTTGAATAAAATAATAATTTTATTTATTCTTAGTATTCTTTAATATTTTATATTTTTAAAATTTTGTAAATATTATTTACAGCATATGTACATAATTAGAATGAAATAAAACCATTAAATTACATTAAAATAAACTATTATACATAAATACATATATTAATTGTACATATACATACATAATAAATGGCTAAAATTAATTAAGTACATATATTATATCGGAAAAATAAATATTAATATATTTATGTAGATCTATTTAAGCTATAATTATATAAATCATGTGTATAAAATAATAAAATCTAAAATAGAAAATAAAAATAAAATACATAACATATAGGTAAATATACATATAAATATACATGTAAAAAGTAAATACCATAAATAAACTTGTAAAAATAAATAAAAATCAGATTAAAATACTACATAAAATAATAAAAAAACTTTTCATGTTTTATGAAAAATAATAATAAAATAGTTTAATATTTCTTTTTGAATTATTTTCATTTTTTATTTTCAATTTTTGTCATCTTCTGGCTGATTTCGCCCAATCAGGAGCCAGGGCAGGTTGACCCAGGCCAACTCTTTGGTCTCCTTGATTCTGTGGTTGTAAGAGTGATTGACCTGACTTCCTCGATTTTACCCCACTTTTTTCATTTTTTTGCATCGATTCCTTCTTGACTTTTGGCCCTCAATCCATGGATGTTCACACCTACATCTTATCTCGATCAAAAAACTATTGAATCGAGCATTCTGCCCAAGCCAACATCGCCATGTATATAGTTTCGCCTCTACCTTCTTTCACTTATTGATCCCTTTTAGCACATCCAAACCCTAACTCTCAGTGCGATTGAAGCTCCTGGTGACAGTAGGAACCTCTCCGAGGGTTCAGCGAGGGAGGACGGTGTTGAATCGTGTGATCCGAGCCTTCGCCGGAATCTCTCTACTGCGAGCTCCAGCTCTTGATCCTATGGTATGATGAGCTTTCTTTTATTGCATTTTTCTGATCTTAGGAGTAGGATTATAGTAGGGTAGCTTTTATTTTCAGTTGATTTCGTTCTTTATTTTGCAAAATAAAAAATTCAATGTTCGCCGGAGATGACCTTCTTCATCATTTTCCGAATGTGTGTCATCTCGATGTCACCCTCATTTCCTACCCCTTCACCTTCCCTTCACCCCAGACACCTTCATTCCCCCTGATCTTGCTCAGATCAGGCGAATCATTCTCCTCCTCCACCACATCACTGGCGAACACCACCCGACCTCATCTCTGCCCATTTGTGACTCGATTAGACCCCCAGAACCCTCGATTTTGTGCGCCTTATATTCCTGCAAATCCTGAAGAGCCAATGGACACTTAGCGGGTCAATTTTAACCAACACGAAGAACACATGGAGCTTCCATCTTCATCGAGTAGCCAGGACCCTCCGATGGTCCTGACCACTTTTGAAGCTTCCATGAGCTGCAGACCACCTTAAGGACACTCTCGAGCATCTCAGCGGCAAGAAGAAGGTCCTGAGGATGTAGTTGCAGCAGATCGAAGCTCGGAAGAACATGTGTTCTTCCCTGTTCTTCCAAGCCATCTCTCCGTCATCTGATCGAGCCCCGATGCCAGGCGAAGCAGCCACCGTTGGATGAAGAGCACCTCAACTGTCAGAACACATCGCTGGATCTAATTTGGCCCGTCCACGGAGAACCGATATCGGTTGTTGGGATTGCGTCTCATGGTAAGTAGAAACATCTACGCCCTTGGATCGCGTCGTAGGGGGTAATTTTGCCATATACCCCCCGCATTTTGTGTTTTAGCTTTCAGTTCAGAAACCTTCGTCTGCAGCGTAAAAAATTTTGGTTATTTTGCATTCAGCCCCTTGTACTCTTCATATTTGCATTTAGATCCAATCCATGTCACCTCATGTCGGAGCATGTGAGGGGGATGGGTATTTTTGTACTTGGATGCTTAGTATTTTTATATTTCATTTTAGTCCATATTTTTGCAATATTAGTGTAATATTTTATGGATATTTTGCATTTGACTCCCTAAACTTTGTATTAGTTGCAGAAATACTGCTCAGGGATTGAGCCCTGAACTTCTCTAGGGCGTTCAGATATAGTGCCAGAACTTTAAATATTTGCAAAAATACTCCTGTCAGGCTGCATTTCCTTTTTCATATTTTATTTTTGTTAAAAATAGTTGTTGTACCCTAAAAATCTGTAGAAAATTAGGATAAATACCTCATATATTATTCTATGATATATATTTTTATTAAGAAACTTTAACCTATATTTATATTTATTAAAAATAAAAAAGATTTATTTTTCCCTATCTAGCTAAGAAAAATACAAAAATATATAAAAATATTTTGAAAAATTCCCAAAAAAGTATATTTTATCTATTACTATATTTTGAACCTACTGACCAAAAATTCCTAAAATGGAAAAAGAAAATCACTAAAAATTAAAATGCTCCAAAATCCTTATAAAAATTATAAAAAATTATACAAAACTCCAAAAATATTTATTTTTGTTTCTGAATTGTGTCTAGTATATTTACTATATATTAAAAATAGTTTTGGAAAATTTTGATACCTTAGCTATTTTTAAATTTTAAAATAATTCGGTACAATAACATTAGTCATTGTTTTGACTTTTTAATTCAATTAGAAATCCAAAAAAAGCAAAAAAAAATATAAGAAAAATGTCAAAAATAGAGAAAATCTAAAAAAAATAAAAATATTTTATTTCCGGATTTTTTTAGTATTATAGCTACATCTATAAATGTAACATCTTTATTATATCAATATATTTATATTTACTTATATTATTATTTCTAAATATCATAATTATTAAAAATCCCAAAAATATTTTTATTACCTTTTCAAAAATAAAAAGGATAGGTTTATTTTCCTAATTTTGTTTCCATTTTATATTCTTATTATCTATATGACATATATTATATACCCATATTACATATACTTATATTATAACTAACTAAAAAGAACATGAAAAATAAAAATCAAAAAATTAAAAAGAAATAAAATTATAAATAAATAAATAATATAAAAAATCCAAAAAATACATATTTAAAAACCCATAAAAATTCAAAGTCCTTAAAAGCCCAAAACACTTGTTGTTATTTTAGTAAATTTATCCCCCATTCTCCCTGTGTTCGACACTCTATACTTACTTCAACTATATATCTATATATCTATATATATATATTTATTTATAATAAAATTTGAACCCCATTCTGATTGTTTATTACAATACTTATGTGGATTGATTGTTGCATTTCTCAACTTTAGTGAGCGGTCGCCTCGATGACACTCTATCTTAGCCTTTTGTGAGTATATTTTTAGACCCTTGCCAAAGTTGAGTTTTTCAAATGGCACCATTGTCGGGGAGTAGTGCGCAGGATAGATTTTGGGTCTATTTATTCTATCATTATTACTCTTCATTTATTTTAACTTTATTTGATATAATTGTTTATTGTGCTAATATTTTTTCTTATATTTTTCCTTACGAGAGACCTCGAGGCGAGGACGATGTTGGCCGAAAAATCCACAGAGACCCGGGTGAAGGTATAAAAACACGGGTCGTTGCGACCCGGATCTCGGAGATCGATCAACAAGAAGATAAGACCACCAATAAAATGAAATAATCAACAAAATCAAAGAGTAGTCCTCACTATTTATTTAACCTGGTATAGCGACCAGGGTCGAACTCAAGGAGCACGGATTGGTCGAATCGGCCTATGAAGTAGTCAAAAGGAAAATAAAATAAAAAAGGTGTTTTTGATGCATTTTATATATTTTAAATTTTTTTGTATTTTTAATTATAAAGGAAATATAAAAAGAGAGTAAAAAGCACACAATCAACAATTTATTAAAAACTCAAAGTAACTCAAAAAATTCAAATAAAATTACTTTTGTGTTTTTTATATTTTTAAGTGTTTTTAGTGATTTTTTATAATTTTATAATTTTTAGTTGATTTTATAAAAATCGAAAAAGGCAAAAACAATGAAGAGATGTGCAGTCAGATTTGAAAGGCTAATTAAAATTGGATAATTAGCGTATAAAAATCTGAAGATAATTTTTTATGAAAAGTAGAAATAAAACCAAACAACATAAACCAAAATTTCATTTTTTTTATATATAATTTTTAATAATTTTTATAAGGTTTTAGGGTTTTATAATTTTATGGGTTTTATAAATCCAAATTCAACAAAAATTGAATAGAAGCTCAAAAACAACAAAACAAACAAGTACTGATTTTTTTGTAATTTTTAGATGAGTTTTTATATTTTTAATCGATTTTTTAAATCAAACAGTAATAAAAATGAAGGTTTTTTATTTTTTAAATATAGCAAAAAGCAACAAAAATGTCCCAAAAATTGTGAAATTTTTACACAGTGGCAGGGGCCACGTGTCCAAATTTCACATAATTTGGATTTTATTTGGTATTTTATTCAACCAATAGAAGAGCTACAACATATAGGGAACAAAGTGCAAAGAAAGAAAGTTCTAGTGCCAAACAGATAACACTTATAAAAACCATAGGGCCTATATTGCAAAAAGTCCAAATAAGCACGAGACACGCACGTGATGAGCACACAGAGGGGTATTTATATAATTCCTATTTATAAAATATCAAACAGTAACACCCCAAAACTACAGGATATAATATGCAATTGTTCCACAAAATCATGTGTCGAAGCACGTATTCCACACAAACAGGGACTAATTTGCAAATAAAATAAACACAGGGTCCAAGATGCAAATGTTCCAAAATAAAAACAACTGAAACTAATATTTACAGGACTAAACTAAAATATAAAAACGAAAGAGGTCCCAAGTGAAAATTACCCCTTTATTATGATCCACAGCTGAAGGAGTGCCACGTGGAAGATCGGATGGCTCTAGTACGTGGGTACCCCTTCGCGATGGACGCTCGAGATGAGCCCCCTCAAATGATCGGACGGCTGAGTCTTCTTCAGAGATGCGTGGTTGTGATGGACCTGGAGCGAGGTGCTCAATCGGACGGTTGCTGGAGATCCTCGAAGAACAAGTCACCGGCGAGTTTTGCCGGCCCAATGCGTGCGCGGAGGATCTCCTCAGATGCTGCGGAGGTGGGCGAATCAACGAGGGAGCTCGTTCGCAGCGGTGGGTGTGCTCAGATGGGATCGGAGACGTCGGAGAAGCTCCGGTGACGGAGGGGAGCAGGAGCACCTGCCTGAATGGTTGGACCCCTAGATGGGTCCTTCTTTAATGAAACATGCACAGAAAGAAAGTTGGGTCGAGGGAAAAGTGCCTCGACCCGGTTATGTGTGAAGTGGGTGGTCTGGTGACGCGTAGCGGGAGTCTCCGGCGAAGCAACGATGGAAAAGACCTACTTCTTGGTTCCGAGGCTAACCGAGATAATCGGAGGGGCGTAGAAGGTGGAATGAAGTCTCGTGAAGATGATGCGATGGTTGGATGGGAAGATGGTCGATCGGAGCGGAGCGAAACGGCCAGCGAAGCCCGACGGCGCAAAAATCGAAAATGGGAATGGAAGCTAATCTAAGGGCTAACAAGGATACCTGATGATCGGATACGTCTGTGGGGGAGATGGTGTGTCTCCTAGAGTCCTTGCCTTGATGGAGCGACGCCTCCAGAGGCTCGTGCTCGCTGGTGGCGGAGCTCGACGGTGTGGCCATCGAACCAGGGGCTAGAGCGCTTCAATCCTCGCTGCAACGCCTCCTAGGGCTTGCTGTCACTCAAGGCTAGAAGACGGAGGTCCTGGGAGTATGAAACGGTGGCCGAAGGTGAGTGAAATGGTAGGAGGAGGCGAGACTATATAGTGCCAGGGGTCCGGCAAGAATGGAGTCAAGCGCGCAATCCAATACTCGGGCCCCTAAAAAGATGATCGGGGGTGGATTAGGGATGTCTCAAGGATAATCGGGGCTCGGGGTTTAAGTAAATGGGTTGGCGGATCAAGGCGTGAAAAAGAGGAGAAATCAGGTTGGCGTCCAGATCCGCGAGGATGTGGTCCTGGGGGAGAGTTGACCGGGGATCAACAATCCCCCATGGACCAATGAGAAAAATTCATTGGAAAAAGATTTAAAAATTCAAAATAAATTAGAAAAATACTTTATTTCAAAATATTTACAAAATGGAAAATGTTTATTAATTTTCAAAGTATTTTTTAGTGATTTTTTTTATTTTTTTGAAAAATAAATTATGTATTTACATTATATTATAATTATATACAAGTATATATACCTATGTATTTTTGAATTTTATTTTTATTATTTTATTTATGTACAATTATTTCAATTTTATATTCTATTTATTTACACCTTAAAATTTGTAATATAGAATGATTTTTATTAGATTTTTATTAAGTATTTACAAGGGTGAAATAAATACATCTTTTATTTTATATACATGGTATATGTACACTGATGAGAGAGAATTTATTTCTTTTTCTTTTTCTTTTTATTTTTATTTTTCCCATTTTTATTTTATTTTTATAAATATATACAAAATAAAGGGAACACATAAATATTTTTATTTTTAGAAAATAAAATATTTACATAAAGAGGGGTATTTACACCATGTTGAGTTACCCTATCTCTCTCTACTTATTTTATTTTGCGGTCAGGCCCTTGTGGAGCCTTCCCTTGGGTTCAGGTCACTCAATATTTATTCTAAATATTTCCCTCTTTTTCTTTATTTCTTTATTCTTTTATTTTTGCACAAAAACATGCTAATTATTAATATTTACACAATGCATGCTCTTTGAAAAATTATTTTATTTACACACATATACATGGTGTTTTGCAAAGGTTTTTAGATAAAATAAAAGAATAAAGAGTGATGAATGAGGATTCGTCACCCCCTATACTTAACTTTGCTAGTCCCTTAGCAAACACTTATTTGAAAAAGAAGTGAAAAAGAAAAGAAAAAGAAAAAGAAAAAGAGGGGAAAATGAATGAATCAATGCTGATTATTAAACTTGCCTTCATTAAATTGAAGTATGGAGCTCAGTCAGATCTTTGGATTATCATTGTGTTGGAACCTTATTTCGACTTAGGTTTAAGACTTGACAGCCTCTAAGTTCCACTAATCTATAGTCAATACCCTTCAATAATCCAGATCAGAACAAGTCTTCATACACAAACCCTGAAGACCGTGAATCTTTCCTTGTACAATGTAAGTGAGGTATAGCTCTCCACCTCAGAAGTAGCAAAATGACAACCCTCCCCAAAATGGTAAAACCAATGCCCTAGTCTGGCCACTCTTCCCTCGAGGAGCGGGGTATTCCCTTCTAAGTTCAAGTTCAACCGGCTCAAGAAGAGGGGGAAGAAGAGAATGGACCATGGCCAGTGTAGCCATGTATCCCTGGGAGCTCAACCAGTGTAGCTAAGTCTCCCTGCTGCAAGCTTCATAAGATGGAACATGAGTCTCAAGCTTTGCTTATTGCACTATATATACTCCGGTGGGATTATCATTTTCTATCAGACCCGCCACTTTTTTGGAGTTCTTTCCTTTTTGCATTTTTTTGATGTGCATATATACAACATATCTACAAAGTGCAGCATATATACATAAGGAGTTTTTCCTCTTGAGCTAGTAGACCATCCCTCTTTTGAAGCATTATTGCAACCCACAACTCTTGTTGTTAGACCTCATGGCAACCAGACCAAGTTGAGACGCACTTCCTTCACTATAAGAAGAAGAGAGGTTCTGCCTAGAAGTACTACCCTCATATGCTACCCCATGTCAAGGAAGACTGCCTCCTCACCACCTCATCCGTAGAGAGCTCGGTGTAAAGTGTGGGTCCAAGTAAAGCCATTGTCTATATGAGTCATGTGTGTGTTGTTAAGTGATCTACTTAGGCTCATCGAGATGACATATTATCATAGCCCAGTGGACTCAAAGAATTAAGTCACCATGGACCTGAAAAGTCTCAACCCTAAGCCCTATAAGGTTCCTCTTAAAATTAGGTGGATTAAGATCTTAACCAAGCTCCATTTTTCAATTTAATTCCAGGCTAGTTTAAATGTCAACTATGATCCAGGAAAAACTCTACAAGTATTTACAAAGATGCGATTTACAAAATATTTACACATGTGCAAAATTTTTGAAAAATGTTTTGAAAACATGGATGTATGCATGACTGCAAGTTTTGCAAAATTTTTACACAAATTTACATGAGGTTTTCGTAAACTTTTGATTTTCAAAATATTTTACAAAAATGTTGTACTATATACTTAATTTTGATATCATAATATTTACAAGCTATTTACGCAAAAGATTTTTACAAACATTTTTACAAAAATAATTTGTACAACTAGCTACATATGTGCAATAAAAGAATTTTATTTACAAGGAAAAATTTTTAATTTTTATGGTTTTTTGGATTTTAGACATTTTTTATTTATTAACATGCTCACACAAAGTACGAGTTATGGCTAAAGTATATATGAAATATATACACACCCCCCTATACTTAGCTCGAACGATGTCCTCAGAGTCAAGAGCGATGAAGAAGACATAACTCGTGCTTAGTATAGGGAAGTGAAAAGGAAGGATATATACAAAGACGAATGAAAGAATAAAAATGCAAGAGATCTCGGGGTTTCCCCCTATACTTAGGATCAAGTAATCCTAAGTATAGCAGGCTTTACACGAAGGGAAATCCGAGTGAGAACGTACATGGTCTACCTCCCCTATACTTAGGGTAAAATACCCCTAAGTATAGGCAGCAAACAGAGGTAGAAATGAATTAAAAGAAACTCAAAAGTCTCACACCCCCTATACTGAGGGTAATGTGCACCCTAAGTATAGCAACGTTGAAGATGTAAATAGGGTGTTGGACTGAAGAATAGTGTGATATGGACAACTGGATCTATACAAGTCGGAGGAACAGTGATAATCAGGCATGAGATGCAATAGATGTGAGTCAAGAGACCACATCTAACGCAAAATGAATCGGGGCAACGTCAACAACCAACGGCTCATGATCTAGATATGGCTTGAGTCGCTGCCCGTTAACACGAAAGGTACTCTCAGAAGACAATTCAGATATATCAATACTCCCATTGCCGTGTACCTTTCTAACCAAATAGGGTCCCTTCCATTTTCTCTGTAGCTTCCCTGGAAATAATCTCAACCTGGCATCGAACAACCATACGTGTTGTCCTGGCTCAAACTGCTTATGGCTGATATGAGAATCATGCCACTCCTTCACTCTCTCCTTGTACTGTAGGCTGCTCGAAAAGGCTGCATCATGAAGCTCCTCCAGGGCTGCTAACTCTGCCCTCCTCTGATCTCCTACACTCACTGGATTCATGATAATGTCTGTGACTTCCCAGAGTGACCTATGTCTAAGCTCAACAGGTAAATGGCAGGGCTTGCCATAAAGGAGGCGAGAGGGAGACGTACCCAACGATGTCTTGAAGGACGTCCGATATGCCCACAAGACCGAGTCCAAAAGCAGTGACCAATCCTTTCGGTCAGGGCGGACGACCTTCTGTAATATAGTCTTGATCTCTCTGTTCGACACTTCATCAAGACCATTGGTCTGAGGATGGTATGGTGTGGCTACTCGATGGTCTATGCTAAACTCGCTAACAAGGGCCTTTACCTTGTCGTTGACGAAATGGACCCCCCGTCAGATATCAACACTCGAGGTACCCCGAACCGTGAAATGATATTCTTCCTCAAAAATCTGCAAACAGTCCTAGCATCTGCGGCTCAGGCAGGGATGGCCTCAACCCAATGACTAACATAATCCACGGCCAACAGAATGTACTCAAATCCTTGACTCCTAGGGAATGGACCCATGAAATCGATGCCCTATGCGTCAAAAACCTCACAGAAGTGAATGGGCTGCATCGGCATCATATCACACTATCCACAAGTGCCCATCCTCTGACAGTCAGTACACCTCTTCACGAACTCATCAGAGTCCTTGAAGAGGGTAGGCCACCATAGGCCGGATTGGAGCACTTTCTGTGTCGTTCTCCTCCCAGAGTGATGTCCTCCTGCCTCAAGCTTGTGGCAGTAAGTGAGGACGATGTGGTGCTCCTCCTGAGGAATGCACCTATGCCAGACACTGTCCCCTCTTTCATGATAAAGGACGGGATCCTCCTAGTGGTAGAACTTGGCCTTCGCGAGGTAGGTCTCAAGTCTCTACCTGGGCCAATCTTGTGGGACTTTCTTGACAACAAGAAAGTTCACAATATCGGCGTACCATGGGAGAGAGGCGATAGCAAGGATCGCCTCATCTGGGAATGTCTCACAAATAGGCTCGATCTACTCAGAATCCTCAAGATACTCCAACCAGGAGAGATGATCCACCACCACATTCTTGACTCCAGGCTTGTCCTTAATCTCTATATCAAACTCCTGGAGAAGAAGGATCCATCTGGTCAATCTGGCTTTGGCATCCTTCTTTGCCATGAGGTACCTAATGGCGGTATGATCAGTGAAGATGGTCACTCTAGATCTAATGATGTAAGATCTGAACTTATCTAGGGCGAATACTACGGCTAGCATCTCCTTCTTAGTGATTGTGTAGTTCTTCTGAGTTGCGTCTAAAGTCCAGCTAGCGTAGTGAATAGCAAAGGGGACTCCATCCCTCCTTTGTCCCAGCACAGCCCCTACGGCAAAATCGGAGGCATCCATCATGATCTCGAATGGGAGAGACCAATCAGGTGGCTGCAGGATAGGAGCCTCAACAACTAGACTCTTGAGAGTCTCAAATGATGCTAGACACTTATCATCCACAATGAACTCGGTGTCTTTCGTCAGCAGATCAGTCAACGGTCGGGCAATCCAGCTGAAATCATGAATGAATCGTCGATAAAAACCGACGTGCCTCAGAAAAGACCGTAACTACCACAAGTTGGACAGTGGACTGAGTTTCCTAATGATATACACCTTGGTCGGATCAACATCCATGCCCCTGTTGGAGATGATATGGCCAAGTACCATCCCTTGAGTCACCATGAAGTGACTCTTCTCCCAAGAAAGCACTAGGTGCACCTCCATACATCGCTGGAGGACGCGGTCTAGGTAGTCAAGACAAGAATCGAATCCGTCGTTGTAGACTGAAAAATCATCCATGAAGACCTCCAAGAACTCCCCTACCATGTATGAAAAGATGGACAACATGCACCTATGGAATGTCACCGGAGCGTTGCACAATCCAAAGGGCATCCGTCTGAAAGCATATGTCCCAAAGGGACAGGTAAAGGCAGTCTTGTCCTGGTCCTCTGGCGCAATTGCCACCTGGTTGTATCTGGAGTACCCGTCCAAGAAGTAGTAGTGTCTCTTCCCTGCCAGTCTCTCAATAATCTGGTCAATAAAGGGCAGGGGGAAATGATCCTTCTTGGTGGCCTAGTTCAATCGTTTATAGTCCACACAGACCTGCCAAGAAGTGGGTACCCGGGTAGCGATCTCCTCTCCAGACTCGCTGACAACTGTAGTGATGCCCGTCTTCTTAGGCACCACATACAACGGACTGACCCACTTGGAGTCGGAGATGGGGTAGATAGAATCGGCGCTCCACCATTTCAAGATCTCCTTCATGACAACATCTCGAAGGTTCGGGTTCAGCCGCCGCTAGAACTCACGCGACGGCTTCGCGTCCTCCTCGAGATAGATATGGTGGGAGCACAGGGCCAGACTTATCCCTTGGAGATCGGCTATACTCCATCCTATAGCCTTGCGGTTCTTTTCAAGAACCCCCATCAGATGGGATTCCTGTTCTCCAATCAAATCTGCTGAGATAATGACTGGGTACATCTCATGCTCACCCGCAAGGAACCTATACTTCAACGATGAAGGAAGCGGCTTCAGCTCTGG
Organism: Ottelia alismoides; assembly: GCA_037367405.1. Classification (NCBI taxonomy): domain Eukaryota; kingdom Viridiplantae; phylum Streptophyta; class Magnoliopsida; order Alismatales; family Hydrocharitaceae; genus Ottelia; species Ottelia alismoides. The sequence continues at coordinate 414,081 of JAZKJV010006797.1, read as the reverse complement.
ACAACACTGTACTGGAGGATCTGGCCTCTGAAAGGTCTGAGTGAATGCGGCCAAATCTGCATGGGAGAATGAGAACTCTCTCTCGCAATCTGAATCAGGTGAAGGCTGCTCTGCTGGTGGGTATCTCCTCTGTGTTGAATCAGCATCCTCCCTAGTTGTCGGCTTTGTGGAAGTCAGACACAGTATCAAGTCATTGAACTCAGCCCAGTCAAAATCTGACTCTGAGGGATCTGTATCAGAATCACAAAAATCTGCCTCACGATCGGGAACCGGCTCTGCTGCCTGAGATGTACCCTGGACTAGGGGTGCGCTATCCAAGCTCTCCTCTGTTGTCATCTGTGCATTAGAAAACTATGAAGGTGAGAGGATGGCATGTACTACTGGGTCTGCCCAAACTGCCTCATCATCTGTGATCACAAAGTCGCAGTCCTAGTGGATGTCTCGCCCTGCCTCTGTCATCTGCTTTGAATCTGATGTCGACTTGGAGCAAGCTGAATCTCTGGATCTATTCTTCTCGATCGTCTCTATTTGTATGCTCTCACCCTCGACATGAAAGTATACCTTCCCGCTATCATGATCGGATACGGCCTTGGCTGTGGCCAAGAACGGGCATCCTAAAATGATGGGGGTATCGGTCACGGACTCAGGGATCTCCATGTCCAACACAACGAAGTCCACGGGGAATTTCAGGCCCTGAATTGTGACGACAACGTCTTTCAGCAATCCCTTCGGCACCCCTTTGGCCTCTTGACAGATTGATCAGCAAACTGAAGGACCGTCCTGATCTGTCGTAGAGGGCCCAACTCGAAGCGGTCGAGTAGGGTTGCCGGAAGTATGTTGATCGAAGACCCGCTGTCTAATAGAGTATGATCGAACCTCTGCTCCTGAATGTGGCATCTGACATACAAGGCTCCTGCAGCCTCTTGGCTGGCAGATGGTTCTGGATCGTGAAGCATGTGGCACGAGTGAGCACATGGATCTCTGACAGGTGGTTCCTCCTCTTCCTCCGAACTATGGTCTTGTCTCTAAGTGATCGCTGGAAGAGAGGGATGTGCTCCAAGGCCTCTTGTAGAGTCAGTTGTATCTGAAAATGGTCCATCATGTGCTGGCTGAACTCTAGCTGATGGGACTTTTTTGGGTTTTCTTTTTTATGCCCCTTAGCCAAGCGGAGTGCTTGGGGGAACGGGACTGCTGGGTCCTTCTCAGATGAAGGACTAGGAGAGGGTCTAGGCTGCTCAAGAACGATAGAATCCACACATACATCATCAATCACCGCAGGAGGATCAGAAAAAATCAAACCCTTTCCTTTATTCACATAAATGTCCCGAGGTACATGAACAGAAGGAAAAATAACAGGACTAGCAGTAGAAGTAATGGTGGCCTCAGCACCACCCTCGGCATCTGGATCCACGGCATCAGTACCGCGCTCTGACTCGGCAACAAGTCTGGTGGCATCAGTACCTCCTCCATCAGGTGAAACGACGGCCTCAGTATTGTCGGCTAGATCAACATCCGTGGTGGCGTCAGTACCACCGTCATCATCTCTGGCGGCATCAGCACCGCTCTCCTCCTCGCCTGGTGCTCCTGTAGTAGCATCGAGTCGTCGCTCAGACGAGGCGTCGCCTACTGGCATCCTACCGCTCCTAAGTGTAACAAAGGCAGCATCAAACAAATATGCAGAAATGTCACCAAGTGAATCATTAGGAGTGGTGGACTTTGTGAACTCTACCTGCTCAGACTTCTTCTTCAGGCTGTTGGGGCTTGGCTCGATCTGGGTAGGGATGGCGGCCTTCCCTTTTACTATCTCCCTCATCTCCTGACGAAACTCGTCCATCTCCCGTCGAAAGGTAGCCTGCTGCTCAGACATGAGGCGGGCTAGATCATCCAAGGCGGGGTTCTCATAGGTCGACCCATGAGAAACTGACGGGTAGCCTCGTTGGTAGTGAGGCTGCTGCTGCTGGTGAGGGTGATAGGGGTACTGGTGATGATATTATTGCTGAGGCTGCTCTTGCCTCCAAGGTTGTCCCTGCTGATAGGGACGAGGACCATACTGCTGGTAGTGGGATGGCTATTGCTGTTGCTGAACTAGAGGCTGCTGGTGGTGGTGGTGCTCACGCTGCTGGTCGTACTGGCCACCCTGAACTGGAGGCTGCTGCTGGGAACTGGTGCCTCCGGCCGACCAGCGAAATCCGGGATGGTCTCGTTAGATACCGGGCTGGGGTCGGTCGTACCAAATCCGGTTGACATCCATCAACGGATCCTGCTCGTACGAGGACAGGGGTAGTAGTGCCAGGGGCTGATCCGGCTGGTAAACCACCATCTGAGTGTCCTAGGATGGTGGTGACTGGTATAACTGCAGTGGTTGCTGGTATAACTCCACCTGGACATGGTGAACCTGACTAGGCTGACTGGAGTGCTGGGACGAGCTGCCACTACTGCTCGGATCTCCTCGTGACATGAGACGGGCCTGAGAAGCCGTCTTTGCCTCCTGGAGACACTTGATCTGTGTCTTCAGGTTACTCAGCGTCTGTGCCATCTAGTCGATATGCGTCATGCCTTGGTACTGCTTCTTCTCGATCAGCTCGATCTGGTCCAGCTTCTCGCTGATGATGCCCATGTCTGCGGCTGTAGACTCGGCCTGTGTGGTTGCTACGGACGAAGTGGAAGGACCGGCATCGACCCGTGCTATCTTATGAAACTGCACGGTCTGTGGCTGGGGGCGTCCCTGGGTGTAGAGTCGGGTCTGGGACATCACGGTGTAGTTCTCGGCCATCTCCTCATAGATGGCCCAGACCTGATCCTCATCCTTGGCGAAGTAGGAACTGCCACAAGAAGCATTCACCATGCTCTGCAGCTCTAGTGTCAACCCGCAAAAGAAGCTCTGAACTAGGTTCGGCTTCGAAATGTCGTGGTGCAGGCATCTGTCGGTGAGCTCTCTAAACCTCTCCCATGCCTCATGGAACTGCTCGTTGGGGAGCATGGAGAAGTTGCTGATCAGGGCCCTCGCTGCATTGGTCCGCCCGAGTGGATAGTACTTGTTCAAGTACTCAGTGCGGAGCTGCTCCCAGGTATGGACAAACCTCCCCAAATGCTTCAGCTAGTTGGCTGCTCTATCGACTAGGGAGAAGGGGAAGGCAATCATCCGTATGGTGTCCTCATCCACCTGCCGATCGTGGAAGGTGCTGCAGATCATCTCAAATTCCTGGAGGTGGAGATGGGGATCCTCAGTCGCGAGCCTGTGGAAACGGGGTAGAAGCTGTATCATCTGCAGGGGGAACTTGAAGTCCCCCACGATTGCTGGAAAAATGATCCACCAGCGGGTAAGCATCGATCCGGGGTTGTGCAACTCCCGCATCGGTCTGGCTCCTACTGCTGCTGCCGGCTGTGCTGGCTCATCAGGCTGATCTGGTATCTCTGGCCCATTTCCTGCGGGCCTGCACTGCTCGCGGTCGTCTCTCATCTGCTCCATCTCTCTCCTCATCTCTACCATGAAAGCTCCCTGATCCCTGATCTGCTGCTGCATCATCTTGAGGGAAGCTATCAAAGTGTTGTTGATCACACCCTTGTCCAGGACATAGGTCTGCTTTGCTCGTGGGCCTCCGGTGTGGTCGTCACTGCTGCCGGCCATGGTCTCTGCAAAGGCAAAAGACCCAAGCTCAGGTGCCGAAATATAATCTCTTTGCTGCTCTATTTGATTGGGCACCTCTGGATTGTTAGAAGAAAGGTGGTCGGGGGGAACAGGATGGAAGCGAACTCGGGTTCGGAGAGCGGGTCTCGGCTCTCACAAACCGACCTAGATGAACGGGCCGAAGTGCTCGTAAGCGGTGCAGCCAGAGGCTGCCTATAAGAACTCCGACCCATCATCGTGATCTGGCAAGTCGGAAGGATGGGATCTGGAAAACAAACAGGATCAGGCAAACAAAACCCCAATTCACCAATGCAACGCGAGCTGATGACCGTAAGAGTTCGGTCTTTTATCTTGTCTTTTTTTTTTATTTTGGTGATAATACAGTCTAACAGAGCGATTAAGTGAGCTGTTGGGAATTTAACGCCCCCAGGAGACTGTCCCGATCCCGAACTAGATCTTTCCCAACCATTACAAGCTGCGGACCGTTTACCAGCTACCCGATCGGCTCGCTCTGTTAAGGATATTGCGGCCCGCTTTACCGGAGTCTGGTGCGATCCTCACTGGAGAACGACTAGCCCAGAAGCAGTAGTCTGAAGAGGGATCAGATAAGGCTCTACCTAGTGTGCGGGTCACTCTCTCACCCAATCAAACCATACAAGGAGGGGGTTGCTGTCCCAATACAGATTTTTTTTGGTGAAGTGTTTTTTTTAGATCCAATTTGCTTTAGCAGTCCCAAATTTTATAATTTTTCCTTTTAAATATTTTTCAAGCAAACAAATGCCTAACGAATTTTTTGGGTTCTCCTGTTTATTTAAGTCCAGAAATCAGGGGGAGAAGATGAAAAAGCAGATGCGCGATGAAATCAATGATGCATGCAGAGTAAGAAATGCGTACCTGACTCCAACACTCTACATGCAGCGTGATCCGCGCATAAAAATAAATACAGAAAATAAACTACATGTATGATGCACGAGAAAATTGGCCTTAGACAAAGCAATTTCTATACGGGAAGAACAAATGGCTAACGGGTCAATGGGAGGGGTCGGAGTCCGGTCTCTGATGTCGATCGGTGTCTGCCACAACGGATCCTGCCAGCACTATATATGGCCTCCAGCGGCACGTGACCCCTCAAGTGACCAGGTTAGCCTTTTCTTTATTAATTTTAATTAGGTCCAATTACGATCTAATAGGAGCAGGCAAATAATTAGGGTTTGGATCCTAATCAATTACGTCACAACCAGCAGAAAATCCTAAGCTAAGGCCAAAACCACGTAAATCAGATAAGCAGTAATAAAAAGAGAAAAATCAAAACCGGCGTAACTCACGGTGAGGTCCCCCGAGCACACCGGTGCTCAGCGAAACAGACCCCACAATCACAAGTCTCTGAGTCTGGCTGACCCTGTATTATTACAACAATCAAATAATCTGACTGAAAAGTAAAACTATCCTAAACTAGTCCTCTCCTCTCCTGCTCAAATTCTCACTCTCTCATGCGGCTTCGTACAGAAAGGAGCCTCCTCTGGCTTCCGCGGTTGCTTCGGCTTTCCAAAGAAAGCCGCCTCGGTCCTCAGGCCCTCGCAAGAAGTCAAACAAGATTGGCTCAGAAACAGTTATTATAAAAACTAAGCAAGATGAAATAAAATCAAATGCAAACTATATACAAAAAATGAAGATAAAACAAATAAAATAAAACAAACAAGAACAAAAATAAAATAAAGGAAATAAAAAGAAAACAAAAGAAACTGAAAAAGTTGCGGAAAGCCGCGAAAGAAAAGAAAAGTTGCAGGAAAAATTGCGGAACTGAAAACCGAACAAAAACGAAAAACAAAAAGACTATTAAGCCGTGCTCCCCGGCAACGGTACCATTCTGTTGACCGAAAAATCCACAGAGACCCGAGTGAAGGTATAAAAACACGGGTCGTTGCGACCCGAATCTCGAAGATCGATCAACAAGAAAATAAGACCACTAAATAAAACGAAATAATCAACAAAATCAAAGAGCGGTCCTCGCTATTTATTTAACCTGGTATAGCGAACAGGGTCGAACTCAAGGAGCACGGATTGGCTGAATCGGCCTATGAAGTAGTCAAAAGGAAAATAAAATAAAAAAGGTGTTTTGGTGGATTTTTATATATTTTAATTTTTTTGTATTTTTAATTATAAAGGAAATATAAAAAGAGAGTAAAAAGCATACAATCAACAATTTATTAAACACTCAAAGTAAATCAGAAAATTCAAATAAAAATATTTTTGTGTTTTTTATATTTTTAAGTATTTTTGGTGATTTTTTTAGAATTTTATAATTTTTAGTTGATTTTATAAAAATCAAAAAAGGCAAAAACCGTGAAGAAATGTGCAGTCAGATTTGAAAGGATAATTTAAAATGGATAATTAGTCTATAAAAATCTGAAGATAATTTTTATGAAGTAGAAATAAAAACCAAACTACAGAAACCAAAATTTCATTTTTTTTATATAATTTTAATAATCTTTATAAGGTTTTTAGGATTTTATAATTTTTATGGGTTTTATAAATCCAAATTGAACGGAAGCTCAAAAACAACAAAACAGACAAGTCCTGATTTTTTGTAATTTTTAGATGAGTTTTTATATTTTTAATCGATTTTATAAATCAAACAATAAAAAAATAAAGGTTTTTATTTTTAAAAAAAATAGCAAAAAGCAACAAAAATGTCCCAAAAAAATTGTGAAATTTTTACACAGTGGAAGGGGCCATGTGTCCAAATTTCACACGATTTGAATTTTATTTGGTATTTTATTCAACCAATAGAAGAGCTACAGCACACAAGGACCAAAGTGCAAAGAAAGAAAGTTCTAGGGCCAAACAGATAACGCTTATAAAATCCACAGGGCATATATTGAAAAAAGTTCAAATAAGCACGAGACACGCACGTGATGAGCACACAGAGGGGTATTTATGTAATTCCTATTTATAAAATATCAAACAGTAACACCCCAAAACTACAGGATATAATATGCAATTGTTCCACAAAATCATGTGTCGAAGCACGTGTTCCACACAAACAGGGACTAATTTGCAAATAAAATAAACACAGGGTCCAAGATGCAAATGTTTCAAAATAAAAACAAATGAAACTAATATTTACAGGACTAAACTAAAATATAAAAACGAAAGAGGGACTAAGTGCAAATTACCCCTTTATTACGATCCACGGCTGAAGGAGTGCCACGTGGAAGATTGGATGGCTCTGGTGCATGGGTACCCCTTCGCGATGGACGCTCGAGATGAGCCCCCTCAAATGATCGGACGGCTGAGTCTTCTCTAGAGATGAGCGGCTGTGATGGACATGGAGCGAGGTGCTCAATCGGACGGTTGCTGGAGATCCTCGAAGAACAAGTCGCCAGCGAGCTTCGTCGGCCCAATGCGTGTGCAGGGGACCTCCTTAGACGCTGCGGAGGTGGGCGAATCGAAAAGGGAGCTCGATGCAGCGGTGGGTGTGCTCGGATGGGACCGGAGACGTCGGAGAAGCTCCGGCGACGGAGGGAAGCAGGAGCACATGTGCCTGAACGGTTGAACCCCTAGATGGGGTCCTTCTTTGATGAAACCTGCACAGAAAGAAAGCTGGGTCGAGGGCAAAGTGCATCGACCCGGTTATGGGCGAAATGGGTGGTCTGGTGAGGCGGAGCGAGAGTCTCCGGCGAAGTGATGGCGGAGGAGACCTACTTCTTGGTTCCGGGGCGAACCGAGATGATTGGAGGGGCGTAGAAGGTGGAACGAAGTCTCGTGAAGATGATGCGATGGTCGTATGGGAAGATGGTCGATCGGAGCAGAGCGAAACGACCGGCGAAGCCCGACGGTACAAAAATTGAAAATGGTAATGGGAGCTAATCTAAGGGCTAACAAGGATACATGATGATCGGACACTTATGTGGGGGAGATGGTGCATCTCCTGGAGTCCTTGCCTGGATGGAGCGACGCCTCCAGAGGCTCGTGCTCGCCGGTGGCGGAGCTCGATGGTGTGGCCGCCGGAGCAGGGGCTAGAGCGCTTCAATCCTCGCTGCAACGCCTCCTAGGGCTTGCTGTCACTCAAGGCTAGAAGATGGAGGTCCTGGGAGTATGAAACGGTGGCCGAAGGTGCATGAAATGGCGGGAGGAAGCGAGACTATATAGTGCCAGGGGTCCGACAAGAATGGAGTCGAGCGCGCAATCCAATGCTCGGACCCCTAAAAAGATGATCGGGTGTGGATTAGGCATGTCTCAAGGATAATTGGGGACAAGGGTTTAAGGAAATGGTTGTCAGATTGAGGCGTGAAAAAGTGGAGAAATCGGGTTGGCGTCCAGATCCGCGAGGCATGTGGTCCTGGGGGGAGAGTTGACCAGGGGTCAACAATCCCCCATGGACAAATGAGAAAAATTCATTGGAAAAAGATTTAAAAAATCAAAATAAATTAGAAAAAGACTTTATTTCAAAATATTTACAAAATAAAAAATGTTTATTTATTTTCAAAGTATTTTTTAGTGATTTTTATTTTTTTTTGAAAAATAAACTATGTATTTACATTATATTATTATATAAAGGTATATATACCTATGTATTTTTGAATTGTATTTTTATTATTTTATTTATGTACAATTATTTCAATTTTATATTTTATTTATTTACAACATAAAATTTGGAATATATAATGATTTTTAGTAGATTTTTATTAAGTATTTACAAGGGTGAAATAAATATATCTTTTATTTTATATACATGGTATATGTACACTGATGAGAGAATTTGTTTATTTTTATTTTTATTTTTACTTTTCCCATTTTTATTTTTTTATAAATATATACAAAATAAAGGGAACATATAAATATTTTTATTTTTAGAAAATAAAATATTTACATAAAGAGGGGTATTTACACCATGTTGAGTTACCATATCTCTCTCTACTTATTTTATTTTGCGGTCAGGCCCTTGTGGAGCCTTCCCTTGGGTTCAGGTCACTCAATATTTATTCTAAATATTTCCCTCTTTTCTTTATTTCTTTATTCTTTTATTTTTGCACAAAAACATGCTAATTATTAATATTTACACAATGCATGCTCTTTGATAAATTATTTTATTTACACACATATACATGGTGTTTTGCAAAGTTTTTTAGCTAAAATAAAAGAATAAAGAGTGATGAATGAGGATTCATTAGACGACCGCTTAGGTGGTTGGAGCACCCGAGTCAAGAGGACTTGGTCAATCTACTTGTTGACCAAGAGGAGAGAGAGAGAGCGCGAGAGAGAAGAATTTAGCATAGCTTCTAGTTTTCTATTTTTGGTGAGAGAGTGTTATTTCATTTTGCACAATTAATTTGTAATAATAAAGGTTGACTTGGACTTGTACACTCGGGCCTTATTTTCAAGTATTTGTGCACTTGAGGGCTCACCGGCTTTTGTCATTATTTTATCTCCTTTATTTTCTTTGTTTTCCACGTTTTGAGTTTTCTGCCTTATTTTTATTTGTTTTGTGGAATGATCTCTTAGTTTTGTAGGATTGCTTTCCTGGTAATTGATAACCGAAAAATATCGATGATCATACAGTTTCACAAGGCGAAATCGCAATCGATACATCTCGATTAATCAATAATTAACCCACAATGTAAGTCAAGCAATAAATAGCAGAAATGTGGGGTTAAACTTTATTATTCTCTACAAAACTAAGTGTATAGCACGAAAGCATGTAGAGGTCGAACCACATAGAGCAAAATTGGTAGCCTACGATTATTGCTAATCAATGCGTATTATGTACAAACATGTCCTTTATTATATATGTGTGTGTGTGTGTGTGTGTGTTTTAATATATATATATATGCTATATCTGTATATTAAATTTATATATAATTTTTTTATTATAGTTTTCTAGTTTTTATATTTTTCTTTTTTTCTTTTATTATATAATATACTATATAAGTCTATATATATCATATATAGTAATATAATTATAAATACTAGTAAAAATAAATAAAGTGCTGAAAAAAAGTGATTTTGGGTTATATATATATGGGGTTAGGGAGCATGCACCCAGGTGAGTGTAATTTTACATGCACTGGGGTTTATATCTTGCACATTTTTTAGTTTTTTTGGAAAACCATGTATATTCATCTATTATCCCTCCTATATGCCATTCGAATTTCGTCAGAAACAGAGACTCCTATACCCTCCATCTAGAATGGGTCGATTACAGCAATTCTAAGTCCGTTAAAATTACTCGTTCTAGATGGAGGGTATAGGAGTCTTTGTTTCTGACGAAATTCGAATGGCATATAGGAGGGATATATATATGAATATATATGGTGACATTTTCAAAAAAAACTAAAAATTTTTGCAAGATATAGACCCCGGTGCATGTAAAATTACATGCACCTTGGTGCATGCCCCCCAACCCCTATATATATTTCTAATGTTTTTGTGATTTCTCTGGAATTTTTGCTAATTTTTATGCATTTCTAAAGTAAAAAATATCCCAAATCAGGGATTAAATAATAGGACTATATTGAAATGAAGATTAAAAATAACAAAAGAAACCTAAAATTCTTAAAATCAATTTTAATATTTAGATAATGATGTCAATGAAATTCAGAAATAGAAAAACATATTTTTGGAATTTTTGGTAATTTTTAATATTTATTGTTGGACTATGGAGATTTTTAATTTTTAGTCCTTTTCTATTTTTAGGAATTTTTTGTCTGGAGTTAAAATATGATAAAATAGATAACTTTGGATCTTTCAAAATGTTTTTCTATTTTTTGGTATTTTATAATACAAGTAAGAGCAAAAATGTGCTAATTTCATTTTTAATAAATATTTAAACAAAATGCTAAAGTAAAAATGGGGCATGAAAGTACATGTTAGCAATCATCTAACCCTATTTTTGCATAATTTTAGGAGCACGGGTGCTATTTTTAATAAATGGAATCCAAGCACAAAAAATACATGAAGTGGGGGGCTAATTGCAAATAGAATAGACATCATGCGTATACATGCAATTTTCCTAGAAATATACAACCTATATTAACATTTATTGGACCAAATACAAATACAGCAAACCATAAGGGTATACTTGCAAAATGGCCACCTCACGTGGGACGACACGTGAGGTGACATGGCATGGACCAAAAGTGCAATATGCAAAAAGTACATGGGTATTCATGCAAAATATCCCTTTTATTTACACAGTACATTTCATTTACAAGACTGATAAATAAATACAAAAAAATGGGGGAGAAAAATGCAAATTACCCGCATTAGGAACGCCATCGTGCGACTGAGGACAATCCACTTGCCATGCATCAAGTTGTCCGCCTGCGATAACGCTTCGTCGATGCTCGGTTCTGATCTGATCATGGGCTCCATCGAACGGTCGAGGCAAATGCAGAGCGAACGGTAGAGACTAAAACTGGAGGGGCGCCTTCTGTCAGACAGTATCTACTTCGTACGAAGAATATGGAGGAAGGTGACCTTCCCTGGACTTTGTGCCATGATCTCTCCTCCCATCGGTGGCTTCTGATGCAGTTCTTGGGCTCTGCACATCCAAGGAGTTTGTCCGCGTTGATTGAGGTACTCCAGAAGATCCAGGACCCAACGATGAGGTCCTGGCACATCGGAGAAGACAGAGCACCTATGGACCCTCGTCCAGGTGCGATTAAGCTCCAGAAGGAGTCCTTTTGCCTTGGCACATGCACGAAGAGATTCATTGGCTCGGGGCGAAGCGCTTGGTAGGTTGTGAAGCTGGGATGCACACTGGAGGGGTGGAACGACAATGCACTGGCGTACAGCAGAGGAGGAGCATCGATCTCCATATCACTGGGGTGATATGGTTGATTAGAGAATAGGAAGTGGCGTAAAAACGATAGGGGGAGATGATGAGGTGGAAAGATGGGTCGGAGACCAAGCGATTCACGATGGGAACATGGCCGGAGCTCTAGAGCTCCGGTAAGAAGATCAACCCTAATCTACATTACTGAAGCAATTAAAGGAAGAAATAAAAGGCATAAAATGAAAGCTATAAGCTACATCTACCTACGGAAACTAAAAGATGCAGCTCGTACCTGAGGATTGCTCGGGGAGAAGAGGTGGCCGGAGCGCCGTTGTGGATCGCTTCGCCTCGCCCAAGCAGCTCGCCCAAAGCTTGGAAATGGTCTAGTTGTCACCAGGAACACGCTCGCACTCGTGATGGGGGACTTTAAGGATCAGAGAAGGATCAAAATTAAGCGAGGAGGCGGAGGGGCTTATTTTAAGACAAAGCTAAGGACCCTTATTAACCGGTGCTTAGGGATGAATCAAATATTTCTACAAGGGATTTAGGGCTTTGGCGTAGATGTATGATGATCGAGCTTGATGTTTCCGTGGAGCATCGATGAAAGGGAAGGATTGGATACCCAGGAAAAATGGAGAACTCACGAGAAATGGCATTCCTGACAAGTCAGAACGTTGGGGTCCGAGTTGATCAGGGGTCAACGAATGGAGCGACGTGATTGGGCCACGTCAGCCCAAGTCACGACAAAACAACATATTTATTCAAAAATAAATGGTTTACAAATAGTAATGATTTTATTTAATTTTTTATCATAAAATAAAAATGTTTATTATTTTATGTAGTATTTTAATATGATTTTTATTTTTTGGTGTTATTTATTACAAGTTAATTTATAAGGGTGTATTTATAGGTATATTCATCTATGTTTTGTTCATTTTATTTTTATTTTGTATATTTCATTTTATTATTTTATTAGAATATATTTTACAACTTATTTTTAGGTATATAAATATAATTTTATTATATTTTTCTGATGTTATTTGTACACTTAAATAAATAAGTGTATAAATTATATAGGTATACGTACGAGTATTTTATCTATGTATTTTTGTACATTATTTTATTTTAGTGTTTTATTTATGATTTTATTCTAGTTTTAATATGTACATATTCTACAATTAATATTTACAAAATTATACAAAAATAAAATTATAAAAATAATGAAGAATAAAATGAATATTTTATTCGGGTATATAGTACAATAAAGGTCCAAAACCTAACTTCCACATAATAACTCCAAAAAATATGAAACCACCTTCATTAAATAGATTATTAAAAGTTATATACAATTAAAGGTGATTTTGATACTTTTGAGTTTTTATTTGAGAGATATGGGTCTGGGAAGCTTAGGTTTTGGCTTTTTATTCTGTGTATAACAAGTACATTATATAGTATTTTTAGATGAAATCGATTTTGTATTTTTCTATACATTATTATCTACAACTTTCATGTACAAAGTTTCTTTATTTGAGGTACAAATAATAAAGAATAAAACAGATTCCAAAAATGCTTTATTGAATGAATAAAAGAATTGTGTTTGTATTGTTGGTCCTTATCTCCCCCTACTTTATTCCTTGTCGACCAATTCAATTCTTGACTTGGTCTCAGGGTTTAGGTTCATAAAATACCTTTGGTATTTTATTATTTTTCTTTTCTTTATTATATAATTTTGGCATAAAAACAGTATTATTTACACAATGAATGCAATAAATAGTGAATGTTATTTTGTACAAACTAATGCTATTTACATGCATTAGCTAGGTTTTTAAGGTCAAAATGATATAATAAAGGTGATGAAATGGATATTCATTAGTAATATAAGGCCAAACACCTAATATCTTGCATGTACTTATAGATTTTATGTTTGGACGTAGATCAAACTTAATTGTTAGATACTTGAACTTGAAACACTATATCGTGAGAGGTCTCTATACATCGCTTACAGGATCTATTATGGTGGGCACCGAGGAGCCTCCAAGACCGGACTCTAGGTCTCTCTTCTTGTATTAAGCATTTGGTTCTTCCCTTCAATAAGAATTCTTATTTAGGGTTGTTTCTTCGTGTGCAAATCAACACATAGATTAGGTTTAAAAATTTTTTGCCTTGCATCTCTCATGGAGAGTGTTGGGAAGCACGGTAAGTCTTCTAACTGAGCATTCATCATTTAGACACTAAGGTGAGATTTCCATCTTAGTGTTGACTTGCATTGTTATGTCGTTCTCTCCCTCTGATTTTGAGCACCTGGGGCAAAAAGAAAATACAAAAAAAAAATCATTAGGCATTTTGATATTGAAAATACTAAAAAAAGTCAAAATCAAAAATTAAAATAAGGAGATTGTTAATTGCACTTTAATCTAAAATAAAATTCGTAAGGAAATCATTGTTTGGTATCACAAATCCCACATTGTATCCAGGTACATTCCAGATTGAGTGAGGCAGAACCCTTAAGGAATTAACTCAAAAACCCGATCTGTGGTTGCCTCAATTACCACCTGGGATAGGCGAAGGATTGGCGCTTCTATCATATGTAATCGAGTAGGACCTTATCGACGACGGTGTTCCCATCTTGTGTGGATCATCCGACTTGGTCTTAAGTACTAAGCCTAGGCCACACCATCACGGGTGTGCCTGTCTCATTGGTTTGAGTCCGAGTACCTCAGTTGCGAGGGAAGTAGTGGTTTCTCCTATCGGCTTCCTCTCTCTTTTCTTTGGTTGAGTAGCCACCCAATATCGGTATTGAGGACCTCAAAAAGTGTAGATCACATGATAGAAAGGAGGTGGAACAAGTACGGGGTTTTCTGGCAGTACACACTCTCCTCTAGGGATAGACGTTAAGAACTCATGAATAATTTTTCCCTGAATCAATAACCCTAAAATTGAAAAGATAAAAATAATTGAACTCTTACGACTTCACATTGGGTTGAATCGGTGAATCCAATTTTGTTTGGTATTTGTTTGATTGGAATAGGTCGAAAGATCAAAGTCCCATGCACTTGCACATTTTGACATTCTTCTTTTCTTACTTCCTCTTTGACCCCCACTCATCGTGAGCCTTTAACTTTTTCTACTCTATTCGTTTCTCGTTCATCACCATATCATTCTTCCCACTCGACCTTCTCTTTTTCCACAATATGATGACTTCAAGATGACTTAGTCGAGACTCTGCCAACGCCCACATCGACTTCTTGAGCTCGACATCTCCAATAATTCAGAACGATTTGCAGATGCATGGTTCAGACTCCGTGAACCACCCTTAGGACTCCCCGCTTCTTCTTCCTCACCCGAATCGAGAAAACTCTCTATTCGAGTTTTGTCCTATTGGATGGAGATTAATTTTACTCCATACTCCTCTCTATCCTTAATAAGATTCAGAATTGACCTTAATTCTGAATTATTCTCTCCATCTAGTGCTTTTATGCAGACTGATCATGGTGTATTTCCAATTACAGATCTTAACCCCAATCTTGAGCCCGCACATTCACATAAAAGATAAAAAATGGCTCCAATAGGAAGAGGAAAGGAACCTCAGCAGTAGAATACAGACAAAGATACAGAGTAGGGCATTGGCCCAAATCAGATTGAAGTTAACAAACAGCTCTTAGCCTCTATCCAGGCCATTCAGCAATAGCTTACTGACCAAGCTCTAGCTTTGGTCACCTTCCAAGATATGTTGAACGACATGAGGAGGAGATCGGAAGAGAGGTAAACACCTCGAGGAGGAGTTGATGATGATGATAGAGATAATCACTCTGCAGATGGACCTCATGGAGGTGGAGAAGAAGGAGGGAGAGGCCGACCTAGGACAACCATGAAGCAATCATACAACCCTGGGACTGACCGCATCAATGAGTGGATCCAGATTTCATTGGTCCATGGACACTTCGAGCTAGAACCGCAGCTCCTTTCGCTCCTCCCTAGCTTCAAGGGAATTCAAACAAGGAGATATACATCCATCTACAGCAGTTTGGTCGCATCTGCAGCATGACGCACTACCCCAACAACACATTGGGCGTAATCAAGATGACTGCCTTCCCATTCATCCTTCAGGTCAAGGCATTGTATTGGATCAACCATATGGGAAAGGTGGTGACAACCTGGGAGGACATGAAATCAGCTTTCCTGCACAAATACTATCCTCTCGTCTGTCTTAATCTCATGCAGTCGAAGATCGTTAGCATCTCTCAAGTACCCAAGAGTCCTTTTATGAGACTTGGGAGAGATTCAACGATTTGATCGAGAAATGTCATCATCATTACATCCCAAGGATCTGCTTGGTCCAATAATTCTTTTTGGGGTTTGACAGAAGCTCGCCAACATCTGGTTAATGCTACCTGCGGAGGATCCCACTTCAACAAGGATGAGCACGCAATATGGCAGATTTTTGAGGAGATGGCCAAAGGAGAGTCTATGTTATCCTCATCTCGTTCCTTCCAAATCCAGCTGTTGGTTTAGGTTCTCCACAAGAATGTAAACATGAAGTCGACATGTGTGAGAATTCTGACTTGACCATCATTGGGAATCACCTGTCAAAGGTTGATATCATCGAGAAGAGGTCGAGGGACCTAGAGAAGCTTGTCAGGATCGAGCAAAGAATGAAGGGCTTAGACAAGCTTGATATCATCACCAAGCATCTGGAGCTGCTGGTGAACACCATCAGCACCTGCAATGCAGTGACCGTCGCCACTGAGCTTCCAGCTGAGAAGGAGCAGAAACATACATAGTCATTTCAGTCGAGTCCTAGTTAACCTCTGGTCTAGCAAGTATACTATGTGCATGCCCCAGAGCAGCCGCTTCCACAACCATAGACTGAGATGATTGTCTACCAGCCACCCGTGTTCCAGCATCAGTATCTCGATCCTTGCTCTTTACCTCCCCCGCTCATTCAAGAGGTGAATGGCGTCTATAGCAATGATCAACAACTAACCCGTCCTTAAGGACAATCGCAAGGTTAGTCTAATGCCAGTCGACCATATCATCAACAACAAGGAGTGCAGAATTTCCAGCCTAACTTGGCCCAACAACGACCTATACAACATGGATAGAACTGGAGGCAGAATAACTACCAGCAACAGTATAGATACTACAACCAGCAGTACCATTAGCCGGCTTCTCAATACCACCACCACTACTCCTCGTCGCAGTACCAACAATACCCTTCTCTTCTGCCTCCTCCTCATTCCTCTCAAGGATACCAATAGCAACTTCCTTCCTACCATCAGAGCCAGTAGTCTCATCATGTCGAATCTTCTAAGGTTGCCCCGGTTAACCCAACCCCGGATTGTCTGGCTCAGCTTCTGAAGAACATGACTCAGATGAGCCAGAAGATAGACGACCTGACATCTGCCAAAATTGTCATCCCAGCTCAGGTCGAAGCAAATCCTAATAACTTCATCACAAGGAGTAGGTAGTCTGCAACGCCCTACCCAATTCAGGTGAAAATAATGTCTTTTTATCTATTGTTGTACATCTCAGGAGCGGTAGGTCACTCCACCCATCTATGACGATGAAAGGGAAGAACTAAGCGTCCAACGGTGAATCGTCATCCAAGCTGACATCAGGGCCATCACAATTTTTTGGAGCAACACCAGAAACCACAATACAAAAAATGAAGAAAATACAATAATACAAAAATATAGCAGCAGTCTCGATGAAACTGTGCCATCCTTGGTGATGCCAACACCCGAAGTAGAACCAGAGCCAACCGACTGAGCCAAGCCTATCATTTTTGGTCCATCAGATGTAGATGATTGTATTCCTTTTTGCCATCTACCTGTACAGAAAGACATGGACAGAAATTTGAATGAAAATATTTTTGATAGTGAGCATATGCCTTTTCCTTTAGCAAATAAATCAAAAATAGTAAAAAAATAAAATAAATGCTTTGTCTGATCCTGAAATAGTCCAAATTTTGCAAAACTTGATCCTTGAAATGTCGTTGTTGAAAGCCATGGAGTGCATACCTACAGTGAACAAGGACTTAAAGAGGCATGTACAACAAAGTGTCGGCCCCACAAAACTAGACGCAATAAATCTGAGAAACATATCCTGACCATGGCTACAGTTAATGCCATAACAATCTCCCACACAAAAAGAAAGACAAGGGAGCACCACTCATCAGATGCCCTATCTTCAATCAGGCATTCTAGCGCACCTTGCTCGACAACAGGTCTTCTATCAACCTTTTTCTAGCATCACTACTCATAGAATTTGGGTTAGGTCCATCAAGCCAACTGAGATGATCATGCAATTTGCGAATCAATCCGTATAGCGGCCTAGGGGCATGTTGGAGGATGTTGTCGTCATTGTTCAAGGGAAGCAATTCCCTGTTGATTTCATTGTCCTGGATACGACACTCATCTCAGCTCCATACCCCGATCATCCTTGGTAGGTTGTTCCCTCGAATAGCCAAGGAGGTAGTTGATTGTGGCACTGGAGAGATCACATTCCTCTCCAGTACTAACAAAATGCAGATAGAGACTGTGCCTGAACCGAAGCTGACATAAATTGTGTCCGAAATGAGAGTGCTTGAATCTCAATGTTCTGAGGACTATGATTTTAGCAGAGATTAGATATACGAATCTATTTCTAGATGACAGAGAAACCCTTTAATTCCTCTCCCCAGAGGAAGGATGTGAATGGGCAGTCCAACTAACTGAAGTCTTTGAAGATGAGATTTTCGCGGGTGTGCTAATATAAGAATTTGAACAATTCCCCTCGTCTGAGTAGGAAGATTTCATTATCGATCTGTGTGATGTACTGAATGATGAAGATGAATTGCTAGAGGTGGAGAGACAACAGTTGAAAGAGCTTACCCCTATAGTTGTCGCTGAAGTTACCATTGAAGTCGCTCCCACACCACCAAAGCTCAAACCATTGCCCTCCAATATGAAGTAAGCCTTCCTTGATGGTGAACTTAACATGTATCTGATCACTATCAATGCTCATTTGACCAAAGACCAAGAATCTCATCTGATGGAGGTTCTTAAACGAAACCGCAAGGTGATAGGCTGGGAGATATCGGATCCCCATGAGAATAGTCCATCCTTATGCTCTCATCACATTTACTTGGAAGAAGATAGCGAACCTTCCTGTGAATTCCAGTGTAGACTCAACCCAAATCTCCGAGAAGTTGTGATGAAAGAAATTCAGAAATGGTGT
Organism: Ottelia alismoides; assembly: GCA_037367405.1. NCBI lineage: Eukaryota > Viridiplantae > Streptophyta > Magnoliopsida > Alismatales > Hydrocharitaceae > Ottelia > Ottelia alismoides. The sequence goes on along the minus strand of JAZKJV010006797.1, from coordinate 395,458 downwards.
TATGTGGGATTCATATATCCTATCTCTGACTCCAAGTGGGTGAGCCTAATGAATCTCTATTTCATAACCTTTATTCTTTCATTTTGGCCTTTAAACCTTAGCCAAATGCATGTATATATCATTCTTTTATATAAATTAACATTCAGTATTTATTGTATAGATATTGTATAAAATGCATTATTTAAAGTCAACATAAAAGAATAAAGAAAATAAAAGAAGAAGAAATAAAATACCAAAGGTATTTTATGATCCTAAACCCCACGAACTAGGCATCATGATGACTAAGTTGACAAGGAATAAAGTAGGGGGAGATAAGGGTCAAAAACACCATAAAAACCATAATTACTATTCTTCAATACTCAACTTTTAGGACCCATTTTATTATTTATTATTTATTCATAAAATCAATAAACTTTGTACATGAAAGTTGAAGATAAAAATACATAGAAAAATACAAAAATATTTTCACACAAAAATAATACATAGTGTACATTTTATAGTGAAAATAAAAACCCAAAACCCAAACTTCTCCTACCAATATCTTCTCCATATCAACTCAAAATGTATCAAAATTACCTTTAATTGTATATAATTTTTATTAGCTATTAAATGAAGGTTGTATCACTTAATTTCGAGTTAAGATGCAAAAGCTAGTTTTTGGACCCCTATTGTGCTATATACTTGAATAAAATATTCATTTGATTTATTATTTATATTTTTCATAATTTTATATTTTTAAAATTTATTAAATATAATTTATAATATATATACATAGATAAAATGCAATAAAACCATAAAAATTACATTAAAAAAATAATATATAAAAATACATAGATGAATATATTATACAAATACTTATATAATAATTCCCTTATTTATTTAAGTATATATATTATATCAGAAAAATACAACAAAAATATATTTATGTGTATTTAAATAAGTTGTAATTATATAAATTATATACATAAAATAATAAACTCAAAATACAAAATAAAAATAAAATACACATAATATATGTAAAAATACCTATGAATGGACCTCCAAAAAGTAACTCATACTAAATAAACTCATAAAAATAAATAAAAATCATATTAAAATACTACATAAAATAATAATCAGTTTTCATGTTTTAACCAAAAATTAAATAAATCAATTTCTATTTTATTTCAAATTATTTTCATTTTTTATATATGGGTTGTCTTTTTGTGGGTGACGTGGCCCAATTAGGGCCCATCCCTCGTTGAATCGAGTCAACATCTCTGACCCGAGCTCTAGGCTTATCAGATGTCGATGCGACCCCTTCTTCTCGGTTTTTTCTCTCTTGATACATGGCTCGAGGAGAATTACATCCTTTGATGAATCTATGATTCTCATTCTTTATTCTTTTATTTTAGCTTCATCTTTTAGCAAAAACATCTACAAATAAATGTAAATACAATAAATTACCATTGTACATGTCCTTGTTACTACTGCATAATTAACACATATTTTCCAAAAGTAAAAGAATAAAGAGAAAAGAAAAAGAAAGAAGGATGTAATTATTAAATAAGTAAATACTGACCTGAATCCCGAGAGAAGGTCAATAAGTGACCTGATCGACAAGGAAGAAAGTAGGGGAGATATGGTCCTTGTATAGCCACTTAATACCTATACCTCTAAATAATTATATTTAATGTGTACTTTGTGCATATTAGATTTTAAAATATTTTGTACACACCCTAAATAATATAAAATAAAAATTAAAAACACAAAATAAAATAAAATAAAATAAAATCCAAAAGTCATTGAACAAAAGACACACATGTATATATTGTATAGAACATTTAATTAATATGTTCACTTACTCTATAAAAATCAAATAAAATCATTTTATATTCCTTAATTTATTTGGAAATAAATAAGATACAAAATAAAACATATTTTTTAAAAAATAATAAAATAAAAATATATGCACTAATATACATGTATATTATACCTATACATACTACATTATACTGTATATACCCTATCTATATTTTTTATAAAAATAATTAAAAACCACGAAAAAATAGTTTGAAAATAGTAAAAAAGTTCATTTTATTTATTTTTTATTTTAAAATCATTTGTTATTTTTATTCAATATTCTTTCATTTTGTAAATCCCTGATTTTTGATTCATCCACGTCAGAATGTTGATCGCAGTCAACCTTCTCCCCCAGCTAACCCGACCCGTCAACCTCGTCGTCGAATCTGATTTCTCCCAATTTTCCCGATCGAGTCCGATCTCCAATCGCCTCACTTTTTGCACCCGAATATTCTCCTAGGATTCGTGACTTTCACGGATCCCTAGGTGCAACCGGATTGCCCCAGGGTTTCGAGCACCTCTCCGATCTTTCTGGAACATTGGGCACCCCTATAAAGTATCTCCTCCACCCCCTGAGCGCAGCAGCTTGTGTCTCACCGCTACCTCCCTCCTTAGCCACCTCCAGCAGTGTGACAACCTTCCGGAGAGCCCTTGGGAGCTGCGTTTGGTGATGATTTGGACACAACTCAAGAACGTGGTCGGAGCACCGTCGCATGGAGCCTTCTGCACCTTCGACATATCAATTGAGGCTAGAACCCCGCTGTCCACTTCACCTCACTTCGTTGATCACACTAGCATACCCAGGTATTCCCCCTTCTCTTTATTTCCACTCTTCACATCGATTCAGATCATCAGCCATCTTCCACCTCTTCAGCTTCGACCACCGTGGTCGGAGTTCCATGATCGCCCCCATCAGCACTAATCTTCACCTCGAACAACCGCCATCCTTCTTCCACAGCCTGATCCCCATGAATTTCGCTCAACAAAGCGAAATCAAGATAGGTTCCTCCCCTCGCCTCCGTCGGGAATCAAATCCCCACTCCACCTCGCTTCTCTTCACACTTGCAAGCCATAACGTGACGGGAGCAAAGCCTCCGAGTCCACCTTTCCTTTGCAGGTACCCAAATGCCTGATGAGGCACAGTTTGTGCCCCATTTCTGGAGGCAGGGCAGCACCACGTGGAGCACCACTGTCTCGACCATTCGGTCGTCAACTCCTCCATCCGAGCATTCTGGTTGACGCGGAGAGCCCTTACGACGGTGTTGGACCTTTTAGCGGAGTCATCAGACCCGTGGATCGTCCTCCACATCTGATTGAAGTTTGCTGGAGTGGATTTCTTCTAGCACACCCTTTCTGCCGTTCGATTTGAAGATAGCGCTCTAGATCAGATCAGGCCCATCTGATCACGCCTCGTCTTTAACCGTATGATCAAAGCTGATCCCTCATATGTGTCACCTAACAGATCACACTTGCAGACCGTTGGGTCAATCTTGGAGTGTCAGATATGAACGCATGTCCCTGATAAATTTTGAACTGTCAGATCAGCTTTGCAGCGCCTCATCAGAGTCGTACACCAGCGTAGAGCCCTGAGCCGTTAGATCAAGCCATGTGTCATCCCTACCGACAAGGTAATATTTCATTTCTACCTTATATTTTATGCTATTTTGCTTTAGGATAATAAATATAATGTGTAGTTGAGAATATTTGCAGTTAAACCACTGTAGTTTCCATATTTACTTTTTAGTCCATTTGAGTTAGAGTTGCATGTATCCGCATGATTTTCTGGGTAATTTGCAATTTCTATCTTGAAATTTGTTTTTATTATGGAATGAATCTTTAGTTTTTGAATTAGCATTTATACCCATGTTTTCCTGATTCACGTGATGCGCATATATTTTGTGGACAAATTACACAGAGGCCCCCACAATATCTAATTTTGTTATTCTGTAGGCCCATAAACTTAAAGTAATTATAGGAAGGTCCCTCTACACTATTTTTTATTACATGACTTTTATTTAATGTAATAAATTAAATTGACTTCAAAAATACATGTAGTCACTGGTTACTTGTTTTATTTATGGTGATTTTTATTTGTTGATTTTCATTTTTTATTATTAAATATTCAAAAATACCATAAATTGTTCCTATTTGTTTTAGACAATACATAAAAATTCAAAAAATATCTAAAAACTCTACAAAAATTACTGTAGTTGCCTTTCATTGCCTTTTAGCTTCAATGTCATTTTTGTTAGAAAAGAATTTATAAAAACTTAAAAATTTGCAAATTAATTAAAAACTTATAAAAACTATATATAAAATCATTTAAAAATCCAAAAATTGTGATTCTAGTCTATGTTTATAGATATTGCTTATATATAATAAAAATCTCATTCATGAGTTTTGGGTACTTTATTTATTTTGACTTTGCAAACTACTCATGATTGTTTACTGTTTGTCTATTTTATCACTGTTTGATTTTTTAAAAATCACAAAGACATCTGAAAATCTGTAAAAATTAACAAAAGCATTTTAAAGCATGTAAAATCCAAAAATATTTTTATTACAATTTTCTGAGCATTTTTTGCCCTTATTAAAAAATAAAAAGAGTGTTTGTGTGTTTTGCTTGTTTTCTTTTATTGAAAAACTAAAATTTTAAAATTTTAAAACCACCAAAAATAATAAAAATCTTTTGAAATTGATTACTTAGCTCTTAATTATGCTCCTTATGTTCGACCTTGATCATTATATCATGTAAATAAAAGTAGCAAAACCGCTCGCATTCATTGTTTGATTTTTTAAGTGGTTTATTTTCTCAATTGATTGCTTGATTGATTAGGGTCATAATGACATTGATTAATTGATAACTTAACCCTATTTGTTCGGGTGATCATCAGAATGGCATCGTTACCGGGGAGCGCGACTAAGTAGTTAGATTTTATTTGGTTTTATTTATCTTTGTTTCTCTCTCTTAAAATTGTTTCTGACCATCGTCTATTTTACTTTTCATACGAGGTACTATTTGGAGGATGACTCGATCTGCTTGGAAGGAACCCGCACCTGAGGAGGAGCAGAGGGACAATTATAGTTGAGAGAATTCAGCCTTAGTTTTATTTCTTGCAAATATTTTTGTAATAACTTAGACATTTGAACTCTTGGACTTGAACTATTCGGGGTCTGTTTCGTCGAGTGCTGGTGCACTCGGGGGACCTCACCAAGTTTTTCGCGGATTTTCGCACTTTTATTTTTTATTTGTTTCATGAGGTTTTAGCCCTTAGACTTAGATTTTATTCTGGTTGAGCTCGATAATTAGCTAAGTTCCAAATACACTAATAGACTATATGTTCCTATAGATCACATTTTGGACTTAGTCAAATAAAAGGTGAAACAAATTGGATTAGAGACCACACATCGAGAAAGTCCGTATACAGCGCTTGCAGGACCCACTATGGTGGGCACCGATCAGCATCTAAGATCAGACTCATGTCTCTTTTCTGAGTAGTTAGCCACCATTTCTTCCTGTTATAGAAGCTATCAGCTAAGGACGACTTCCTCCTGCATCATATAGATTAGTTTTAATCTAGTCTTTAAATTTATGTGCAGATCACCCTGCATGTAGAGTGTTGGAGCAAGGTACATTTCTTACTCCGCATGCATCATTGTGTTTGAACACGCATCGGCTTTTATGCTTTCCTTGCCCGGTTTTTTGGACTTAAATAAAAAGGAAATTGGAAAATTTGTTTGAAGTTGTCTTTATTCAGAAAAATACCTAAAAAAGAGATAACCAAATAAAATATGGGATCGCTAAGCATACTTGACCTAAAACTAAAACTTTATTAAAAAAATCTTATTTTGGGGAGAGTAACCCCCTCCTTATCCAATTTTACTAGCTGAGAGTTGAGCGACCTGTACACTAGGATAGAGCCATGCCTGGACTTTCTTCAGACTGTCGGTTCTAACAAAAAAGATTAGCTATTCTCTAGTGAGGACTTTCGGTTAGCCGGTAAACAGTCTGAATTTCCCTAGCAGAGTGGGTGGTTTAGAGAACATTGTGTAAGGCTTCGTCCTCAAGTAAAACCAGATAACTGGAAACGATCCGTACTTACACCCATACTCGATGGAAATAGGTGCAACTAGTCGTAAGAATCCAGCGCAGCCTCCGGGGAGAATCGGGCTCCTAACAGGTCGCTCACCCGCTCTGTAAGATTGGATTATCATCTAAATAAAAGTTGACAAGATGAAAGACCAAGCTTTCAAGGTCATCATATAGTGTTGAGTAGGTGAATTGGGGGTTTGTTTTCTCATCTTGTTTTCATCCCAGATCTAATCTTCATAAATCCCCACATCACGATGATGGGAAGAAGATCTCTTAGGTTGCCTTTGGCAGCATCGCTTTTCAGCGCTCCTGCCCATTCATCTAGGGAGGATTAAGAGAGCTCAGACCCACTCTCTGAACTCGAATTCGCCTCCACCCTGTTTGTCGACCCCTCAGGATCCGAATACCCGTTTACGCGTAATTCGCAAGATATCATTCACAATTATATCGCACAAGTTGTAAAAATACAGGGAAAATTTTTTTTTCGCGACTATGACATTCATTCTCAACACATGACCACAAGTAAAAGAGACAGACATCACCAAAATTTCTTTTCATTAATATTCATATCCATTTACAACATGTACCAGCATATTCCATGTTACAACATATATCCCAAAATGTGACAAAAGAGATAGCATTTACATCATCATCTGAACAAAACTAAGGCAAAGTAAATCATACCGTCGGGTATACACTATATCTCCTGGAAGCATGTATATACTGAGCGGCTACTAAACTGCAGGCTGTTTGCCTGCCACGCACAATAGGAAGAAAAGGCGTCAGCGGTTGCTGGTACCTCCCAAAAACTTATATAAATTAACGGGCATTTATTATTTACAAAAGAAACAAGCAGAAAGGCGAGAGCAACTCAAATTAAGATTTAATTCTACTTGCAAATGAAAACGGTTTTTCAGGTTACTTGTAAGCATCTCAAATGTTCGTAATGCATTTCTAATGACTTTCCCCTGAACCCGGCATTTCCCATATGTAACCTTATTTCGATAGCAGTTGTGTAATCATGAGTGTGTGAGGGGGAATGCATATATCATTTTCCTTAGAGATCATGTTGTTTAGTGAAAAATGGAAAAGTTGAGATTGTAGAGATCTATTGATTTATTTAAATTCTTGGGTAGAGAGAATGGTCTTTTGATCGTAACTTCTCCAATTCTTAACTTCAATGATTCAGATATAACTCCAGGTAATTTAGATATAGATATGAATGATCTAGATATATAATCGCCAGTCTGTTGGCGAAGTAACTCAAGCGGTGAAGAAGCCTGCAAATGGCTCTTCCGTCTCGCCCTCTAATTGGAAGTGCGGTCCAATAGAGGGATAGGTCTATTCTCCAACTACGCCACTGAGACGGGTGAGAGAGACTCCCTAGAAAAGTCGCTCTAGAGAAACACAGCCCGACTAGTACGGGCAACCGAGCTCGTACGTAAAGCTGAAAACCAGGATCCCCCGCCTGGGCATCCTAAAACAGGGTCAGCGGAACTGGTCTAAAGTCTGGATCCCAACGAGGGCGTAAAAACACTGCGAGCTCGCGTAAAACCGAAAAGGGACTGGGATCCTAGACCCGCGCACTTGGCGGCCGCTGCCCATACTGGGCTTCCTTTCTTCCGCCCAGGTGAGGGTCACCGCGCCCTCGCACGATCATGGTAAAGATCACCATGATCGGCATTATTAATTATCCTCACTGACTCACCATCAATTTCACTTATTCACTTATTCAATTCTTTCTCAATCTCTTCTGTGTTTGCCTTCACCGATCTTGTTACTTTGACACAACTTATCTTTATATGTACATAATAGGTTATACTTTAAAGATCAATTGATTTATATTCATCATGATCTTAGCCTCCGTATGCATTATGATCAACATAACCCCGATTTTTCATATTTATGTAAAATCATAAAATCTCATAGTTCTCATGCTCCTCTTATATATCTCACAGTTCCTGATCAATACATGAAACCATATAACTAAAAATATTCCTAATTTCTTCATATAAACACCACGGCTTCTTATTAACATATGAAACCATATGACTTTAGCCGTCATCTTAATTTCCTTCTAAAATATTAAAATTCCTTATTAAATTATATATATATATATGCGAGCACACTCACTGACTAATTCTACTAAGCCCATAATTAATCCATTAATCGTACCTTGATATAGTATTACACCTTTTAATTTTAGTATTATTTTCTGCCTTAATATTCTAACTGTAATAACCTCTCCATTTATTTGTATAACATATATAAACCAGTTTAAACGCATACCGTACCGGTATCATTTCTACTAGATATATTATTTTAGGAGTTTCAACCATTCTCATGACTATCCTATAATTCCATTTTATTTTTTCATAAGGGTGCAATAATTAAGTTACCTAATATCCAAATTTCAAAATTCAAATGACAGGTGATGACATCTATATCCATTACATATCTTTTATTAGAATTTGCAAGAAAATAAATATAAATTAGTTAAATCCACTATGGTATGTCAACATGCAAGTACTGTAGGGAACATTATGATGTCTTCAGTCAATGCTGTGCTTATCATGAACTACCAAATCTAAACATATGCCATATATGTTATCTTTATTCCTTGAATTGATCCTTACAAAATTCTGATATTTTATAATATGGAATTGTGGAAATCTGTAGGAACATCCTTTGAACAACCAATCATAGTAGGAACATTATGATGCCTTCAGTCAATGCTGCTTGTTTAATTAATCTAACAATGATTGCATAAGTCTGATCGAATTCTGAAATAATTTAAGTACTAATTCAAAATTTAGATTTTTTTTTTTACTAACAAAAATGCTTAATTCTGAGCATATTACAGAATCTGAATGATTCAAATTGCAGTTTAGCAGAATCACTTTATTTCATTCTTTTTTTTTTTTTTGAATTCCTATCCTGAGAATTTCCTCATTTGATTGAGCTCTCAATCCTTAAGGTCATAGATAAGAAAAATAGTCAGAAAACAGTCCCGTTGAAGTTTATCCTCTGATTTGTATGATATAAAATTCCAAAATGTGAATAATGGAAACTAATTGATTTAGATATAAAAAAAACGGTTCTTACAGAGTTATTTCAGTAAAAATTATTATACCATGGGTCTAATCGTAGACATGCAAACCTTATATATATATCCCTCTTAATAAGGAAATTGACTAATGGGTAATAACATGAAGAATGTATATCAAAAGAAAAGGGAATCGATCATGCATTGGCAGCAAAAGAGATGGCCAAAGGAGTGTACCTAATCAGATGTAGAACTTGGAGGAAATGAGTTCTTGAGCATGCAGCAACTGCTCCTAGAATTTCTAGGATTTGGAGCAGCTTTAGGAGCTTCAGAGGCTGAAATCAGGGATTTTGGGAGCATTAGAGAGCTGCTCCAGCAGCTGTGGCAGTTGTTGGCGGCAATCTTTTGTTGCTGGAAAAATTTCTGTAGCAGAAATCCACACCACAGTCGAAGAAGAAATGGGGACTGAAATGGGGAAGAGAGGAATGGTAGAAAGTGAGAATCGAAAAGAGATGGAATTGGCGATGATTTAAAGAGAAGGGAGGGGTAACGTGGATGGTTTTGGGAAAGGGGGGTGTACACATGTATGGGGGTACAATTGAATAAAAAGAATATCTATTTATTATCTCTTGGTTATTATTATTAACATAAAATTTTAAACCGTAGTAGTTTGCTATAGTGCTACAGTGATTTTAGGATTTTTTTTTTTAAAGCTCACTTTATTTGTCATACTTAAGGTTGACCATAATCGCGCCTCGAGCATCGGATTTCTACGCGCAATATCTCGTTTCGATTATCTCGAAATGACGGTCAATATGAGTATAATGTTGATATACTTTCGGTCGAGTTTCGAATACCCGAAATTTTCGGATACGGTTTTTGTTTGAGATCAATTTTTTTGTGATTTAAAATTATCAAACGACCTCCGATTGACGAACGGTCAATTCCGTTGGTTTCGTATCGTCGAATCGGATCTCATGATGGTCTCGGTTTATTCCGCGGCTTCCGAATTTGCGTCGCGGCTTTTCACGGCACGCATTACGAAGGGACCGGTTTTTGGTCGATTTCGTCCGAACGACTTTTGATTCACTACTAATTGGTCGTTTTAGGTTGGTTTGTATTGACCGACAATGTTTTTGGGTTCGTTAGACCCAAAATCGGACGACTTCGGGTTTGATTGGAAACCGGATGCTACAAATATAAAAACCTCAAAGGGAGTCTCGTCCTCGAGACTCGAGTTAAGGCCATTAGGTGACTTGTTTGAATTTCATATGTCCATAAAAACCTCAAAGGGTTTTGAACCCATAAAAACCTCAAAGGGAAAACAAGCCATATATTTATAATGTATCTAATTACAAAAGCTTGTTGTGTTGATTACATTAGAATAGCTGCGGGTATCGTGCCCGCATGTCGGCTTCAGTCTCCCATGTCGCTTCCTTGACGCCGTGTCGGTGCCACAAGACCTTGACCAATGAAATCTCTTTGCTGCGAAGCTTCTTCACAGCACGATCAAGTATCCGGACAGGCTTCTCCTCATAGGTCAGATCCGGCTCTACATCGAGATTCTCGTAACTGATGATGTGGCGAGGGTCGTGGACATACTTCCTCAGATTGGATATGTGGAAAACATCATGAATAGCTGAAAGATGTGGAGGAAGGGCTACTCGGTATGCCACTTTCCCCACTCTAGCCAGAATCTCAAAAGGTCCAACATATCGCGGCGCCAACTTGCGACGAACACCGAATCTCTGCACTCCCTTCATGGGAGATACTCGTAAAAATACCCAATCTCCAACCTATAATTTATAGGATTGTCATTAGTATGGGATTAAGTTGAACACATATATATCATAATTGAGTGGATGAGGAGAAAATAATTACATTACCTGAAACTCTAAGTCTCTCCTCCGACGATCCGCATAGCTCTTCTGGCGGCTTTGTGCCGTCAGAAGCCTCCGCCTCACAAGATCAACAGCTCTCGCAGTCTCCTCCAAGAGATCCACGGAATATAAAGCATGATCACCTACCTCACGCCAACTGAGAGGTGTGAGGCATCTCCGCCCGTATAGGGCCTCGAATGGTGCCATGCCAATACTGGAGTGATAGCTGTTGTTGTACGTGAATTCCACCAAAGGCAAATGGTCCTTCCAGGACCCTTTCCACTCCAAAGTGCATGCGCGAAGTAGATCCTCAAGTGTCTGAATGGTGCGCTCACTCTGCCCGTCTGTCTGCGGATGATAAGCAGAACTCATCTTCAGCTCTGTCTGTAGTGCTGACATGAACTGATGCCAATAGTGAGATGTAAATCTCGAATCCCTGTCAGACACCACCTCTCGTGGTATACCATGCAGCCTGATAATGTTCTGCACATAGAGCTTGGCTAATCTGGATGGAGTATAAGTCGTGTGGACAGGTATGAAATGGGCTGACTTGGTCAACCTATCAACAACGACCCATATAGAATCATGGCCACCTGGTGTCTTCGGCAGACCTGTGACAAAATCCAAAGAAATGCTCTCCCACTTCCACTCGGGAATGGGGAGAGACTGCAGTAATCCTGGCGGTCTCCTGTGTTCAGCCTTGACCATCTGACAGGTCATGCATCTGCTAACATGTAGTGCCACATCGCGCTTCATCCCATCCCACCAGAAATGTCGACGCAGATCACGGTACATCTTCGTACTGCCTGGATGGATAGATAACCGTGAACTGTGTGCTTCGTCCAAAATGTCTCTGCGAAGCTGCTCGTCATTGGGTACAACGACCCGTCCTGCCTTCCATAAAATAGACTCCATCACAACAAAGTCGTCAAACTCGTCCTTGATGGCGCGCATGTATCTATCATGAATCCAAGGATCGGTCTTCTGGCCCTCAACAATACGATCCCAAAGACTGCTGTATCGTGGAGGTACGGCGGTAGAAATGGATGCGCTCTCCTGAGGATGCCAATCACTCAAAGCTGCAAGTGTATCCCACGTATATAGCCAGTTTGCCGTACCCTCTGCATGTGCTCTCCTGCTAAGTGCATCAGCCACCACGTTTCCCTTACCGGGATGGTAAGAGATCGTGCAATCATAGTCCTTCAGCAATTCGAGCCATCTACGCTGCCTCATGTTCAGCTCCTTCTGATCAAAGATGTACTTCAGACTCTTGTGGTCTGTGAAAATCTCGAAGTTCACCCCATATAGATAGTGGCGCCAGATCTTCAAGGCGAAGACAACTGCCGCCAACTCCAAGTCATGTGTGGGGTAGTTCCGCTCGTGCGGTCTCAACTGCCGTGATGCGTAAGCAATCACCTGTCCCCTCTGCATCAACACTGCTCCTAGACCTTCTCCAGATGCATCTGTGTAAACTGCATAGTCCTGAGTGCCTGAAGGAAGAGCAAGAATAGGCGCTGTAGTCAACCTCTCCTTCAGTGTCTGGAAGGCTTGCTCACATGAATCGTCCCAAATGAATGGAACTCCCTTCTGCGTCAATCGTGTCAATGGACGGACGATGCGTGAAAATCCGCTGACAAAGCGTCTGTAATAGCCCGCTAATCCGAGGAAGCTCCGAATCTGAGTGACTGTCTTGGGCTGCTCCCAAGACATAACTGCATCTATCTTCGCAGGATCAACTGCAATGCCTGCTCCAGAAATGATATGCCCGAGAAATGAGACCTGGGATAACCAGAACTCACACTTGCTCAACTTGGCATATAGCTTGTGCTCTCTCAATGTATCCAAAACAATTCGTAGATCATTCGCATGATCCCATTCATTCCGTGAATAGATGAGCACATCGTCGATGAACACCACTACAAACTTGTCCAAGTATGGATGGAAGATACGGTTCATCATATCCATGAAAGCCGCAGGTGCATTGGTGAGCCCAAACGGCATCACCACAAACTCGTAGTGTCCATAGCGAGTCCTGAAGGCTGTCTTCGGAATGTCCGACTCGCGAATCCTCAGCTGATGGTAACCTGAGCGAAGATCGATCTTCGAGAAAACCGAAGATCCCTGGAGCTGGTCAAACAGATCATCGATACGTGGCAAGGGATAACGGTTCTTCACCGTTCTCTTGTTCAGCTGCCTGTAATCGATGCATAGTCTCATGGATCCATCCTTCTTCTTGACAAATAGAACCGGAGCACCCCAAGGTGACGTGCTCGGCCTCACGAATCCCATGTCAAGCAACTCCTGCAACTGCACCTTCAGCTCCCTCAACTCGGCTGGTGCCATGCGATATGGTGCCATCGAGATCGGCTGTGTATCTGGCAACAATGTGATCTCGAATTCAATCTCTCTCTCAGGAGGTAGCCCTGGTAGCTCATCAGGAAATACGTCCGGGTATTCTGAGACTACTCGGATGTCCTGTATCATCGGCTCCTGATCAGATACCTCCCGAACAAAAGCAAGATATGAATCGCAACCCTGATCAACAAGTCGCTGGGCTCGCAATACTGAAATGTACTCCATGGTGGAGTCATGTGTAGTACCCTCAAACGTGAACTCGGGTAGATCTGGAATCCTGAAGACAACCGTCTTCCTAAAGCAATCAACAAGTGCATGATGAGTGGATAGCCAATCCATGCCTAAAATCAAGTCGAACTCATCCAGCTGTAGGAGTAGACAGTCTGCGATCATCTTGTAACCGCCAATCAGTACGGGCAAGTGCCTGACTATCAGAGATATGACAAATGACTGGCCACCTGGCCCTCGGATGTGATATGGAGACGATAGCGTCTCTGCAACTCTATCTAAAGAAACAAGCAACCTCGAAGCAAGGAAAGAGTGTGTCGCGCCGGAATCAAATAAAACATGGAAAGGTCGGCCCAAGACTGAGACCATACCTTTCACTACAGTAGCGGCTGAACGTGCCTGCTCCTCAGTGACTGCGTGTAACTGCCCCTGCCTGGCTGATGCAGCACTAGATCCTGCCACACTCTGCGTCTGTCTCTGCTGCTGCGGTCGCCTGAAGTTGGAGTTCCTGCTACGGAAACTCCCTGAACGCTGTGTCTGAGGCTGTGGCTGAGAAGGCTGTGGCTGAGGCTCGCCAGAAGCCTGTGGGCACTGTGCACGGTAATGTCCCCACTCGTGACATCGGTAGCACCGGACTGGTCGAGTAGAGGGAGTAGCTGTGTCCGTGCTCCGAGCTGGTCCTGTAGGTGGTCTATCTGCTCGCTGCGACCCAGATGGTCGAGCGGACTCTGTACCTCGTCCGGCAAGTGCTCCTCCTAGAGTAGTCGATGGAGAAGAGCGAGCACTGCCAGAGAATGTCGAACCTGTAGGTCGGAATCGTCTGGCTGACCTCTGCTGCTGAAACGGTCGACGTATCGGCCCAAAATATCGCCGCGGTCTAGGCGGTGCTCCAGACGAGCTCCCGTAACGTCTCCCTCTGATGTCCTCGAACTTCTCCGCAGCATCGGTAGCCTCGGAGATAGAAGTGATATGTAGTCCAGCCAGCTTCTCCTGCACCTCCTCTCGCATGCCGCCAATGAACTTCTCCAGATTCTCCTCTGGAAATGCGCCAGCTGCTCGTGTGTGTCGTGACAGCTCTGTGTATCGGATAAAGTAATCCCGGGCTGTCATCTGTCCCTGACGAAGCTCTGCAAACAGTCGGCGCTGGGACTCCCTCCACTTCGCAGAAAAGAAGTGGGCTCTGAACTTCGTCATAAAATCGTTCCAAGTAGGCTCTCGGCCTAACTCGGACACTACGGCCATCCACCATCGCTCGGCAAAGTCTATCAGTGAGTACTCTACGAAAGATAGCCACGTGTTTCGTGGCGCATTAATCGCCCTGAGCACTTTCATTACTCTCATCAGCCACTGCTCAGCGTCATCTGGTGGATCTGTGCCCTCGAACAAGGGTATGTTGGCCCGCTGATAAGAAGTGAAGACTGACTGGTGCCTGTGAATGGCTGCAAACTCGTGTGCATCCTCATCGGCAAGGTCAACAGGGTCCTGTTCCCTGTCTAAGTCTGCATCCTCCTCGGCTCCATGCTCTGGAATGTCCTCTAGTGGATCATCAGGATGAGGCTGCTCCACCTCAACGGACTGGTGCTGGTCCTGTCGTATCCCATCCTGGGATGGATGGTACGTGAAATCTGACAGATCCTCAAATCTCATCTCTATGTCCGTCTGCCTGTCAGCAATCTCGGTCTGCTGGGCCAATATCTGCTCCTGCTGGCCTCTCATAGCAGCCTGCTGCTGCTGAAGATCAGTAAGTGCGCTCAGTATGCGTGCCAGCTGATCAGAAGTATCCGGACCTGGTCGAGATGCCATGGCTCTGCATAAGAACCATAATTAGTCATAAAAATGCCCTAGACAGATATTTATCATAAATGCTTTTCTCTTCTTGGGATATAAGATGAAATTTAATGAAATTGGTGACATCTGTGGTTATTGAATATGAATGTCATATTTCCCTTCTCGAACTCACGACAAGTCGGTAGACTGTCGCTATTCGAGATCTTAATGCGATCGGAATTGTAATATCGCGAATGTGCGTATCGGGGTACCACTGCTCTGATACCAAACTGTCGACCCCTCAGGATCCGGGTACCCGTTTACGCGTAATTCGCAAGATATCATTCACAATTATATCGCGCAAGTTGTAAAAATACAAGGAAAATTTTTTTTTCGCGACTATGACATTCATTCTCAACACATGACCACAAGTAAAAGAGACAGACATCACCAAAATTTCTTTTCATTAATATTCATATCCATTTACAACATGTACCAGCATATTCCATGTTACAACATATATCCCAAAATGTGACAAAAGAGATAGCATTTACATCATCATCTGAACAAAACTAAGGCAAAGTAAATCATACCGTCGGGTATACACTATATCTCCTGGAAGCATGTATATACTGAGCGGCTACTAAACTGCAGGCTGTTTGCCTGCCACGCACTATAGGAAGAAAAGGCGTCAGCGGTTGCTGGTACCTCCCAAAAACTTATATAAATTAACGGGCATTTATTATTTACAAAAGAAACAAGCAGAAAGGCGAGAGCAACTCAAATTAAGATTTAATTCTACTTGCAAATGAAAACGGTTTTTCAGGTTACTTGTAAGCATCTCAAATGTTCGTAATGCATTTCTAATGACTTTCCCCTGAACCCGGCATTTCCCATATGTAACCTTATTTCGATAGCAGTTGTGTAATCATGAGTGTGTGAGGGGGAATGCATATATCATTTTCCTTAGAGATCATGTTGTTTAGTGAAAAATGGAAAAGTTGAGATTGTAGAGATCTATTGATTTATTTAAATTCTTGGGTAGAGAGAATGGTCTTTTGATCGTAACTTCTCCAATTCTTAACTTCAATGATTCAGATATAACTCCAGGTAATTTAGATATAGATATGAATGATCTAGATATATAATCGCCAGTCTGTTGGCGAAGTAACTCAAGCGGTGAAGAAGCCTGCAAATGGCTCTTCCATCTCGCCCTCTAATTGGAAGTGCGGTCCAATAGAGGGATAGGTCTATTCTCCAACTACGCCACTGAGACGGGTGAGAGAGACTCCCTAGAAAAGTCGCTCTAGAGAAACACAGCCCGACTAGTACGGGCAACCGAGCTCGTACGTAAAGCTGAAAACCAGGATCCCCCGCCTGGGCATCCTAAAACAGGGTCAGCGGAACTGGTCTAAAGTCTGGATCCCAACGAGGGCGTAAAAACACTGCGAGCTCGCGTAAAACCGAAAAGGGACTGGGATCCTAGACCCGCGCACTTGGCGGCCGCTGCCCATACTGGGCTTCCTTTCTTCCGCCCAGGTGAGGGTCACCGCGCCCTCGCACGATCATGGTAAAGATCACCATGATCGGCATTATTAATTATCCTCACTGACTCACCATCAATTTCACTTATTCACTTATTCAATTCTTTCTCAATCTCTTCTGTGTTTGCCTTCACCGATCTTATTACTTTGACACAACTTATCTTTATATGTACATAATAGGTTATACTTTAAAGATCAATTGATTTATATTCATCATGATCTTAGCCTCCGTATGCATTATGATCAACATAACCCCGATTTTTCATATTTATGTAAAATCATAAAATCTCATAGTTTCTCATGCTCCTCTTATATATCTCACAGTTCCTGATCAATACATGAAACCATATAACTAAAAATATTCCTAATTTCTTCATATAAACACCACGGCTTCTTATTAACATATGAAACCATATGACTTTAGCCGTCATCTTAATTTCCTTCTAAAATATTAAAATTCCTTATTAAATTATATATATATATATATGCGAGCACACTCACTGACTAATTCTACTAAGCCCATAATTAATCCATTAATCGTACCTTGATATAGTATTACACCTTTTAATTTTAGTATTATTTTCTGCCTTAATATTCTAACTGTAATAACCTCTCCATTTATTTGTATAACATATATAAACCAGTTTAAACGCATACCGTACCGGTATCATTTCTACTAGATATATTATTTTAGGAGTTTCAACCATTCTCATGACTATCCTATAATTCCATTTTATTTTTTCATAAGGGTGCAATAATTAAGTTACCTAATATCCAAATTTCAAAATTCAAATGACAGGTGATGACATCTATATCCATTACATATCTTTTATTAGAATTTGCAAGAAAATAAATATAAATTAGTTAAATCCACTATGGTATGTCAACATGCAAGTACTGTAGGGAACATTATGATGTCTTCAGTCAATGCTGTGCTTATCATGAACTACCAAATCTAAACATATGCCATATATGTTATCTTTATTCCTTGAATTGATCCTTACAAAATTCTGATATTTTATAATATGGAATTGTGGAAATCTGTAGGAACATCCTTTGAACAACCAATCATAGTAGGAACATTATGATGCCTTCAGTCAATGCTGCTTGTTTAATTAATCTAACAATGATTGCATAAGTCTGATCGAATTCTGAAATAATTTAAGTACTAATTCAAAATTTAGATTTTTTTTTTTACTAACAAAAATGCTTAATTCTGAGCATATTACAGAATCTGAATGATTCAAATTGCAGTTTAGCAGAATCACTTTATTTCATTCTTTTTTTTTTTTGAATTCCTACCCTGAGAATTTCCTCATTTGATTGAGCTCTCAATCCTTAAGGTCATAGATAAGAAAAATAGTCAGAAAACAGTCCCGTTGAAGTTTATCCTCTGATTTGTATGATATAAAATTCCAAAATGTGAATAATGGAAACTAATTGATTTAGATATAAAAAAAACGGTTCTTACAGAGTTATTTCAGTAAAAATTATTATACCATGGGTCTAATCGTAGACATGCAAACCTTATATATATCCCTCTTAATAAGGAAATTGACTAATGGGTAATAACATGAAGAATGTATATCAAAAGAAAAGGGAATCGATCATGCATTGGCAGCAAAAGAGATGGCCAAAGGAGTGTACCTAATCAGATGTAGAACTTGGAGGAAATGAGTTCTTGAGCATGCAGCAACTGCTCCTAGAATTTCTAGGATTTGGAGCAGCTTTAGGAGCTTCAGAGGCTGAAATCAGGGATTTTGGGAGCATTAGAGAGCTGCTCCAGCAGCTGTGGCAGTTGTTGGCGGCAATCTTTTGTTGCTGGAAAAATTTCTGTAGCAGAAATCCACACCACAGTCGAAGGAAGAAGAAATGGGGACTGAAATGGGGAAGAGAGGAATGGTAGAAAGTGAGAATCGAAAAGAGATGGAATTGGCGATGATTTAAAGAGAAGGGAGGGGTAACGTGGATGGTTTTGGGAAAGGGGGGTGTACACATGTATGGGGGTACAATTGAATAAAAAGAATATCTATTTATTATCTCTTGGTTATTATTATTAACATAAAATTTTAAACCGTAGTAGTTTGCTATAGTGCTACAGTGATTTTAGGATTTTTTTTTTTAAAGCTCACTTTATTTGTCATACTTAAGGTTGACCATAATCGCGCCTCGAGCATCGGATTTCTACGCGCAATATCTCGTTTCGATTATCTCGAAATGACGGTCAATATGAGTATAATGTTGATATACTTTCGGTCGAGTTTCGAATACCCGAAATTTTCGGATACGGTTTTTGTTTGAGATCAATTTTTTTGTGATTTAAAATTATCAAACGACCTCCGATTGACGAACGGTCAATTCCGTTGGTTTCGTATCGTCGAATCGGATCTCATGATGGTCTCGGTTTATTCCGCGGCTTTCGAATTTGCGTCGCGGCTTTTCACGGCACGCATTACGAAGGGACCGGTTTTTGGTCGATTTCGTCCGAACGACTTTTGATTCACTACTAATTGGTCGTTTTAGGTTGGTTTGTATTGACCGACAATGTTTTTGGGTTCGTTAGACCCAAAATCGGACGACTTCGGGTTTGATTGGAAACCGGATGCTACACTGTTCCCCCTCGACCACCCTTATTTCATTACTGAGGTACACCAGGCAGGCCAGCACAGCTATACATTCATTTGATAGGACTTGAGCTAGGGTCTTTTGCCTTTGTAGAGACCAGTGAGATGGCCAGTAGTGAAGGAAGAATCGATGAGAAGCTGCAGACATACTCATTTGTATTAGATCAAGCCGCCATCAACAACACATTACTAGCTTCCCTAGAGACCATGGAGCGACAGATTCGAGAGCAGGGAGTATTCATAACAGAAGTGAGGAGGGAACTCACACAGATGCGAGCTAGATGAGAAGAGCCAGACAGACAGGCTGTCGGTGGAGAAATACCAAGAGCTGAGGGCAGAGACAGACGCCAGGACGAGTCGCAGGACCTAGCCAGACCAGCCTGCACCATGAGGCGGTTGCACAGCACTGGTGCAACCCTCACACACTGATGGATCCAGTTGCCCGCTATCTTGTTAGATTTTCATCTCCATCCCTAGACCATTCAATTACTACCCAAATTCCATGGTCTAGCCACCGAAGAGCCACATCTCCATCTGTAGGAGTTCGAGACGATTTGCATCACCATCCACGACAGACTAGTGGATGAGGGCACAATCAAGCTAATAGCCTTTCCATTCTCTTTGGTTGACAGAGCAGCCGACTAGCTGATGCATCTGGGGAAGGTTATCACCACTTGGGAGTAGCTCCAGATTGAGTACTTGAACAAGTACTATCCACTCGGTCGGACCAATGCAACAAGAGCCATGATTAGCAATTTCACCATGACCCCTAATGAACAGTTTCATGAAGCTTGGGATCACTTTAGAGAGCTCATCGACAGGTGCACCCACCATGAGATTAGCAAGCCCAACGTCGTTCAGAGTTTCTTCTGTGGGCTAGCACCTGAGCTACAGGGGCTAGTGAACACCTCATGTGGAGGTTCCTACTTTGCCAAAGATGAAGACCAGGTCCGGGCCATCTATGAGGAGATGGCTGAAAACTACATTGTGATGTCCCAGACTAGAGTCTACACTAAGGGTAGCCTCTCTTGCATGTAGTTTCATACAAGAGGATAGCACGCATTGACGTCGGTCCTTCTACATCTTCTATGGCAGCAGCATTAGTAGAGTCTTCAGTTTCCAACATGGGAATCATCAGCCAGAAGTTGGATCGGATAGAAATCATTAAGAATAAGGCGTGATGGGGCCTTGACAAGCTCAATAAGATTAATGAGCTGACCTAGACATTGAGTGACCTAAAGACCCGGATCATGTGTCTCCAAGAGGCACAGACAGCTTCTTAGCCCCATTCCAGGTCACGAGCTAATCAAGGGAGTAGTTCTTCTCAGCCTTCCTCCTCATATTGCTAGGTTCACCACATTCAAGCAAAACTGATTCAGCCACTCCTGCATTACCAATTGCCACCATCGCCTTCCTCAGACACTCAGTTGGTGGTGTATCATCATGATCATCCCTTGGCGTCCCTTCCCCTACCAGTCCACGATTAGCAATAGCCGTTGATGGAAGTCAACGGGATTTAGTACTCCTAGTACCAACAGCAGCTCGGGATCCGTCGCGACCACCCACTCTTTTGATGGTCTATTGGAGGCACTTCATCCCAGCAGCAGTGACGAATCCGATATTCGTTGTGTTAAAGATGTGTATTTATTTGTTCGTACGAAAAATTAATTTATCGTTTTGTTGAAGGCGGTAATTGGAATCGATCAAGAAAATAACCGTAAATAATTATTCAATTTTTAATCTCGTGGTTTTATGTTTATTTTACTTGGGCAAGTCCCAAGGACGAACACAGGGAGGAAAAGGAACAACCTAGAGTTATGTCTATCAAAATTCGTGCGCGGTTTTCGAGGCGGTCTTTTTTTTGTAATTTTTAATGCATATAAAAATGCAAAATGTAATTCTAGTCTATTTTAGGGACTAAAATGTAAATTACGCTCAAACAATGTCTGAAAAATATGAAATTATCCAAGATGTGAATTACGATGAAATGAATGCACTGTAACTTTTTGGAATTTTTGGATGCAATATGAATTTTTTTTGAATTTTTAAATGCAAACAACGTGAATTTCAATATTTAATTATAATAAATATTAAATCGAATTATTTTCAAGGAATAAAATTATCTAAGATCTATCACTAGGTAATGGATCTTAGAAAAATCCTAGACCATGAAAATGCGATATATAATACCTATAAAATCAAATATTGAAATATGTAAAATGAATTTTACAGGATAAACTCTACATGCAAATGTGATTCTTTTTGGGTACAATGTAAAGCACAATTAATTCTACAGTATGTGATTTTTCGGAAATTTTTAGAGCAACGGTTAATTAAATATAAATTTCAGAGCATGAAATGGGAAAATACGCAATTTTCCACAGAAAAATTATTTATTAATTAACCATCGATCACAAAAATGCCCACAATGTGTCAAAATGCAGAGAATTAATTGAGGAACACAATGATATTTTTGGATAAATAAAATAATGCAGTGTAGTTATTCAAAATAAAGGGGGGAGACAGGGGTACATATGCAATATTTAAATAAAATAAATATAGAAAGTGCAGGGGGATCTAGATGTAATTACCAATATCCTGGGGGGTGCTTTGTAAAATTGCCACCAGGTCACGTGCTGGAGGGGGCTTGTTTGTAATAAGGAGAAGGTCCTGGTCTGCTTCTGCAAATCACCCAAGGGTCACGTGCGCAGCACGTGACCCCTAGGTTGACGTTGTGGCTGACGTCCCCCGGGACGCACGTGCCTCACACGTGCGCAAGGGTCTCGGGACAGCCCCCCGGCGGCGCGGCTGGACCGGTGGCGATGCGGAGGAGCCTCGGCCTGGAAGGCGACTAGGGCGAGCGTCTGGTGATGGAGGAGTTGTTGTTTGCGGTGGCTACTGTCGAGGCATGGCCGGTGAAGGAGCGGGGATGACCGGAGACGTTGGCGTGGAAGCTTTGCTGGAGGTTGTCGTTGAAGCCGTGGACATCGTGGTCAGTGGGCTGATGAAGGATGCGGAGTGTTGTCGATGAATCGTCGGAGATGAAGGTGCGGTGAAGATGGTTGTCGGAAGAGATGGATAGCTCGGTGGCTCGACAGCTCACGGTCAGAGCGAAGGCAGGTGTGGCGGAGAATCTCCGTGGCTGCAACGAGGGTCGTGGGAGGTCCTCGAATCTCACCGCTAAGGTGCCTCACCGGCGCTGTCACTGCGGCGAGGGTCGACCTAGGTGCTATCGACGGATGATGGGACACGGGGCGGCGGTATTTCTTATATAGAAGAAGGATAGGCGGCCGGTGATGGAAGGTCGGTTGACGAGGTTTGATTCGGAATCGGGGGTCGATCTGATGAGGGGATGATCAGGGACGGGATCTGAGGCGGCGAGATTCGCTGCGAGGTGGGATTCGCGGGTGTTGAAGATCGGACGAGGATTTGAAGAGAGGCGGCGCGCGGTGATTGCGGTTGGTTTTGCGGACAGCGGTTGGCCAGAAGGGGAAAGTGTTGGGCTGATGAAGACGACGCACAGATGCCGTCCGATTGAGCGCGATCGGACGGTTCCTGTGGTGCTACGTGGCGGCGTTTGAGAACAAAGGGGAAAAAGGGGAGCACACGTGCTTGGCGTGTGCCTGGGCGGCACGTGCCTCGCACGTGCTAGCCCTTTAAATTTTTTTATAAAAACTAATTAATAAAAAAAGCGAAAAATGGCTGACACGTGGTGGCTCCAAGAGTTGCCACGTGTCAGCACCACAAAATTCAGAAATTAAATACTTTGTAAAATGCAAAATAAATATCAAATGACTCGGATCGAAAATATTTCTTCACGAAAATTTCTCGTCTCGATGAGATCTACAATTTTCATGAAGAGTCAAAACTAAAATTGATCAAATGCATAAAGTGAATTTTTGGGGTATCCCATGTAAATAGAATACCTTGATTTTTGGGTTTTCTAATTTTTTAAATCAGATAAAAATCGAAAAAAATACGATAAAATCAAAGATAAATATTTACACATTAATCTATTTTTTTGGATTTTTATTAATTAAGAAAAAAGAATAAATAAAATAAAACATGAAAAAGACCAATTTTGTACAGTCGATTAGTGAAGACCTGGACTCAATTTGTTTCTTTGATTTAAAGCTCAATTTGGATTTGGATTTTTGTGCATTTTAATAAAACTTTCATCAAAGAAGATAAATGAAAAGAAATAAACTAAAATAGGTTAATTATGTACATAAAATACTAGGTCAAAACTGCTAAAATACAAAATGTACAAAAGATGTCCAAACCCCAACTTTCACATATGAGCTTCGATTCACTTGAACTTCGTCTTGTTTTGAAGGTAGTTGAAAGTGCGTTAGTTAAAAAGTGAGTAGGATTAAAACGGACACTGGATGGGGAAGATATGAGGGTTTTAGTCCGAAAATCCTAGAACTAGGGTTTGGGTTTTTGGTTCACGTATTTGGGTTAGTTATTTTTTATATTTTCCATTTATTCTTGTTAGTGATATGTACACAGTGGAGGTGGTTTTGGGTCATTCGGAGTTAGCATGAATGAGTTAATAATCCGGGAAGTTAGGCTATTTACAAGTCAATTTTGGCTGGGATTTTTGGCTTCTTATTTTGTGCAGAAATTCGTGCTAAAATGCAATTCTTATGAAAACATGCATGAATGCTAATTATGCAGAATAAATGAACAAATGTTGATGATTTTGAGGGATTTGAGCTTAATAAATGAGATTTAGAGTGATGAATCTGAGATTCATCAAGCAGCCTCTGACACAGGTAGGGTAGGGCGCCCAGCAGCAGCCCCGATACTCCCACCACCAGCAGCAGCACGATCCTCGACCCTTATATCAGGGTCAACAGTTGAGGCAACAACAACCTCATCAGCAGTACTCCCAGCCTCTTCCTCACTACCATCAGCAGACTCAGCCTCATTCCCACTGAGGCAACCTGTCTGGTTGTCATCCACACCCATATGAGATCCCAGCCCTAAATGATCTCACTCGTATGCTTTCTGATCAACAGGCTACCTCTCAGTGAGAGATGTATGAGTTCCAGCAGGAGATGAGAGAAATAATTAAGGGCAAGACTGCCATACCTGCTTAGATTGAACCTAACCTAAACAATCTGAAGAGGAAGTCTGAGTAGGTACAGTCTACAGAGACCGCCTCTCCTAGTGATGTTCTGGATGACATTTATTCTTTATTTGATGCTGATTTTATGACATTTAGGAGCGGTAGGAAGCCAGCCGACGGTTACTCATCTAGACGATAGACCACTACAGATGCTAGGGTGACAGATGAAGTCAGGAGCAGTGCTGATGCCTCTCACCATTATGAAGATAGCGGTATTGATGCCACTAAGGATGTTGATCTCAATGACGGTGCTGAAGTCGTCAAATATCCAGTTACACACTGTAGTACTGAAGCCACATGTATTCCAATTGTTAGGACAAAGCACGGTGATGATACCGCAAGTTCAGATGTTGCTGGTGGTACTAATGCCACCAAGAGTCCTTCGGTTGTGTTGACTCCTTCTGTACCTGAGGATATGTTTGGAAAATAAAAAATGGAAAAAACTTCAAAAATCAAAATATGAATAAAGGAAAGGTTTATGTATCTCCTGTGAGTCTATCTGTTGTGCTTGATAATTTATGCATGGATTCTATTCTTCTGAATGCAAAGGAACCTACCCCAGGCTCTTGTCTTTCTGAAGAGGGTCCCTCCATTCCCTTCCCTCAAGCACCCACTTAGGGTAGGGCTAAAAATCAGAAAATCCCAAAAAGAAACAACAAACAGAGTTACAACGATCAGATGATAGCTTGTTTCCATATACAGCTGACTCTTCAGGAAGCACTTGAGCACATCCCTCTATTCCAAAAGAACCTGAGAGAGAAGACCATCGTCCGTAGGAAGAGGAGAAACCACAATGCAGAAATCCATGTGCTCGCTCGTGCCACCTGCTTCGCCATCCAGAACCGATTGCTAGCCAAGAGACCTGATGTAGGATCTCCGTATGTCAGATGCCATATTCATGAGCAGCAATTTGATCGGACTCTATTAGACAGTGGTTCATCAATTAACCTCCTCCCAACGGCCTTACTCAACCGATTCGAGTTCGACCCTCTTCGATAGAGCAGGACAGTTCTTCAGTTTGCAGATCGATCTGTTAAGAGGTTGAAGGGGTTATTAAAGTAAGTTGTCATCACAATTCAGGGCCTGGAATTCCCCATGGACTTCGTTGTGTTGGACATTGAGATCCCAGAATCTGTGACCGATACCGCCATCATTTTATGATGATCCTTCTTGGCCATAGCCAAGGCAATATCCGATCATGATAGCGGGAAGGTATACTTTTGCGTTGAGGTTGACAATGTACAAATAGAGATGATTGAGGAGCTTAGAGCCAGAGATTCAGCATGCTCCGAGCAGAGCACCGAGCAGATGATAGATTTTGAGCTAGACATCCACCATGAGCGTGATTTTGTGGTCACAGATGATGAAGACATTTGGGAAGACCTGGTAGCACGAGCTCTTGTCACACCTTAAGATTCTGTAGAGTCACAGATGCTAACAGATGAGAGTTCGGAAAGCATGCTCATGACATAGAGCATTCTAGAGGTTGATGATTGTGATCAGGGTAATGAAGCAGAATATATTTCTTATGATGCTGATTCAGATACAGATCCCTCATAATCAGACACCAATTTTGATTGGCATGACTTTGATGATTATTTACCATGCCTAATGTTCACTGAGCCTACAACTAGGATGGAGTTCGAGCCAGTACAGTTGATAGACACATCAGCAGAGCCATCTTCGTCAGAATCATCGATTCAGCAGGAGTTCTCCCATGCAGATTTGGTAGCTTTTTCTCAGACTTTTTAGAGGCCAGATCTACCAGCTCCCACTTGTCCTGAATTGAAGACTTTGCCACAGAGTATAAAGTACAAATTCCTTACGGGTGAGCCTGAAATGTTCTCAGTCATAATCTCAACGGATTTGACTGAAGACCAAGAACCTCTCTTGATGGAGGTTCTTGAAAGAAACCTCAAGGCATTCGGATTGAGTGTAGTTGATCTCCAGGGGATAAGTCTGGCCTTGTACTCCCACCACATATATCTCGAAGATGACGCCAAGCCATCGCGTGAGTTCCAGTAGAAGCTGAACCCGAATCTTCGAGATGTAAATATGAAGGAAATATCTAAGTGGTGGAGAGCCGATTTTATCTACCCCATATTTGAATCCAAATGGGTTAGTCCTTTACGTGTGGTACCTAAGAAGACAGGTATCACTGCAGTTGTGAATGAATCTGGAGAGGAGATAGCTACCCGAGTACCCACTTCTTGGAGGGTCTATGTGGACTACAGACGATTGTATCAGGCCACCAAGAAGGATCATTTCCTTCTACCATTTATTGATCATATTATTGAGGTTAGCTGGGAAGAGTCATTACTATTTTCTCGACGGGTACTCGGGATACAATCAGGTGGCCATAATGCCCGAAGACCGGGAGAAAATGTCATTCGCATGTCCGTTTGGAATGTATGATTTTAGACAGATGCCCTACGGTTTATGTATTCCCCAGCTACATTCCAAAGGTGCATGCTTTCCATCTTCTCGGATATGATGGGTGAGTGTTTAGAGGTCTTCATGGATGACTTTTTAGTCTACGATGATGAGTTTGATGCTTTTTTTGTTTGCCTAGATCGAGTATTGTAGCGATGTATCGAGGTCAATCTTGTTTTATCTTGGGAGAAGAGTCATTTCATGATGACTCAAGGGATGATCCTTGGTCACATCATCTCCAACAAGGGCATGGAGGTTGATCCAGCCACAGTGGACATTATCAAGAAGCTCAATCCACCATCCAATTTGAGACAGATGTGGTCTTTTCTGGGGCATGTCGATTTCTACCAACAGTTCATAAAGGACTTCAGTCGAATTGCCCGATCGCTTACTGGTCTGCTGACAAAAGACACCGAGTTCCTTGTAGATGATAAGTGTCTTTCGTTATTTGAGACTTTTGAGGGATTAGGTGCGCAGGCTCCTATCCTTCAACCACCTGATTGGTCTCTCCCATTCGAGATCATGACTAATGCTTCTGATTTTACCGTAGGGGCTGTGCTTGGATAGAGGAGGGATGGATTGCCATTTGTCATTCACTACACTAGGCAGACTTTGGATGCTGCTCAGCAGAACTATGCAGTGACTAAGAAGGAGATGCTAGCTGTAGTTTTTGCTCTAGATAAGTTTCGATCTTATATTCTTGGATCTAAAGTGATTATCTATACCGATCACACCGCCATCCGATACCTCATGGCAAAGAAGGATGCCAAAGCCAGATTGACCAGATGGATCCTTCTACTCCAAGAGTTTGATATAAAGATTAAGGATAAACCTGAAGTTAAGAATGTGGTGGCGTATCACCTCTCCCGATTAGTGAACCTTGAGGATTGTGACAAGACCACACCTATTACAGAGACATTCTCGGACGAGGGATTCTTGATATCTCCTTGCTCCCATGCTATGTTGACATTGTGAACTATCTTGTTGCCAAGAAAGTTCCACAATGTTGGCCCCGTCAGCGACTTGAGACCTTCCTCGTGAAGGCCAAGTCGTACCATTGGGAGGATCCCACCCTTTACCATGAAGGGGGGGATAGTGTCTAGCATCAGTGTATTCCTCAAGAGGAGCACCATATTGTCCTCACCTATTGTCACAAGTTTGAGGCAGGAGGACATCACTCTGGGTGGCGGACAGAACAGAAAGTTCTCCAATCCAGCCTTTGGTGGCCTACCCTCTTCAAGGATTCAGAGGAGTTCATGAAGAGGTACAGTGACTATCAGAGATGGGCACTTGTGGACAGAGAGATATGATGCTGATGCAGCCCATTCCCTTCTGTGAGGTTTTGACGCATGGGGCGTCTATTTCATGGTTCCATTCCCTAAGAGTCGGGGATTTGAGTACATTCTACTTGTTGTAGATTATGTTAGTCGTTGGGTTGAGGCCATCTCTGCCTGAACCGCAGATGCAAAGATTGTTTGCAAATTTTTGAGGAAGAATATCATTTCATGATTTGAGGTACCTAGAGTCTTGATTTTAGATGGGGGACTCATTTTATCCACGACAAGGTAAGGGCCCTTGCTAATGAGTTCAACATTGATCATAGAGTTGTCACTCCATACCATCCACGGACTAATAGTCTTGTTGAGGTTTCAAATAGGGATATTAAGACTATTTTGCAGAAGGTTGCCCTCCCATATCTAAAGAATTGGTCACAGCTTTTGGACTCGATCTTATGGGCTTATTTGACTTCCTTCAAGACACCTTTGGGCACATCTCCCTTTTGACTCATTTAGGGCAAGTCATGCCACTTACTTGTGGAGATTAAGCATAAGTCACTGTGGGATGTTTACTGAGATACAATTGGATCCTGAGAGTGTAGGTGACCAGAGGAGAGAAGAATTGGCAGCTTTGGAGAAGTTGAGAAACACAACCTTCTCAAGTAGCCTACATTATAAGGATAGAGTGAAGACATGGCATGATTCTCACATCAGCCATAAATAGTTTGAGCCCAATCAGAGAGTATGACTATTTGATGCAAGGTTAAGATTATTTCCAGATAAATTACAGAGCAAATGGAAGGGACCTTACCTAGTCAGAAAGGTGCACGACAATGGCAGCATTGGTATATATGAATTGTTTTCTGATTCCACCTTTCAAGTCAATGGTCAGCGCCTGAAGCCATATCTTGATCATGATCCCCTAATCGTCTGCGTTGTCCCTATTCATTTTGTATGAGATGTGTTCTTTGACTTACATCACATGTGTCTCATACCTGAGTTTCACTTCCACTTTGCAGCTGTATAGATCCATATTGTCTATATCATTCATTCACCTTAGTTTAATACCTCGGATCCATCTTATAAATTTGCTATACTTAGGACGTACTTGATCCTAAGTATAGGGGGTATCAGACTTGTGGTTTTCCATTTTCTCCATTACATCTATTTTTGTTTCCTATACTCAGGGATATTTCACCTAAGTATAGGAGAGGTAATATCGGTACATTCTACTTCTCGATCTTCCCTTTTGTGTACAGTCTTCTATACTTAGGATTGCTTGATCCTAAGTGTAGGGGGATCACCGACTTCCATTGATACTATTCCTCCATTCTATTGAGTCATTGTAGTATAGCATTCTTCCCACTTCTTTATACTCAGCACGAGTTAAGCCTTCCTTCATCGCTTTCTGATCACTCTGAGGACATTGTTCGAGCTAAGTATAAGGGGGTGTCGTATATATTGTATATATACACTTTATCCATAACTCATACTTTGTAATATGGCTATTACTTATAAAACAATTCTTCGAAAACATATTCAAAAATCTTTGCAAAAATTATTTTTGTACAAATTTTGTAAAAATGTTTGTAAAATATTTTGGCTAAAAAATATTTGTACAATTATTTTTTGTATAAAAATTAGGTATATTGTACAAATTTTTTGAAAATTATGTGAAAATCAAAAGTTTGCAAAAATAGTTTGTAAAATTAGTTTTGAAAAAAAATGAAAACTGTTTTGCCACATAAATAAATAAATATGGGGTATAAAAACTACTTGTATATATGTGTACATTAAAAACCAGAATCTACCCCTAAACTCTTTGTATATAAGTACTGTGTATAAAATCCATTGTCTACATAAACATGTAACTTAAACCCTTTTTGTAAATATGTATATATCTTTGTAAAAATCTTTCCTTATCTTCCAAAATACCTAATATTGTTTTTGAAAATTCAAAATCCATAAAAAATTGCATATTTTCAAAAGTTCCCACCAAAAAGAGTTTTTTATAAATACTTGCATCATGGTTGATATTTAAACTAGTCTAAAATTAAATTGAAGAATGGAGCTGGGTTAAGACATTAATCCACTTAACTTTCGAGGAACCTTATAAGACTTGAGGTTAAGACTTTTCAGGTCCATAGCGACTTAATTCTTTGAGTCCACTAGGCTATGTTCACATGCCATCTTGATGAGCCTAAGTAGAACACTTAACAATGCACGCATGACTCTCAGAGACATGGCTTGACTTGGACACACACCTTATACATAGCTCAACACGGATGAGGTGGTGAGGAGGCAAAATCCTTTGGCTTGGAGTATCATATGGGGGAAGTACAGCTAGCTGGAACCTCCCGTCATCCTCTAGGGAGGGATGTGCACCTCAACCTGGTCTAGTAGCATTGAGGGCTAACGAAAGGATGTTGTAGGTTGCAATAATGCTTCAAAAGAGGGATAGTCTACTTGCTCAAGAAGAAAACTCCCTATGTATATGCTACACCTTGTCGATATGATGTTAAAAAAATGTGCAAAAATTGCAAAAACTCCAAAAAAAAGGGGGCATGCCTAATTGAAAAAAATGCATGCCAGAGTGTATATAGTGAATAAGCAAATCTTGTGTATCCCATTGTCTCATATCATGGAAGCTTGCAGTTGGAGACAGCTACAATGGTCACGGTCCATTCTCTCCTTTTGCCCTCTTCTTGAGCTAGTTGTACTTGAACGTAGAAGGGAATACCACACTCCTCGAGGAAAGAGTTGCTAGACTGCGGGATTAGAGTTACCTTATTAAGGAGGTTGTTTATTTGCCATTTCTGATGTGGGGAGTTACATTTAACTTACACAGTACATAGAAAATTTCGTAGTCATTAGAGTTTGCGTATGTAAACTTGTTCTGACCTGGTTGTTAAGGAGTCCTGACCATAGAACTGTGGAACTTGAAGGTTGTTGAGTCTTAAACATGTTTCCCAATAAGGTTCCACCAAATTATTAATCCAAAGGTCTGGTTGAGCTCCATACTCCAATATTTATTGAAGATAATTTAACAATCAACTTTGATGCTTTCTTTTTTCTTTTTCTTTTATTTTCATTTCTTTTCAAAATAAGTGTTCACTAAGGGACTAGCAAGGGTAAAGTATTAGGGGATGATGAATCTATGATTCTCATTCTTTATTCGTTTATTTTAGCTTCATCTTTTAGCAAAAAATCTATAAATAAGTGTAAATATAATAATTACCATTATACATGTCATTGTTAATACTGCATAATTAACACATATTTTCCAAAAATAAAAGAACAAATAGAAAAGAAAAAGAAAGAAGGATGTAATTATGAAATAAATACAGACTGAACCGAATCCCGACAGAAGGTCAATAACTGACCTGATCGACAAGGAAGAAAGTAGGGGGAGATAGGGTCCTTGTATAGCCACTTAATACTGATAACTATAAATAATTATATTTAATGTATACTTTATACATATTAAATTTTAAAACATTTTGTGCATAACCATAATAATAAAATAAAATAAAAAAATAGAAAACACAAAATAAAATAAAATAAAATCCAAAAGTCATTGGACAAGACACACATGTATATATTGTATAGAACATTTACTTAATATGTTCACTTGCTCTATAAAAATCAAATAAAAATCATTTTATATTCCTCAATTTATTTTGTAAATAAATAAAATATAATATAAAACATATTTTTGTAAAAATAATAAAATAAAAATACATGTACATAATATACAGGTATATTATACCTATACAAACTACATTATACTATATATACCATATCTATATTTTTCATAAAAATAATTAAAAATCACGGAAAATATTTAAAAATATAAATAATTTTCATTATATTTATTTTTTATTTTAAAATCATTTTTTATTTTTTATTCAATATTCTTCCATTTTTAAATCCCTAATTTTCGATTCGTCCACATCAGAATGTTGATCGCGGTCAACCTTCTCCCCCAGATGATTCGATACGTTAACCCATCGTCGGACCTGATTTCTCCCAATTTTCTCGATCAGGTCCTATAACCAATCGTCTCGCTTTTTGCACCCGAATATTTTCCTAGGATCCGTGATCTTCATGGATCCCTAGGCACACCCAGATCACCCTAGGGTTTCGAGCACCTCTCCGATCTTTTTGGAACCTATAGCGCCCCTATAAAGCACCTCCTCTGCCTCCCGAGCACAGTAGCTCGTGCCTCGTTGCTACCTCCCTCCTTAGCCTCCTCCAGCAGTGTGACAGCCTTCCGGAGAGTCCTTAGGAGTTGTGTTTTGAGGTGATTTGGCTGCAGCTCAAGAACGTGGTCGGAGCTCTACTGCGTGGAGCCTCCTGCGCCTTCCACAACTCAGCTGAAGCTAGAAACCCTGTCGTCCACTTCGCCTCACTTCACCGATCGTAGTAGCATACCCAGGTATTCCCCTTTTCCCTTTATTTCCACTCTTCATGTCGATTCAGATCACTAACCATCCTCCACCTCTTCGGCTCCGACCACCATGGTCGGAGCTCCATGATTGCCCCCATCTGCACCGATCTTCGCCTCAGACCACAGCCATCCTTCTCCTATAGCCTGATCCCCACGAATCTCACTCAACGGAGCGAAATAAGGATAGCTTCCTCCCCTCACCTCAGTCGAGAACCAGAAGCCCCACTCCATCTCGCTTCTCTTCACACTTGCAAGCCATAACGTGACCAGAGCAAAGCCTTCGAGTCCACCTTTCCTTTGTAGGTACCCACGTGCTTGACGAGGCATGGTTTGCGTTCCATTCCAGGAGACGGAGCAGCTCCAGGTGGAGCATCACCTTCTCGACCATCCGACTGTCAACTCCTCCATCCGTGCATTCTAGTCGATGCGGAGAGCCCTCACGACAGTGTTGGAGCTTTTAGTGAAGTCATCGGACCCATAGATTGGCTTCCACGTTCGGTTCCAGTTCGCATGAGCGGGGTTCTTCCAGCACCCCCTTTTGCCGTTCGATTTGAAGATAGTGCTCCAGATCTAATCAGGCCCGTCTGATCATGCTTCGCCTTTGGTCGTCTGATCAAAGTTGATATCTCATCTGCGCTACCTGACAGATCACACCTACAAACCGTTAGGTCAGACCTGGAGTGTCAGATCTGACCGCATGTTCCCGATGAATCCTGAACAGTCGGATCGGCTTTGTAGTGCCTCATCAGAGCCGTACACCAATGCAGAGCCCCGAGCCGTTAGATCGAGCCACGTGTCGTCCAAATCAGCAAGGGTATATTTTGTTTCTGTCCTATCTTTTATGCTATCCCGCTTTATGACAATAAATATAATGTGTAGTTGAGAACATTGGCAGTTAGACCCCTGTAGTTTCCAAATTTGCTTTTTAGTCCATCTGAGTTAGAGTTGTGTGCACCTGCACGAGTTTTCTGGTTATTTGCAGTTTCTATCTTGAACTTTGTTTGCATAATGGAATGAATCTTTAGTTTTGAAAATTGCATTTATACCCCTGTTTGCCTGATTCATGTGATGCTCATATATTTTGTGGATAAATTTCTCAGAGGCCCCCCATAGTTTCTGATTTTGTTATTCCATAGGCCCACAAACTTAAGGTAATTACAGAAAGGTCCCTCTGCACTATTTTTTATTACTTGACTTTTATTTAATGCAATAAATATTAAATTGACTCCAAAATTGCCTAAAAATAACTTGTAGTCACTAGTTACTTGTTTTATTTATGGTGATTTTTGCTTGTTGATTTTCATTTGTTTATTATTGTTAAAAACTCGAAAATACCATAAAAAGTTTATATTTATTTTAGAAAATACATAAAAATTCAAAAAATCATCTAAAAATTCTACAAAAATTATCGTGTTGCCTTTCATTGCCTTTTAGCTTCAATGTCATTTTTTGTTGGAAAAGATCTTATAAAAAACTAAAAATTTGTAAACTACTTATAAAAATTATATAAAATCCTAGGAAACTTCAAAAATTGTGATTCTAGCCTTTGTTTGTAGATATTTGCTTATATTTTACCATAAAAATCACATTCATGAGTTTTGGATATTTATTTATTTTTAATTTTTAAACAACTCTTGCATGTTCATTATTTGTCTATTTTATCACTATTTGATTTTTAAAAAATTCCAAAAACATCTGAAAAATCTATAAAAATTACCAAAAATATTTTGAAATATATAAAAATCCGAAAATATATTTTATTACAATATTTTGAGTATTTTTACCCTTTTTAAAAAACAAAAAGACTGTTTGTGTGTTGTGTTTGTTTTCTTATATTGAAAAACTGAAAATTAAAAAATTAAAAACCACTAAAAGCAATAAAAATATTTTGAATCGATTACTTAGATCTTAATTGTGCTCTTTATGCTGGACCCTAATCGTTATACCAGGTAAAAATAAAAGTAGCAAAACTGCTCACATTCATTGTTTGATTTTTAAAGTGGTTGATTTTCTCGATTGATTGCTTGATTGATTAGGGTCACAATGACATTGATTAATTGATAACTTAACCCTATTTTCGGGCGATGATCATCTTTCATGACATATCTTCACTATTCATCCATGATTCTCGTTGATGCCTTGCATAGGGCCAAGCATCATCGATTGGCATGTAAACCCTAGGTCTACACCTCCCACCCTTTACATGTACATAAACCACCTCTGCTCCTTCCTTCGATTTTTGGTTCCCTTTTGCATCGCTTCTTCCCCTTAAATCATGTCCCTAAGCTAGAGAGAGATAACAGTAAGCTCGTCCACCCCTTTTGTTGCGTGGAGCAGTAGTGTGGAGGCGGTTCCCACCATCTCCGATGGTCTGCCACCGGTGAGGTACGTTTCGTTATCTTAGGCCAACTTGAGGTAAGGTTTCTAGTTTTTTAGGCAGTTTTCCCTCTTGTTTTTTGTTTATGCATCCCCGTTTATGTTTTAATTATTGTTCTAGCCTAGGATTAAGATCTTAGCTTCACTGGAGCTCTAGAGATCCGGCCATCATTATTCATTGTACTACCCCTGTTCCAAGCCTCCTGACCATCTTATTTCTTTCCTCGTCTATTTCTTCACCTTGTCAACCCATTAGCTCCCCCAGATCTCTTCAGATCTGGACCATCGAGGTCCCCTTCCTCCACTTCGCAAGACCTCGACCCATCTCCTCCATTTCTCCTTCGACCTACACCAATAACTGCCCAGACCCACTTGATTTTCCACTGGCGTGCTTTCTAGCCCTTTTGCAGGTCTGTAAGGGGGCATCTGAGCCTCAGCTGGAGTCTAGGAACACCTCCAGGCAATGAAAACCTCTAGGCCCCCTCCGATGGGGCCTGAACAATTTTGAGGTATCCAGGATTTGCGGAGAGGCTGCAGGAATGTGTAGAGCCCATCAGAAGACCTCCAGGTGGTTGGAGTTGCACGCATTATTAGATCCAAGCTTGCTAGAGGCGAGTTCTTCAGCTATTCTTTCACCGCCATCCAGAGCCGTCAGATCAAGATCAGCCTTCCAGATAGTACATCAACTGTCTAATTTTGAGGACCACAACCGTAGGAACCCATTTGGGGTTCTAATCTCGGGTGTAACTACGAACTATCGTCATGTGCTGAGGGCACAGCACGTGTCAAGTGAAGTAAGCAGAACCGCATGATCCAGTGCACGTGGGGGTAAATTCCATATCATTCCCCAAATTTTTGTGCATTTTGATTTAGTCTTGTAATTTATTTAATAGGTTTATATTTTCTATAATTTTAGCAAAAGGGTCCCTAATATTGTGAATATTACATTCAGGTTTAGTCCAGCTCACCTCACGCTTGGTCCCAAGTGAGGAGGGCATTTTGTAGAGAGGTCCTCACGACTTTTTTGTAATTTATTTTTAGTATTTAAAATTTGAAAATCAATTGAAAACTTTCGGGTTATTTGTAGATTCGTCTCTGACTTATATTTTAATTGTAAATATACCCTTGCAAGTTCAAAAAATTTCGTGCATGTTCTCTATTATTTATAAATAACATTCCTGCTCCAAAAACTATGAAAAATAGGGTTAAGTGCTTGTTTGTGTATTCTTTCATGCTCTTTTTTAATGTGCATTTCAGTATTTTCTTATATGTTAAAAATCAAAATAGCACGGTTTTGTCCTTGTTTGAATTAAAAAATCCACAAAACTATAAAATTGTATCTAAAAATTCAAAAAAAATAGTATTATTTATTATTATATTTTGTATATCCATAGGAAAAATCCCTAAAAATAAAAAAGAAAACCAATAAAAATTAAAAAGCTTCAAAATCCTTATAAAATCATAAAACTTTTTTTAAAAAACCAAAAATATTTATTTATATCCCTGAATTTTCATTTTTATTATATATTATTAATAAAAAAATAGTTTTATAAAATGTTAACTTTACTTAGTATTTTCAATTTCCAAAACAATTCAACTTATTTATTTAATCCCTATTTTGGGATATTTTAGAGTTTAACATTACCTAAAAATTAGCAAAAATTTCCCAAAAAATAAAAAATATATAAAATATGTATATAATACAAAATATTTTATTCTGTATTTTTTGGTCATTTTAAGTTGTATTTATAATTGTATTTCCTTATATTACATATATATATATATATATCTTTATTGGTATATAAAGAGCTAAATTATTTATTTAAAAAAGAAATTAAAATCAGGAAATTACAAAAAGAAAATAAAAATACATAAAATTAAATATATATATATATAAACTAAATCCATAAAAATTATATAATTAAAAACCCACACAAAAACACAATAAACAGATAAGAAGAAGGTCAAATTTTTACATTCACTTGCACAGTCTATCACATTTGCTCCCAGTGTTTGACACTCTACTTACTTACACCTATACTCACCATTTGTAGAGTAATAATAAATTTTAACTTTACGTTAATTTTGGTTTTCATTGCAATATTCATTTGTGGATTAATTGTTGAATTATTCAAGTTTCATGAGTGGTCGCTTTGACGACTGTTAATCTGCTTTGTAGATTGACAAGACCCTCGCAAAACCCGAGTTTTCAGATGGCGTCGTTGCTAGGGAGCAACGTCGCATAGATTATGTTTCTTTGTTTCTTCTCTCTTGTCTACTTGTTTGTCTTTATTTCTTTATTTATCATTTTATTTGATATTATTTGTGAACTGTCTAACCCTCTTCCTTGTTTGACTTTGTTGCAAGGGACAGCAGATTGAGGGAGGATCTCCTAGGAGACCTATGCACCCACATGAAGCAGAGTCGGCTTTTCACTTCAAGCCAACATGAAAGAGTGACAAAAGAGGACTTGGAGGGTTTTTAAAGATAGTGCCATTTGTCTTTTATTTTATTTTTAGTTGATTTTGTAATACATGTGAGAGAGACACACACTTAATTGTAATAATTTGGGACTCTCAGAACACTTCGACATTTCACGAGGTCCATTGCCCAAGTGATTGTTCACTGGGGAGCCTCGTCGGCTTTTTCATATTTTCCAACTTTCTTTTATTTTGTTTTATGAGTTTTGAGTTTTTTGCCTTTCTTTTATTTGTTTTGTGTGATTGAGCCTTAGAATAAAATTGCTTGATCGATAGAATAGGTCCAAAACCCCAATTAATTTGAATATATCTATAGTTCGCTTTTGGATCTAGTCAAATTTAATTGCTCCTCACTTAGACTTGGAACTGCATGCCACGAGAGGCATCCATATAGCGCTTGAAGGTCCCACTATGGTGGGCACTGAGGAGCCTCCAAGACCAAACGCCTTTTGGTTCCTTTCTTTGTGTTTAGCATCTTGTTCTTCCCACTAATAGCATATTCTGTTACTACAGAAATTTCATTGGCTTGCATTGCATGTAGATAGGCTTCAATTCTGTTAAGAATCCGGCACGAAGAGAGATGGAGGCAAGGTGAGCATCTCTATCTGAGCATACATCATTGATTTACACTTGCATTGCTTTTCTAACTCTCTCCCTCTGATTTTGTCCACCAAGGATTCTAAAGGAATTGATCCCTCATTATTACTAGTACATTTTTATTAAAAATCCAAAAAAAAATGATAACCAATAAAATTGGGATTGTTAACTCTACTCGACGCTAAAATTAAAAAGAAAAATCTTTGTCTTAGGGAGAGTAACCCCTCATTGTATTTGCATTTTATACTTGTTACGAACACACTAAAGATTAGTGCCCAACCTCAGGCCTACCTACGTGCTTGTACAACTTTGTGAAATTCACCTAATTCTAAAATTGAAAAGATAAAACGATCGAACTTTCATGGTCTTCACTCTGTTGACTTAGTGAATTGAGTGGTTTTAAATTGTTTATAGCCGTGTTTGTTTGTGTGCATACTTGATCTTCTCTGCGCATTTGCGCCTTTTTCTTGCATATTTGACTTGATCATCGTGCTCTCCCAACTCATCTTTTGTTTCGGAGATGGCTGACTGGAGTGATTGTTATCCGAACTTCGTGCATCATTCTTCCTCTCCAATCGATCCAACTTTATTTTATCAGGAGGACTTTACTCCTGACTTTTCTTTTTGTACATATCCGCCTCATCCACAGTTTCAAGCAACGAACTTTTACCCACCACCACCATCTTCACATTTCCCAACATCTCACCCACTCGAGTCTAAGCTGCTGGATTCACCTCTTATGGATAATGCTCTTGAGTACATGACACAATTAATGGATTAAATGAATTAGATGATAGATGACCTCACTAGTATAAATAAGATCCATGATGTTGCTTCACCTTCTAGATTCATGAATTCACTCGAGGACACCCACGAGAGCTTGCAATCGCCAAAAATACAAAAAATTGAGAAACCCCTAAAAATACAAAAGATTCTGGGAGACATTGTTGAGTTAGCTTTGGAGAGGGCACCCTTGCCAGACCCTTGGATCACACGCACATTCATCATAGTTCCCACCTTTGCTCCCAAGGATGACACTATACAGACTGCTCTTAGTCATCCTTATGTAGATGATGATTCTGATCTCCTCCCTAGTACGGAGGAGATCCAAATTTTTAAAAAATATTGACTAAATTTGAAGTGGTGGCAGCTATTCATGATATTGTTGAGGCCCCACTTTGTCAGACCATGAACCAATTATCTGTAATCAAACCTAAGAAAAGAAAGCGATGAAGTAGATCTGAGCGCCACATTCTGACCATGGCCACTACCTATTCCATCACTCATCATCCACACATTAGGAAATGGAACACTGTTACACCTCTTGTGAGGTGCACAACTTCTGACCATTGTTGTGATCATACTCTCCTTGACAACGGTGCTTCGATTAATATAATAACCTCTCATTGGTACAGTCTCTTCATCTAGGGCCTCTCAAGAAGATCAGGATGATTTGTTAATTTGTTGATGGATCAATAAAGAGGTCGAAGGGTATTTCAGAAAACATTGTCATTCAGATCTGAGGCATAAGATACACTGTAGACTATGTTGTATTTCCCATGGAGACCTCCAACCCTATGGAGAATCCTTTTCTCATCTTCGGACTACCTTTTCTCATCTATGTGAGAGCCGATATTGATTATGGATGGAGAGATTTACTTTTGCTAATGAGAGCGTCGTCTTAATCATTGCACCCACCACTAACCAGAGACCTGCATCTGATGAGAGTGTACCACTGTTAGCCGACCTCGAGGACAATGACCTATCTGCTGATATCATAGAGGTTTGATCTATTATGGATGAGACTGAGACTCGAGAATTCATCTTCAGGGAGGAAGACTTGGAAAGCATATACCTTGGAGTTCCCCTTTCCGATGAGTGGTGATGCGTTGATGACATCCATGATATTTACACTGTAGACACCTTAGAGTAGAGGACGGACTTAGGAGAGACTGCATATGCCGAATTTGACCTTAGTACTTTCATAAATGAGTTTGAACCTTTCTATTTTGACCTAGCGAAGACTTCCTAAGCCGAGCATGACCATACTACTTCCACTGATCAATTCCTTCCTTTTCGCTTTGAGACCAGTGAGGATCTTCACTAGGTCGATTATGATCGAGTTGAGTCAGCTGAAGACCCTGATATCGACTTGTACCTTGTTAGATCCATTCCTCAGCAGTCACGCAAGAAGGTACGCTTTCTACCTTCTCGATCTCTGTACAACCTCCTCTTGTATATCTGCTTTTGTTTTCTTCTTTCCATCTACTATTTTGCTTTTCCACCCCCATTTTGTGTGTTTTCCTTTCTTAGAATGTACTTTGTCCTAAGAATAGGGGGGTCGACGAGTCTTCTATTTCATTACTCTTGTTATTGCATATACTAATGGATCTTTTACCCTAAGTATAGGGGGAGTGATGCGTATATTCTTCCCTCATATATTTCCTTTTTATTGGATTCCTTTCTTTATGCCCTCAACTGTCTCCTCTCCTTGTCTATACTTAGTGCTCATTCGGGTAGAGGTTAAACCCCCCTTCGGGGGGATTTACCCCCCTTAACCCATTCTTTCTCTCTCCCATGTGAGCCTCACTTTTTCTCTTTTTTAATACATTAAATAAATCAATTATGTTTCATCAATTCTATCAAAAAATAGTATATCATACCATCATATCATATAAAAATTATAAACTGCTCAACTTCTACTCAATTTTCCAAACTCTAATACAATCACATCACAATAACTACTCACTTTTCCAAACTTCAATACAATCATATCACAACAAACCCACAACAAACTCACCCCCAGTTTAACCCTATATCTAAACACCAAAACACAAAAATGGGTTACCCTCTACCAGTTTAACCCACATAACCCGCATATCAAATGCACCCTTAGGGATATCTCACCCTAAGTATAGGGGAAGACAGGATGAGTTGTTGATCTGTTTATTCTCACCCTCAATCCTCCCTCCATATAGATACAGTCTGCTATACTTAGGATTATTCATCCTAAGTATAGTGGGGACGGTCAACTTCTCATTCATTAATTCTTTATTCTTGCGTCGTTGTAGTATAGGCTCTTTTATACTCAGTACGAGTTATGTCTTTTCTTTTCTCTCTGATCTATGAGGGCATATCTCAATCTAAGTATAGGGGGTCGTATATACGTTGTATATAATTTAGCCATAACTCATAATTTCATATTTTCAATAATAAGGCTACTTAAAAAATTAAAATGCACACACTCAATTCTTTGTATATACTGGTCAATAAATCATGTTAAAAATGTTTTTCACAAAATGTTTGAAAAATAATTTGAAAAATCTTTTAAAAAATCTTTTGAAAACTCTTTGGAAAATATTTTGTTAAATATTTTGAACCTTTGTAAAAATATTTTATTTGTAAAAATATCTTTCTTTGTTTGGAATAAAATATTTTGAAAACCTGTTTGTAAATTATTTTGAAAAATAATTGCAAAAATAGTTTGAAAAATCTTTGCAAAAGGGTTTTCAAATTTTTGAAAATATTTCTAAAAATTATATGTAAAAATAGTTTGTAAAATAAGGTTTTCAAAATGTTTGTAAAAATATTTTCGAATTATCTTGGGAACTATATTTATACATACAATTCAAATAAATAAAAATTTGTAAATAACTTGTGTAACTTCTTCACCTAAACTCTTGTAAATAATAAAATGCACTCCCATGTAAATAGCAACATGTATTCCTTTTGTTCTGAAAACCTTTTTGTTTTGAAAAATCTCTAAAAATTCGTAAAATAAAAAAAAATCCCAAAAACATTTGCAAAACCTTTTCAAAAGTCCATAAGTTCAAAATCAGTAAATTGCATCGCAAAAATATTTTCCTTGCACTCTACATAGTATTTGCATTTTTTAGATTGA
The DNA here is from genome assembly GCA_037367405.1 of Ottelia alismoides. Taxonomy (NCBI): domain Eukaryota; kingdom Viridiplantae; phylum Streptophyta; class Magnoliopsida; order Alismatales; family Hydrocharitaceae; genus Ottelia; species Ottelia alismoides. Next base: position 353,431 of record JAZKJV010006797.1, on the reverse strand, counting down.
GTTTGATAATTGAACTAGTCTATGTAAAATCCGAAGATTGGAGCTTGGTTGGACCTTAATCCACTTAATCACAGGAACCTTATAGGAACTGTACTTGAGATACTTCAGGTTTGCTAGACTTATTTTTTTTTAGAACACGAGACTTGATTCAATGTCATCTTGACTGCCTAAGTAGAATATTTAATAGCACATGCACGACCCTTGTTGATAATGAACTAGCTTGCAAACATGCACCTTTCACTTTACTTACCTCAGTTGAAGTGGTATAGGGTTGGATTTGTCATCATGAGATACAGGACAATGGAAACATCATAAGTCACACATTTGACGTCATTGTACCCCAACGCGATTCAGTAGCGAAGAGATCTAAAGACAGAAGTTGTGGGTTGCAATAATGCTTCAAAAGAGGAAAAAAGTCCATATGTAAATGCTATTGTATATAGTATTCAAAAAAATGTAAAAATCAAAGACTCTAAAAAGAAAAGACAAGTAAATTCCAAGAAAAATCAATTCCCGTCAGAGCACGTATATATTTGTATAGTCAATAAGCAAGCTTGAGCTTCAAAGTCATATTCATGTGAGCCTGCAGCCGGATGACTTGGCTACACTGGTCAAGCATCCTAGGGTAGGAAGCTACACTGGCTACCGTCTATTCTTCTCTCTACTTCCTCTTCTTAAGCATGTTGTACTTGAACTTAGAAGGAAATACCTTGCTTCTCAAGTAAAGAGTTATTGGATTGGAGAATCATGGTCACCATGTTGGAGAAGACTGGTTTTTACCGCTTCATCAGAGGAGATCTACATATCATACACGCTATCCAAGATAGATTCACAGTCATAAGGGTTTGCATATGGGTTGACTTAATCTGACATGGTTATTAAGGAGACTTGAGAAGAGTATTGTGGGTATTAGAGGTTGTTGTGTTTTAATCCATTTCCCAATAAGGTTCTAATCGCACCTAAATTCCAAAGTCCGACTTAGCTCCAAACTTTGATTTTGTGAAGACAAGTTTAAAAGTTAAAATCAATCCTAGTTATTTATTTTTCTTTTCTTTATTTCCTCTTCTGCACTTATAGGCATAAGTGTTTTATAGGGACTAGCGAAGGAAAGTATAGTAGGGTAATGAATCTCCATTTTATCACCTTTATACTTTCATTTTGATCTTTAAACCCTAGCTAAATGCATGTATATATTATTATTTTGTATAAATTAACATTCATTATTTATTATATATATTGTATAAAATACATTATTTAAAGCCAAAATAAAAGAATTAAGAAAAGAAAAGAACAAAAAATAAAATACCTTTTGTATTTTATGATCCTAAACCCCGAGACCTAGGCATCATGATGACTGGATTGACAATGAATAAAGTAGGGGGAGATAAGGGTCAAAAACACCATAGAAACCCTAATTTTTATTCTTCAGTAATCTACTTTTGGGACCCATTTTATTATTTATTATTTATTCATCACATCAATAAACTTTGTACATGAAAGTTGTACGTAAAAATACATAAAAAATATAAAATTGATTTCACACAAAAATAATACACAATGCACATTTTATAGTCAAAATAAAAGGCCAAAACTCAAACTTCCCAGACCAATATCTTCATATAGACTCAAAATGTATTAAAATCAGTTAATTGTATATAACTTTTTATTAGCAATTTAAAGAAGTGGTTTCACTTAATTTGAAGTCAAGATGCAAAATTTAGGTTTGGACCCCTATTGTACTATATACCTGAATAAAATATTCATTTTTTATTCTTTGTATTTTCATAATTTTATATTTTTATAATTTTGTAAATATTCTTTATAATATATGTACATAGATAGAATACAATAAAAACATAAAAAATGCATTAAAATAAAACAATATAAAGAATACAAAGATGAATATATTATACAAATACCTATATAATAAACACCCTTAGTTATTTAACTATACATATTATATCGGAAAAATACAAAAAATATAAATAAGTTGTAATTATATAAATTATGTACAAAAATAATGAAATAAAAATAAAATACACAAAATATAGGTAAAAATAATTATAAATGGACCTCCAAAAAGTAACTCATAACAAATAAACTCGTAAATATAAAAAATCATATTAAAATACTAAATAAAATAATAAATATTTTTCATGTTTTAACTAAAAATTAAATAAATAAATTTCTATTTTATTTTGAATTATTTTTTTATATCTGGTTTATCTTTTTGTAGTGACAGGGCCCAATCAGGGCCCGTCCCTCGTTGACTCGGGTCAACTTCTCTGACCTGAGCACTAAGCTTTTCAGATGTAGATGTGACCCCTTCTTCTTGATTTTTTTCCCTCTTGATACATGGCTCGATAAGATGTACATCCTTCATGACATATCTTCACTATTAATCCATGATTCTCGTTGATGCCTTACCTAGGGCTAAGCATCATCGATTGGCCAGTAAACCCTAGGTCAATAACTCTCATCCTTTGCCTGTACATAAACCACCTCTGCTCCTTCCTTCGATTTTTGGTTCCCTTTTGCATCGCTTCTTCCCCTCAAATCGTGTCCCTGGGCTAGAGTGAGGTAACAATAAGCACACCCACCCCTTTTGCACCGTGGAGGAGTAGTGTGGAGGTGGTTCCCACCATCTCTGGCGGTTCGCCGTTGTCGAGGTACATCTCATTGGCTTAGGCAAACTTGAGCTTAGGTTTCTAGTTTTTTTAGGTAGTTTTCTCTCTTGTTTTCATTTATGCATCTTCATTTATGTTTTAATTGTTGTTCTAGACTAGGATTAAGATCTTAGCTTCGCCAGAGCACTAGAGCTCCAGCCATCATTATTCATCGTACTACCCATGTTCCAAGCCTTCTGACCATCTCACTTCTTTCACCGTCTGTTTCTTCACCTTGTCGACCCATTAGCTCCCCCAGATCTCTTCAGATCTGGACTATCGAGGTCCCCTTCCTCCACTTCATTGGACCTCAACCCATCTCCTCCATTTCGCCTTCGACCTCTACCAATAACTGCCCAGACCAGCTTGCTTTTCCATTGCCATGAATTCTAGCCCTTTATAGGATTGGAAGGGGGCATCCCAGCCCCATCTGAAGTCCAGGAACACTTCCAGGCGACAAAGACCTCCAGGCCCCCTCCGACGAGGCCTGGACAATTTTGAGGGATCCAAGAGTTGCGGAGAGGTTGCGGGAACATGTACAGCCCATTGGAGGACCTCCAGGTGGCCGGAGTCGCACACATCATCGAATCCAAGCTCACCAGATGCGAGTTCTTCAGTTGTTATTCCACTGCCATCCAGAGCCGTCAGATCAAGAGCAACCTTCCAGATTGTATAGTAGCCATCAGATATTTAGAACCACATCTGTAGGATCCCATTTGGGGTTCTATTCTCGGTCGTAGATACGAACCATCATCGTGTACGAAGGGCATGACACGTGTCAAGTGAAGCGAGCAAAACCGCACGATCCAGCACACGTGTGGGGTAAACTGCAGATCATTCCCTCAATTTTTGTGCATTTTGACTTAGTTCTGTAATTTACTTATATGTTTTATATTTTATGTAATTTTTGTAAAAGTTCCCCTGAACTTTTGAATATTGCATTCGACTCCAGTCTGGCTCACCTCATGTGTTGTCCTACGTAAGGTGGGCATTTCTTAGAGAGGCCCTCATGGCTTTTTGTAATTTTTTAGTATTTAAATTTTGAAAATCAATTGAAAATTTTTGGGTTATTTATAGATTTGCTTCTGACTTGTATTTTAATTGCAAAGATACCCTTGCCAATTCAACAACCCAACACATAGTACCCAAGAAGTAGAGGATCACCCTTTTGACCAATGATGCAGGACTGGAGATACTGTGTAGATAATAGACATCACAACCTCGCCACCAAGAAGGATCATTTTTCATTGCCCTTCATTGACCAGATTCTCGATAGACTGGCCGCGAAGGAATACTTCTACTTCTTGGATGAGTACTCTGGATACAATAAAGTTGCAATCACACCTGAGGATCAAGAGAAGGCCACGTTCATATCTCCACTTGGGGCATACGCCTTCCGCCTAATGTCCTTCGGGAAGCATCCTGGGATATGTAGCTACACTAACTACCGTCAATTCTCTTCTTCACCTCCTCTTCTCGAGTCGGTTGCACTTGAACTTAGAAGGGAATACCTCGCTTCTCGAGGAAAGAGTTGTTGGATTGGAGAATTAGGGTCACCTTGTTGGAGAAGACTAACTTTACCCCTTCAGCCGAGAGGAGTTACATATCAATGACATTGTACAAGATAGACTCCTAGTTAAAAGGGACTGCATATGATGTTGAAGTGTTTTGAACTGGCTTTTGAGGAGACTTGGACAAGGATTTGTGACTCTCAGAGGTTGTCGTGTTGTAAGACTGGTTCCCAATAAGGTTCCGACCACACCTAAAATCAAAAAGCTCGACTAAGCTCTAAACTTTGATATTATGAAGACAAGTTTAAAAGTTAAAATCAATCCAATTTCTTCTTTTTCTTTTTTTTATTTTCTTTTCTGCACTTATAGGCATAAGTGTTTGATAAGGACTAGCAAACGTAAGTGTAGGGGTGCGATGAATCTCCATTTCATCACCTTTATTCTTTCATTTTGACCTTAAATCCCTAGCTAAATGCATGTATATAGCAATAATTTCTTAAAAAAATGCCTGATAAAGTGCACAAAATACTGTATAAAATATTGTATTTTATTATATTCAATTCCAAAATTAAAGAATAAAGGAAGAAAAGAAAAATAAATAAAACACCATAGGTGTTGAGTGACTCTAGGCCTCGAGACATAATTACCATGATGACTTGATTGACAATGAATAAAGTATGGGGAGATAGGGCAGAAGAACTATATAAAGATTCATAGAAAACCTTAATTTTAATTCATCCACAATTGATTTTTGGGACATATTTTATTTAATTTTTTTACACCTCAAATAACAAAACCCTCTATATGAATAATGTAGGCAAAAATGCAAAGAAAAATACAAAATTAAGTTTACAGAAAAATAATGCACAATGTGCACGGGTCACACAAAATAAGAAGCTGAAATAAAAACTTCACAGATCTATATATTCTCTGTACAATATCAAAATGAATGAAAAGCACGCTTTAATTGAATATAAATTATAATACATTAATTAATGAAAGTGGTTTCAATTAATTTGGATCTAAGAGGCAAAAGTTAGGTTTTGGGCCCATATTGTGTAATTTACATGTATATTTAGTCAAGATATTTACTCTTCGTATTTTTCAAATTCTTTTATTTTTTAAAATTGTAAATATTATTTAAAACACATATCTATGATTAAAATAAATTAAAACTATTAAAATAAAATAAAAATAAATCATATAGTTAAACACATAGATGAAATATACTTGTATATTCTTATAATGTATAATCTTAATTAATTAAGTGTACATACAAACTCAGAAAAATAGAATAAAAATATATAATTATGTCTAAAAATAAATCAAAATTCTTTGAAATAATCGTATAAAATAATAAAATATATAATACAAAATAAAAATACAATATCAAAATACATGTAGTTATACATATATTTTACTTGTAAATATGAACTTATAATAAATAACCTCATAAAAATAAATTAAAATATGTATAAATACTATATAAAATTAGAAACATTTTTTTAAACCCAAAAATTCATTAATTCATTTGTTATTTTTATTGAATTTATAAGAAACTTTTATTTTCTTTTTTCAGGTTGGTCCACGTGGACCAACGAGAAGGTAGCGACTGTTGACTTCAGTCAACTGTCCTGCCTCCTCCAGCCGCTGTGTCAGAGATTCTAACACTGCCTTCTTCTCCCAATTCTTACTCCACACCCACTCCTCCATATCCCTCGAGACCTTCACCAAATCATATCCATGGCGTCCCTCTCTTTCGCCCATGATGGAATCTCCACCAACCGCTCTCAATCTGCATGCCATCGCTCCATCTTGTTGGCCATAAGTCCACCTATGAAAATCTCTCCTGGTCTTCCTCTCGTTCTTCATCTTCCTTCATCCATTGTAACCCCTAGAGGAACCCTCTATTGAGTAGGTCCGCGACAACCAAGATCACTGGGAGCCCCACCTGAAGGTCTGAACAGGGGCTCCAAGTCAGCCGACCTCCATGGCTCCTCCACTGAACTATGGACTTCGAGATGCCACCTACCAGATGCGCGAGGATTCTAGGAAGGAGGCCATCATCTCGGAGAGGAAGAAGGAGGCCGGAAGCGATCAGGAGCATCAAATTCAACTCGTCGGCAACGAGTGTTTCGAAGTTCTTCCATCCAGCCTTCCAGCCGTCGCATAAGGCTTTGAGACCAGATCTAATCTGGGCCCTTGGTTTCCAACGAAGCGGAGCATCACTTTATGGGGTAAACTTCTTAGTAACCCCTTTGTCTTTTGTAATTAACTTTTAGTCATGTAAATATGTGTCTTGGTTATAAATTTTGTGTAACAACTACATGACCCCCCGTGTTTCCTGTATATTACATTTGGGTCATGCTCCACGTCGACTCATGTGACAACCCACGTGCCTGGGTAACTTGCATGTAAACCTTTTTGGGTTCTTGTAATTAGAGCTTGATATTTAAATTTTGAATTTTAGTTCAGAACTTTTGGGATTTTTGTACGCACCCCCACATATTTATTTTTAATTGCAAAAATACCCATGTCAATTGTTGTATTTTTATTCTTGCACTCCTTTTGTTAAAAATAGCTCCTTTGCTTAGTTAATTTTTGAAAAATTAATTTAAGTGCCTCAAATCATGCTTGTTCATGATATGCTTTAGGATTAGGCATTTATTTGATTTTGCATTTATTAAATTAGGTGAAGTTTTTATTTATTCCCTGTTTAACTTAGAAAATTTCAAAAAAAATTCAAAACCTTTTCCAAAAATTACAAAAATATTACTTACTATTTATTAAAGTATTCTATAACTATAGACCAAATCCCTAAAAATAGAAAAAGAAAATCACTAAAAATTAAAAAGCTCCAAAATCCTAATAAAAAATATAAAAAAAACCCCAAAAATATTAGTTTCTATTTAATATTTTTATTTATATATTACTAAGTATTAAAATTAGTTTTGAAAATTTTTTAATATATTTAGTATTTTTAATACTCAAAACAATTCAACCTATTTAAAAAGTCCCCGATTTTGTGTGTTTTGTACTTTAAAAAATACTTAAAATTAGCAAAAAAATTATGAAAAATCATAAAAAAAATTATAAAAATATTTAAAATAAAAAATGTATATGGTAAATTTTGATTATTTATATCCCTATTTATAAATATAATACTCTATATTGTATTATATACCTATATATAAATACATATAGTTTATATTTATCTTAATTATTATAGATACTTTATGAATATTATTAAAACCATTTAAAAAATAAAAAAAGACCGTTCTTATTTATATTTTCTAATTTTTTACATTTATTATATATCTTATACTATATACTTTGTCTATTATACATATTATGTATAGGTATATATATTTATATTATATATCAAAAAAAGTGAATTAAAATTAAAATTAAAAATATAAATATAAAATATATAAAAGAACAAAATTATTTATTTAACTGAAACTCACAAAATTTTAATTAATTAATTGAGTGAATAATGTATAAATACCTATATTATTTATTTATTATTTATCTATAAATAATATCGCTGCTACACTGACTTGTCACCCTGCATTCAACACCATGCTCTTCTTGTCACTATACACGCTTGTTTGTTGGGTTATAATAAATTTTGATCTGCACACTTGCTTTTATTGATTGATTCTATTATTGTGTAGGTTAATTGTTGCTTAGTCGCTTGGGCTTAGTGAGCGGTCATCGCATCGCCTTGTATGGAGAGTACGATCGTCTCGCTCTTCTCTAGTTTCTAAATAGGCATATATTTGAGGAGATGGACAAAGGAGAGGCCACATTTTCCTCATCTCATTCCTTTAAGATTCATCTGCCACCAAAGATTCTCTACAAAAATGTCAACATGACATATACCCAAGAAGTAGATAGGTGCGACAAATCCGACTTGAGCATCATTGGGAGTCACATGTCTAAAGTAGACATCATTAAGAAGAGATCACAGGACCTAGAGAAGCTTGTCGGGATCAAGAAATGAATGAAGGGCATGGACAAGCTCGATATCATAACCAAGTAGCTGGAGCTATTGGTGAACATCACTAGTGTCTGCAATTCAGTGGCAGCCGCATCTGAGCCTCCAGTTGAGAAAAAAGAGCAGACACAGCCACAACCGCCTTAGCCGAGTCCCAATCAACCTCCGATCCAGCATGAATATTACGTGCAGACCCTCGAGTCACTGTCGCCACACCTGCAGACACAAATGGTGATCTACCAGCCACCTGAATTCTAGCACCAGTACATTAAGCCATGTTCCCCACCTCCTCCACTCCTTTAGGAGGTGAATGGTGCCTGGAGCAACGATCAGAAGTTGACCCGTCCTCAGGGGCAACCACAGGGTCAGAACCATTCCAACCGGCCATTCCACCAACAACAAGGCGGGACTACCAGCCCAACCCGACCCATCATCAACAGCCTCCGCAGTAAGGATATATATGGAGGGAGAACAAATACCAATAGCAATCCGGATACCGCCCAACAGTACCAATAGCTGGCTGCTCAGAATCATCAGTACTCCTCCCAGCCCTACCAGTAACACCCTTCTCTTTCTCCTCCTCCTCAATGCTCATAGGTTTACCAACATCAGTCTCCCTCTTATCGTTAGAATTAATGGTCCCATCAGGCTGAATCTTCTGAGTCTTCTCCTATCAACCCCGTATTGGACTGTTTCGCCTAGCTCATCAAGAATATAGCTGAGATAACAAAAGATCGACGACCTGACGGCCACGGAAACAGCCTTCCCGACCCAGGTTGAAGCAAATCCAAATAACTTTCATCGCAAGGAGTAGGTAGTTTGCAATGTTCAACCTGAATTAGGTAGAAATGATATTATTTTATCTAATGTTGTGACTCTCAAGAGCGATAGGACACTCAAGCCGTCTGCAACTGCGAAAGGAAAATAAAAAGTGTTTGATGGTGAATCTTTAGCCAATCTAGCCAAAGGGGTCAGAGACATTTCTATGATGCAACACCATCAAAAATACAAAAAATGAAGAAAATTCAAAAAAATAAAAAGACAACAGTAGCCAAGGCGAACCCGTTCTCGTGAAGGAGAAGCCAGTCGCATAAGCAGCAGTCAAACCGGAGCCAGCTGAAGGAGTTGAGTCTGCACCATTTTTTGGGCCACACATTTTAGATGATTTTGATCATTTTTGCGATCTACCTGTAAATCGATATTTGGACACAATTTTACCAAATACAGATTCTTCTGATGTAGATATTCCTTTTCCGCAAGCTATAATGCAAAAACAGTAAAAAGGTTAAAAAGTGATTTGTCTGATCTTGAGATTGTGAGAATATTGCAAAATCTTATTCTTGGAATGTGTGCTAAAAGCCATGGAGTACATGTCAGCTGTCAAAAGAGGACTTAAAGAGACATGTACAACAAAGCATCCAAACAGAAGAAAGAGACAGAGAAAACCAGAGACACATTCTGACCATGGCTACTATCAATGCCATGAGCAATCTCCCAAACAAACAAAAAGACAAGGGAGCACCACTTGTTCGATGTCAGATTTTTAACCAAGAGTTCGAGCACATACTACTCGATGGTGGATCGTTGATCAATTTATTGCCTTCCTCCCTTCTCAAGGAATTTAGAGTAGGACCACTCAAACCCACAAAGATGATTCTACAATTTGCAGATAAATCCATCAAGCAACCTAAGCGCATGTTAGAGGACGTCATCATCACAGTCCAAGGGATGTTGTTCTCTGTGGATTTCATTGTTCTTGGTATGACACATATGCACCTCTACTCTACAATCCAATCATCCTCGGTCGGACACTCCTTCGAACGGTCGAGGTAGTTGTAGACTACATCACTGGAGAGATTACATTCCTCTCCAACAGAAACAAAGTTCTGATCGAGATGGTCCCAGAAGCCAAACCAACTGAAGTGGCATCTGTTACGAGAATACTTGAACCGCATGGCAAAGAATACTGTGATTTTCTAGCTGAGATCATAGATATCGATTTGTTCCTGCATAGCAATGAGACCCAGGCATTCCTCTCTCCAAAGGAGGGTCTGGAAAGCGCAGTCGAATTTCCTGATGTCTTTGATGACGAGATCCTTGCTTATGGATATTTTGAATTGTCTGAACATCCATCCTCATCTGAACAAGACGAATTTGTTGCAGATTTGTGTGATGTCCAAATTTCTGAGTCAGAATGTAAAGTGGTGGACAGTCAACAATTAAAAGAGCGGACACCTGCCTCAGTTTCTGAAGTCACCACTAAGACGACTCCTTCTCACCTAGAGTTGAAACCTCTTCCCTCCAACATGAAGTACGCCCTCCTTGCAGGTGATCCGAACATGTATCCGATCATTATCAATTCACATTTGATCGAAGAATAAGAATCTCTTCTGCTTGAGGTTCTTGAAAGAAGCTGCAAGGCAATTGGCTGGAATTTTATGGATCTCCATGGGATAAATTAGTCACTGTGCTCGTATCACGTCTATCTTGAGGATGATAGCAAACCCTCTTGGGAATTTTAGAAAAGATTGAATTCAAATCTGTGGTAGGTGTTCATGAAAGAGATTACAAAGTGGTGTGATGTGGGATTTATCTATCCCATCTCTAATAGTAAATGGGTGAGTCCCTTGCACATAGTGCCCAAGAAATCAGGAATCACCAAGACGAAGGAGAGGAGGTACCGACCCAAGTGTCGATCTCATGGTGCATCTATGTGGACTACAGATGTTTCAAGGACACCAAGCCTTGCTTGATTCGTTGGATTCTTTTACTCAAGCCTCGCTTGATTCATCCTAAGTATAAAGGGGACAATTGACTTCAAATTCATTGATTTATTAGTCTTTAGTCGTTGTAGTATAGGCTCGTCTATACCAGCCCAATTTATGTCTTCTCTTTTCTCTCTGATCTATGAGGACATAGCTCAAGCTAAGTATAGGGGGTCATATACACATTATATATACTTTAGCCATAACTTGTACTTTTGTATTTTCAATAATATAGTTAATTAATAAAAATTAAAATACACAAAATACTTTGTATATATTGATTAAAAAGTCATGTTTAAAATGTTTTTGTAAAATGTTTGAAAAATAGTTTGAAAATCCTTTTAAAAAAATCTATTAAAAACTATTTGGAAAATTTTTTATAAAATATTTTCAACATTAAAGTTTTGTTCGTAAAAATTTGACTCATTTGTTTAAATAAAATATTTTGAAAATCTATTTGCAAATGGTTTGAAAATGATTACAAAAATACTTTGAAAATCTATATATTGTTTGGAAAATCTTTACAAAATAAATTTCAAATTTTGTAAATGTTTACAAAAATTATTTTCCAAATTAGTTAGCAAAATAAATTTTTCAATTTTTTTGCAAAAATCTGTTGAAAATATTTTGAGAACCATGTATATTATCCAAACAAATAAAATTCTTTACAAACAAAATTTGTAGGTTACCTGTAAATTCTTAAGTCCTGATTGTTGTAAATAACAAGATGCACTCCTGTGTAACTATTTGCACATATTTCTTTTCCTAAAAACTTTTTATTTTGAAAATTCCCAAAAAATACAAAATCCAAAAAATTCAAAAAATCTACAAAAAGTTTTTAAAAATGCGTAAAATTTGCAAAATCTTTTCAAAAATCCATAAAAAGTTCAAAATTAGAAAATTGCATCACAAAAATATTTTTCTTGCATTGTACATAGCATTTGCATTTTTTAGATTGATCTTGATCATTTAACTGGTCTAAGTAAAATTCTAAGATTGGATCTTGGTTGGACCTTGGTCCACTTAATCAAAGGAACCTTATAGCAACTGGAATTGAAATACTTCATGTATGTTGGACTTAATTCTTTGAGACCATGAGATTTGGTTCAATGTCGTCTTGATTGCCTAAGTAGAATATTTCAGAACACACGCACGACTCTTGTTGATAATGACCTAGCTTGCACAACTACACCTTACACTTTTCTCACCTTAGTTGAAGTGGTAGAGGGTTGGATTTGCCGGCAAGAGACATAAGCCAATGGAAACATCGAAAGTCACACATTTGTGGCCATTGTACCCCAACCCAATCCAATAGACATGAGGACTAATGATAGAAGTTGTGGGTTGCAATAATGCTTCAAAAGAAGGATAGTCTATAGGCGCAAACGGAAAAAGTTTGTATGTAAATATTGTTGTACATAGTATTCAAAAATGGAAAAATTAAAAACTCCAAAAAGAATAAACGAGCGAAAATTCCAAGAAAAGTCAATTCATGTTGGAGCATGTATATATTTGTATAATCCAATAAGCAAGCTTGAGCTTCAAAGTCGTATGTATGTGAGCATGTAGCCGGGTGACTTGGCTACACTTGTCAAGCATCCTAGGATATGTAGCAACATTGGTTGTACTTGAACTAAGAAGGGAATGCCCTGCTTCTCGAGAAAAGAGTTGTTGGATTAGGGAATTAGGGTCACCATGCTAGAGAAGACTGACTTTTACCGCTTCAATCGAGGAGAGTTGCGAATCACACACATTGTCCAAGATAGATTCATAGTCATAAGTGTTTGTGTATGAGTTGACTTATTATGACCTGGCTATTGAGGAGACTTGAGCAAAGTTTTGTGGGCTTCAAAGGTTGTTATGTTTCAAATCCATTTCCCAATAAAGTTCTGACCAAACTTAATGTCCAAAGGTCTGATTGAGCTCCAAACTTTGATTTTGTGAAGAAAAGATTGAAAGTAAAATCAATCCAAGTTCTTTCTTTTTATTTTCTTTATTTATGGTCTATTCTTATAAGCATAAGTGCTTGCTAGGGATTAGGAAAGGCAAGTATAGGAGGGTGATGAATCTCTATTTCATCACCTTTATTCTTTTAATTTGGTCTTTAAACCCTAGCTAAATGCTTGTAAATAGTATTATTTTTCATAAATTAACTTTCTTTATTTATTGTATAAATATTGTATAAAATAAATTGTTTGAAGTCAAAATAAAAGAATAAAGAAAAGAAAAAGAAATAAAATGCCATAGGTATTTTATGACCCTAAATCCTGAGACCTAGGCATCATGATTATTGGGTCGATAAGGAATAAAGTACAGGGAGATAAGGGTCAAAAACACAATAAAAACTTTAATTATTTATTCTTCAATAATTCATTTTTGGAACATATTTTATTATTAATTATTTATATACCAAATCAATAAACTTTGTACATGAAAGTTGTTGGTAAAAATACATAGAAAAATACAAAATTGATTTTACACAAAAATAATACAAATTGCACATTCTACACTCAAAATAAAAAGCCAAAACTCAAACTTCCCAGACCTAAATATTCTCCATTTGAACTCAAAATGCACCAAAATCACTTTAATTGTATATAGCTTTTTATTAGCTATTTAATGAAGGTAGTTTCATTCAATTTGGAGTTAAGATGCAAAAATTAGGGTTTGGACCTCTATTGCACAATTTGAATAGAATTTTTATTTTATTTATTCTTTATGTTTTCATTATTTTATATTTTATATTTTATAATTTTGTAAATATCCTTTAGAATATATGTATATAATTAGAATAAAACAAAACCGTAAAAATATACTAAAAAAATAATATACAAAAATACGTAGATGAATATACTATACAAATACATTTATAATAAATACCCTTATTTATTTAAGTGTTGCATATTATATCAAAAAATATAACAAAAATATATTTATGCATATTAAAATAAGTTATCAATATATAAATCATGTGTATAAAATAATAAAATCAAAATACAAAATAAAAATAAAATACCTAATTTATAGGTAAATATAGCAATAAATGAACCTCTAAAAAGTAACTTATAATAAATTAACATGCAAAAATAAATAAAAATCGTACAAAATACTATAAAATAATAAATATTTTTCATGTATTAATCAAAAGATAATAAAATCATATAATAATTTATTTTAAATTGGTAAAAGTTTTATTTTCTGGATTTTCTTTTTGTGGATAATGTGGCCCAATCAGGGCACATCTTCGGTTGACCTGGGTCAACTTCTCAAACCCCGGGTCTAGGCTCGTTAGACCTCGTTTGACCTTCTCTTCCTTGATTTTTTCTGCTTGATTCCTTTACATTTTGAGGTTGATTCCTTCTTCGCCTTTTCACCTCGATCCTCCACCTTTCACGCCAACCTCATACATCGATCGGTGCACCATTGAATCGAGTCGTTCACCTCGATCTTCCCCTCTCGTGCTTCGCCTGTACAAAACCCCATCCACGACTTCCTCACATTTTTGGTTCCCTTTTGCTCCGCTTCTTTCCCCCAATTTGTGCCCTAAGGCTAGATCTAGGTGACAGCAAGCTCTCCCATCCATTCTTCTTCACATTACGCCCATCACCAGCTCCCCTAGATCTTCTGTAGATCTGGATTTTGAGGTCCAACTCCTCTATCTCACCAGACCTCGCTGTCCCATTCCATCTCCACTTAGATTTCCATTAATAAATGCCCAGGAAGCATCGCTGGAACCCCCTCGAGATTTCCATGCACGTACAGCTATTGGAAGAGCCCATCTAAGGGCTTCTCGATCTCAAGAACAACCTCCCAGGTCGCTCATGAACATTCGAGATCCAAGGCTCGATCAATGAGCCCCGTACCCATCTGAGTCCTCTAGAAGGTGTTGGAAATGAAAAGAGGCCATCAGCGGACTCCCAAGTGCCCGGAAGCGCTCACTAGACCAGATCAAAGCTCACCAAGGGCAAGTTCTTCCTTGTTCTTCCAGCATCCTCAAGAACTATTAGATCAAGAGCCGAGTCCCAATCGAACAGTCAACGTCGGATCAGCATGAGCCTCAACCATTGTATCGCATTCGGGGATCTAATCCCAGAGTCCGCTACGAAGCGTCATCGCGTAAGTAGGAGGCGCCACGTGTTAAGTGAAGCCAGCTATGTCGTCCGATCTAGCACACATTGGAGTAAATTGCATATTAACCCCATGAATTTTGTTGCATTTTTGTTTAGTCTTATAATTTGTTTAATATGTTTTATATTTTATGCATTATTTGCATGTGAACCCTTGAGCTTCTGTGATATTACATTTGGGTCCTATCCAGCTCAACTCACGTGTCGTCCCACGTGAGTTAGGCATTTTGCGTGGAAACATTATTTAAATTTTAAATATTAGTTGAAAACTTTTGAATATTTTGAAATGTAGCCCCTGACTTTTATTTTAACTGCAAATATAGACTTGTTATTCTATTATTTTTTGTATGTTTTTCCTATTTTCCAAACAATTCACCGGTGCTCCAAAAATTATGAAACAAATAGGATTTTGTGTATCTTTGCATGCCCTTTCACGTTATAATTTTAGTTTTGCATTTTAGCCATTTTATCTATTTATTAAAAATTAAAAGTGTAACTTTTATTTTCTGTTTGCTTTAAAAATCCAAAAAAAAATATAAAATAGACCTAAACATTACAAGAAAATAGTATTTGTTTACATTGTATTTTGTACCTCCAGCCCAAAAATCCCTAAAAATATAAAAAGAAAAACACTACAAATTAAAATGCTCCAAAAAAATATAAAAAATATTTTAAAAATTCAAAAATATTTAATTCTATCTCTGAATTTTCTTTTTATTATATATTAGTAACTAACAATAGTTTTGGAAAATTTTGAATTGTTTAACTATTTTTAAATTCTAAAAAAATTAACATATTTAATAAATCACTGTTTTTACTATTTCTGAATTTAAAATACATAAAAATTAGCAAAATTCCTAAAAAATCACACAAACATTAAAAATATAAAAGTACAAAAATACGTTATTCTGCATATCTTGATTATTTTTAGTTGCATTTATAAATATATTAGTATATATTATTTACATATCTCTATATAATTATAATTATATCTATATTATATCTTAAAAGAAAAATAAATTAAAAACCATAAATTTATAAAAGGAAAATAAAAAATCTAATATCTAAAAAATATATAATACAAAATAAAAAAGTATTATTTTCTTTATTTTAACCCAGACATTTATTCACTGATTCTTTGCGTAATAGTTGTATAAAATACACCTATATTATTTATTGACTATTTATTTATAAATAATATACCTGCTACACCGGCTTGTCTCCCTATGTTCGACGCTCTACATACTTATATCTATACACATATTTTGTAGAGTAAAAATAAATTTTAACTCCACATTTTATTTTGCATTGCTTGATCTATATTGTGGGTAAATTGTTGTCGGATTCGATTCTCATGAGAGGTCGCCACAGCGATTATGTTCTTACCTAGTGAGGACATGTTAGACCCTCGCTAGAAGCGCTTCAATAAATGGCGTCGTTGCCGGGGAGCAACTGAATATAGCATTTTTCTACAGTATTTCTCTTTTATTTTTGGTTGAGGGGTATTCTAGAGAGCGTTGTCATTCAGATCCAAGACATGAACTTCACTGTTGAATTTGTCGTATTGCCTATGGAAACCTCCACCCATGTAGAGCATGCTCCAATCATCCTGGGATGACCTTTTCTTGCAACTACGATAGTCGTTATTGATAATGGATTTGGAGAGATTCGCTTTCGTTCTGCATACAAGAGTGTTGTATTGATCACCACACCCACAACTTACCAGAGACCCGCATCTGATGAGAGTGTACCCATTGTAGCCGACCCCGAGGATTATGAACTATCTGCTAATATCAGATAGGTTTCCTTTATCATGGATGAAGCTGAGACCCAAGAATTCCTCTTCAGGTAGGAAGACTCGGAAAGAATAGAACTTTGAGTTCTCCCTTCCGGTGTGTGGGGATGTATTGATGACATCTGCAGCATTTATACCATAGACAACTTAGTGCGGAGGGCAAACTTAGGAGAGACTTCAAAGGCTGAACTTAACCTTACTACTTCCACCGACCTTCGTGCCTTTTCAGTTTGAGATTTGTGAGACTTCTCATGCCGAAGCTGACCATACTATTTCCACTTACAAGTTTGTGCTTTTCCTATTTGAAACCATTGAGGATCTTCATCAGATTGATCCTGAGCGGGTTGAGTCAGCTGAGGGCCTCGATATCGACTTGCACCTTGTTAGATCCATTCCTCGACGGTCATGAAAGAAGATATGCTTTCTACCTTCTTGATCTTTGTATAGCCTCCATTTCGTATATCCACTTTCATTTTCTTCATTCCATCTACCGTTTTGCTCATCCACCCCATTTTGTGTGTTTACCTTGCTTAGGACGTACTTCATCCTAAGTATGGGGGGTGGACGAGCCTGGTGTTCTTTCTTCGTTCTATTTCAACATTGTTATTATTGCCTTTACTTAGGGCTCTTTTACCCTGAGTATAAGGGGAGTGATGTGTACATGCTCCCCACGTATTTTTCCTTTTTATCGGATTCTTTTCTTGATCCCCTCAACTATCTCCTCTCCTTGTCTATACTTAGGGTATCTTACCCTAAGTATAAGGGGAGACAGACTGAGTCGTGATACATTCATCATCAACCCTCCCCGTATGTAGATATAGCCTACTATACTTGGGATTATTTTATATGAAGTATGGTGGGACGGTTGACTTCCCATTCATTTTTATTATTCTTTAATCGTTGTAGTATAGGCTCGTCTATACTCAGTACAAGTTATGTCGTCTCTTTTCTCCCTGATCTATGAGGGCGTAGCTCAAGCAAGTATAGGGGGTCGTATATATGTTGTATACACTTCAGTCAAAACTTGTACTTTCGTATTAATAAAGATTAAAATACACAAAAATCTTTTGAATAATATGGATAATTAATAAAATTAAAATACACAAAAATCTTTGTATATACTTATTAATAAGTAGGTTTAAAGTGCTTTTTGCAAAATGTTTGAAAAATAGTTTGAAAATCCTATAAAAATCTTTTGAAAACTATTTGGAAAATGTTTTGTAAATATTTTCAACCCTTGTAAAAATTCCTTTCATTTGTTTGAATAAATTATTTTAAAAATCTATTTGCAAATGATTTGAAAATGGTTGCAAAAATACTTTGAAATATATGTGTGTGTGTGTGTGTTTGAAAAATATTTGTAAAATGATTTTCAAATTTTGTAAATGTTTGCAAAAAATATTTTCCAAATTAGTTTGCAAAATAAAGTTTTCAAAATATTTTGTAGAAATTTGTTCAAATTATTTTGAGAACCATAAACAAACAAAATTATTTACAAACAAAATTTGTAAATAACCTGTAAATTCTTAAGTCTCAATTCTTGTAAATAACAAGACACACTCCCGTGTAAATATTTGCACATATTTCTTTTTCTAAAAACTTTTTATTTTGAAAATCCCTAAAATTTTGCAAAAATAAAAATTCTAAAAACATCTGTAAAATGTTTTCAAAAATGCATAAAAATTTGTAAAATATTTTCAAAAACTCATAAAAAGTTCAAAATTAGAAAATTGCATCACAAAAATATTTTCCTTGCATTGTACATAGCATTTGTATTTTTTGGATTAAGTTTGGTAATTGAACTAGTCCAAATAAAATCCAAAGATTGGAGCTTGGTTGGACAATAATCCACTTAATCACAGGAACCTTATAGGAACCGGAATTGAGATACTGCAAGTTTGCTGGAATTAATTCTTTTAGACCACGAGACTTGGTTCAATGTCATCTTGACTGCCTTAGTAGAATATTTCAGAACACGCACACGGCTCTTGTTGATAATGACCTAGCTTGCACAATTGCACCTTACACTTTGGTCACCTCAGTTGAAGTGGTAGAGAGTTGGATTTGCCGGCATGAGACACAAGATAATGGAAATATCGAAAGTCACAAATTTGTGGTCATCGTACACTGACCTGATCTAGTAACAATGACATCTAATGAAAGAAGTTGTGGGTTGTGATGATGCTTTAAAAGAGGAATAATCTATTGGCTCAAGAGGAAATAGTCCGTATGTTAATTCTGTTGTATATAGTATTCAAAAAAATGGAAAAAAAATTAAAAACTACAAAAAGAATAGACAAGCAAAAATTCCTAAAAAAACAATTTCCATCAGAGTGTGTATATATTTGTATAATCCAAAAAGCAAGCTTGAGATTCAAAGTCATATGTATGTGAGCCTGCAGCCAGGTGAATTTAGCTACAATGGTCAAGCATCCTAAGATAGGTAGCCACACATGGCTACCATTCATTCTTCTCTCCACCTCCTCTCCTTGAGCTGATTGTACTTGAACTTAGAAGGTAATACCCCACTTCTCAAGGAAAGAGTTGTTGGATTGGGGAATTAAGGTCACCGTGCTGGAGAAGACTGTCTTTTATCGCTTCAGCTGAGGAGAGCTACATATCACACACTGTCCAAGATAGATTCATATTCATAAGGGTTTGCATATGAGTTGAATTATTATGACCTAGCTATTGAGGAGACTTGAGCAAAGTTTTATGGGCTTCAAAGGTTGTTGTGTTTCAAATCTGTTTCTCGATAAGGTTCCGACCAAACTTAATGTCCAAAGGTTTGACTGAGCTCCAAACTTTGATTTTGTGAAGACAAGTTTGAAAGTTAAAATCAATCAAATTTCCTGTTCTTTTCTTTATTTTATTCTCTGCACTTATATGCATAAGTCTTTTCTAGGGACTAGAAATGGCAAGTATAGGGGGTGATGAATCTCTATTTCATCACCTTTATTCTTTCAATTTGATTTTTAACCCTAGCTAAATGCATGTAAATAACATTATTTTGCATAGATTAACATTATTTATTTGTTGTATAAATATTGTATAAAACACATTGTTTAAATCCAAAATAAAAGAATAAAGAAAATAAGAAATAAAATGCCATAGGTATTTTATGACCCTAAACCCTGAAACCTATGCACATGATGACTGAGTCGACAAGGAATAAAGTAGGGGAGGTAAGGGTCAAAAACACAATAAAAACCTTAATTATTTATTCTTCAAAAATTCATTTTTGGGAACTATTTTATTCTTTATTATTTATACATTAAATCAATAAACTTTGAACATAAAAGTTGTAGATAAAAATAGATAGAAAAATACAAAATTGATTTCACACAAAAAAATACAAATTGTACATTCTACACTCAAAATAAAAAGCCAAAACCCAAACTTCCCAAACCCATATCATCTCTATATGAACTCAAAATACACCAAAATCACCTTTAATTGTATATAACTTTTTATTAATTATTTAATGAAGGTGGTTTCATTTGATTTGGAGTTAAGATGCAAAATTTGGTTTTTGGACCCCTATCGTATAGTATACTTGAATAAAATATCCATTTTATTTATTCTTTATGTTTTTCATTATTTTATATTTTATAATTTTTAAATATCCTTTATAATATATGTACATAATTAGAATAAAAATACATAAAATATACTAAAATAAAATAATATACAAAAACACATAGATGAATATACTATACATTATACCAATATAATAAATGCCCATATTTATTTAAGCGTACATATTATATCAGAAAAAATATAACAAAAATATATTGGTGCATATTAAAATAAGTTATAAATATATTAATTATGTGTATAAAATAATAAACTAAAAAATAGAAATACAATACCTAATATATAGGTTAATATACCTATAAATGAACCTCTAAAAAGCAAGCTATAAAAAATTAACATGTAAAAATAAATAAAAATCACAACAAATACTACAAAAAATAATAAATATTTTTCATGTCTTAAAAAAATAACAAATTATTTAATATTTTATTTCAAATTATAAATGTTTTATTTTCTGGTTTGTCTTTTTGCAGATGATGTGGCCTAATCAGGGTTCGTTTTCTGTTGACTTGGGTCAACTCCTCTGACCTCAGGTCTAGGCTTATCAGACCTCGTTTGACCTCCTCTTCCTCGATTTTTTGTCGCTTGATTCCTTCACTTTTTGAGGTTGATTCCTTCTTCAATTTTTCACCTCAATCCTCCTCCACCTTTCACGCCAGCCTCAAACATCGATCGGTGCACCATTTAATCGAGTCTTTCACCTCGATCTTCTCCTCCTATCCTTTGCATGTGTAAAACCCCTCCTCCTTTCCTCTCATTTTTGGTTCCCTTTTATTCCGCTTCTTTTCCCCAATTTGTGCCCAAGGGCTGGAGCTAGGTAACAACAAGCTCGCCCATCCATTTTGCGCTGAAGAGAGGCAGTGTGAAGGTGGTTCCCACTCATCTTCGATGAGCTCCACCATCGAGGTCCACCTTCTTGGCTCCATCCAAGTCGAGGTCAGTTTTTTTCTTGTTTTAGATGGGTTTAGATTTGTAGAATTCATTTTGTGTGTTTAATTTATGCTCTTACCAGTAGATTTAGCGTAGTTTAATTTTTAAACTTCGCCGAAGCTCTAGAGCTCCGACCACCTCTGTCCGACGTGTCCCACCAGTTCCTAGCCACCTAAACACCCCATTCTCTTGCCCCATCACTTCTCCACATTACGCCCATCACCAGTTTCCCAGATCTTCTGTAGATCTGGATTTCAAGGTCCAAATCCTCCATCTCGTCGAACCTCATCGTCCCCTTCTATCTCCACTTCGATTTCTACTAATAAATACCTAGTAAGCATCGTCGGAACCCCCTCGAGATTTCCATGTAGGTACAGCTCCTACAAGAGCCCATCTGAGGGCTTCTCGATCTCAAGAACAACCTCCCAGGTCGCTCCTGAGCATCCGAGATCCATGGCTCGATCAGCGAGCCATGGACTCATCTGATCCCTCTGGGAGGTGCTGGACATCGGCAGGAATGAAAAGCGACCATCGACGAACTCCCAGGGGATTGAAAGCGCATGTTGCACAGATCGAAGCTCTCCAAGGGCGAGTTCTTCCATGTTCTTCCAGCATCCTCGAGCGCTGCTAAATAAAGAGCTGAGTACCAGATTGAGCAGTCAACGTCGGATCAGCACGAGCCTCGACCACTGGATCCCATCCGAGGATCTAATCCCAGACATCCGCTGCGAAGAGTCATCGCGCAAGGAGGTGCCACATGTCAAGTGAAGCCAGCTACGTTGTCCGATCCAGTACACGTGGGGGTAAATTGCATATTATCCCCCTGAATTTTGTCACATTTTTTTAGTCATGTAACTTGTCTAATACACTTTATATTTTGTGGGTTATTTGCATGTGAACCTCTAAGCTTCTGTGATATTACATTTGGATCCAGTCTAGCACAACTCACGTGTCATCCCACGTCAGCTGGGAATTTTGCGTGGAAACCCTTGCAGCTTTTTGTATTTGTCATTTAGTATTTAAAATTTAAATATTAGTTGAAAAATTTTGGATATTTTGCATTGTAGCCCCTGACTTTTATTTTAATTGTGAATATACCCTTGCCAATTCAATTAATTTTTGTATTTGTTTTCTATTTTCTAAAAATATCATCTGTGCTCCAAAAATTATGAAAAAATATGATTTTGTGCCTCTTTGAATGCCCTTTCACGTTATAATTTTAGTTTTACATTTTAGGCATTTTCCTATTTATTAATAATCAAAAGAGCACATTTTATTTTCTGTTTACTTTAAAAAATCCAAAAAAAATATGTAAAATAGTATTAGAAAAATCCAAAAAATAGTATTCGTTTACTTTGCATATTGTACCTCTAACACAAAAAACCCTAAAATAGAAAAAGAAAATCACTAAATTTTAAAAAAGCTCCAAAATCCTTATAAAAATACAAAAAAAACTTTTAGAAATCCAAAAATATTTATTTATGTCTTTGAAAATTCTTTTTAATATATATAGTTAATTAAAAATAGTTTTAGAAAATTTTGAGCTATATAGATATTTTAAATTCTAAAACAATTCAGCATATTTAATAAGTCATTGTTTTTGGCAATTTTATGGATTTAAGAATACCTAAAATTTAGCAAAATTTCTGAAAAAACACAAAAACATTAAAATATAAAAAGTGAAAATTACTTTATTCAGTAATTCTCGGTTATTTTTAGTTATATTTATAAATATATATTACCATATATTATTTATATATCTCTATATAGTTATATATAAATCTATATTATATCTTAAAAAGAAAAAGAAATTATAAATTAGAAAAATATAAAAAGAAAATAAAAATATATAAAATTAAAAATCTAAAAAATATATTAATATATAAATATAAAATAAAAAGGAATTATTTTATTTATTTTAACCCACACAATTATTCATTGATTCTTTGAGTGATAATTGTATAAAATACATATATATATATTCGTTATTTATTTATAAATAATATACTTGCTACACCGACTTGTCTCCATGTGTTCGACACTCTACATACTTGCACCTATACACACATTTTTTAGATTTATAATAAATTTTAACTCCACATTCTATTTTGCATTGCTTGATCTATATTGTAGGTTAATTGTTGTCAGATCCGCTTCTCGTAAGAGGCCACCACAGCAACTGTGTTCTCGCCTTTGTGAGGACCATATTAGACCCTCGCCAGAAGCGCTTCAACATCCCCCCCCCCAACCCCATCGCTCCCTCCCTCCCCCGAGCGCACCTGCCTCGGCCTCCACAACATGGGACACATGGCCAATGAAAGCCTAAACCTTCGCAAGGTCCTTCTCCTACATCTCCATTCTCCAGCCAATGAAATTCTCAACCTCCTCAAGGTCCTTCTCCTACATCTCCATTCCCCCTCCTCCCTTTTTCTGCATTACAACTCTCTATCCCTCTCACCCCCCCCATGCTCCCTCTCTCTCCCTCCATCCATCGTTCTCCATCTCCCTCCCTCTGCCTCCCTCTCTCCTTTGTGTAGAACTACCAGCTCATCATTTGCTAACCTAACTCCCTCCAGTATATTGTTGACATCCCCCAGGTTCCTCCTTCTCTTTCTCTCAACATCGTGTCTGATCTATTGTTGTAGAATCCCCTAGGTATCCCTCTCCCCTCCCTCTCTCTCTCCCTCCCTCTCTATTTTGTGTAGAACTGTCAATTCGTCATCTGCAAACCTAACTTCCACCAGTATGTCATTGGCATCCCCCATGTACCTCTCTCTCTCTTCCTCTCAACACATGTCAGATATGTTGTTTGTGGAATCCTCCATCATGGATATCTAGATATCCTCCTGTAGCTCCCCAATATAGAGGTATGGTTTCAAAATCCCAAAGACATTGTCGGGAAATTGATCTCTGATGAAATTAACCTCGATATTGTCAGGATGGACATCGTTAGCGAATACGAACAGGTCGTGTCTGATTCGATGAGGAAAATGCAACTTTTGTTGCTTTTGCTTGGGTTCTATGTGTTTTCTTTTTGACAAGGAGATGAGCATTTGTTGTTAATGAGCTTTAGCTTGTTGTATTTCTATCGTTTTAGAATATTCTAACGTATTTATTTATTACCCTTAGATACCCAACTATGGGATTTTGAGAACATCAATTCCCTACAGCTTTGTCGTCCCCTCATCCAGTCTCTTCCTCCTCCCCTTCAAACCCCATCTTCGACCTCAACGCCCATCGCGAACGTGTGTTTTTCATAGCAAGGGAAGAGAGAAATCTGAGCTTTGTGGGCATTGGACATACTGTTGGACATGTGAGCCCACGACGAGCCATTATGCAATAAAAGTTATTTCAGATCATTCCTTAATATAAAATGAATAATAATTAAATTACATAATAGGTCCCTTAGTACAATTAGGGTTATGTACCATGGCCATCTTGATATCATATAGCTATTAATCCAAAGGTTGGATCATAAAGGTTGGTGCAGGGTTGAATATCTAAAGAGTTAGATTGAGGACTCAACCGCACCGTTCAGTGATTGCCAATAAGGGATCTTCCGCTTGAGAAGGAGATGGCAATCCTTACTCCAAAGGTTGGCATCCGACCGACCTCTTGATGTAGGTCCTCTGCATAGGAATAGAGATTAGGAGATGTCGTATGAGTTAAGTCAAAGAGTTGACTTAACGTGATCGAGATAACCAAGACCTATATTGTATGTTGTCACGATACAGACACGCATATTCTGACCATAGACAAATGTGTTATTATGTGTTTAAGTATATACATTAGACAAACCATTAGGGTGATGAACTAATCAAGATCTATATGCAGGTGAGCTGGTGTGCACAAAAGGACATATGATTAGTAATATCTATCAAAGTAGAGTGCTTTTTGAGAGTTCCGCTCTTCAGATGCAAGGTGTGCAGTAGGTGAAAACCAGCAACGAATCAATCAACTGACCGGTCAAATGTAAGGCTAGAGGAGATTAGGTCATAGATCAAGTTTGATGGGATAGGTGGAAAGAGTGAGTGTTAGAGACATTCAGATCATTCTAATACACCTTTCTTGTGATGCTCACCTGAAAGCCTTCCCGAAAGTTAATCAGGAGAATGTGATCGATCTTAGATGAAGTGTTGAACCCAAAATCTAAAGTCCGTTGCTTGTTTTCAGAAGAAAGTCCCTGGAGATCAATTTTATTTATTAGTTTACCTCTTAGAGGTCAAAGAAGCAATCTAAGACAACCACAATCCACTTATCATACACGTTTACTATTGAACTAAAAGACATGAACTTACTCATGAGATATTGGGATAAACCAAATTCCAACGTTAATAGTTTTGTTTTGGAAACAAGACAGGATTTGAATGTATGATATATGCTTTTGGAAACTAAATGATCGACACCAACTCTCAATGATCGAACGAGAAACTTGACGATAAAACCCTAAAGAAGATAGTTCAGATATGATTAGAACTTCAAATTTTAATCATAATCTTACAATATGCAGAATGCACGGGTATCGCGAATACTCAATGGTGATGTGATCTTAAACAATTGTATACCATAATACTTCCATTCCGAGGGAATGATGGTTTGGATTTTAGTGACTCCACTCAGTAGTCTAGTTATCCTATCTTATTCCAAATGTTGGACATTGACCTGAACATGATTCCGATGCAATGAGAAGATTGAATATTTAGTCTGACTTGATCACACTTCTTTGAGAGGTCTTCTAGGTCGGGATATAAGATTAGATCTCATTATCCAAGTCTCTATACATGGCTTATACAGTCATAATGTCCTTATCTCCAAGTATCCGAGGAGAAGGCTCGCTATCCGTGAAAGAATACAAGAATAAGTTCCATTAGATAACATCTGAGCGTTGCAAATAAAGAGAAATAATGATGATTAAATTGGATTTAATTATTATAAGTAATGTGAATATGATTCACATTATTTAGACTTGTATTGAGAGACATCTTAGATATCAAATTAGATCTAATTATCATATATGAAAGTAATATGAATAATACTATCCACAATAATTATAAATAATGTGGATATGATCCATAATATTATAGAGAAATAAGTGTGATTGGATTCAAATTAGCAATTAAATGTAAATGTGATTTATATTTAGTTTTGGATGGATGAATATGAATCATAAATATCAATGATCTATTTGCAATTTTCACAAATAATGTACAAAATATTTAGCGATATTTTGTTTATAAAATAAATTCTATGAATAAATATTTAATGTAAAAAGATTACATTAAAGGAGATTGGAGGGATAAAGTATCTCTCCAATCTCATGGTGGGCGTGTAACATGAATGAGGAAGGAGGCTATCTCCTTTTCACAGTTTTAGATGAGGCTCTCTCCTTTTCTCTTTAATCATGAGAAAAAGATTTATATTGATATTAAATTTTAAAGTATGAATTAATAATCCATTTATTAATTCAAAATCCTACTATACTTGGAGCAGAAGTATAATCTTTTAATCTCAGTCATTGATCATTATTAGGAGTGTGTCTCCACTATCCAATTTGTTATAAAAGAGAGGTTAACCCTAGTTCTCTTCAATTTATTATGAATGCAATTGTTATAACAAAAACTCTCTCTCTCTCTCTCTCGCTCTCTCTCTCTCTACTCCACATGTCCACCATCTCTCCTCCAAGCCTATGGTCACCCCCCTGCATTAGGGTTTTGGAGTCTACGACAGTCATTGCACTTCTGTCATGTTGTCGGATCGATTCGATAGATCTCGCATGGATATTCTGCTTCTTCGACATCCCATGCACCTGAATAGGGAGAAGAATTTCGTACAACGAAATCAGGAGCTTTACGACTCAAATCATATTCGTGTAGTAGTTCATCCCCACACTCGCAAGTGTTGTATCTGTCGTGTCGAACTTGAAACATGTCTCTTCTCTTAGAGATTAAAAGATCACAATCACGCTTCAAGTGGTAAGCATAACCCTTATGTGATCTTGATGCAATGAATTGGGAAGGTTCCCAATATGTGGTTCCACCGAAAAAAATTTAAATTCCTCTACTATTACGACTTATACAACAAGTCTTATTTCTGTCAAATACGATCCGACTCTCTCGATTCTGTGATGCACGAGTCCTTTATCGACTCCCTTCACGAACATCGCAAAAGGATGACGACACCGTGGATCGTGGCAATATGTGTGAAAGAGAGAAGATAAGAAGCAGTGGCATCAATTGTAAATTAAGTGAACTTAAAGGGTGTACTACTTAAATATTTGATGAATTCCGTTGTAGGTAACATAGAAACGAGTGGAAACTAACACGAAGTTATGACATGTAAGAGTTAAGCATTATTCGGAATTATGGGTGTAATTATGAATTATCGAAAGTTACGTATGCAATTACGAATGGTGTAAATAATGATCTTGTCGTCTATTGAAATCACAGGTGGCTTGTGTTATTCCATGGTTGACCAAAATTAGATTCGAACTTCTGTATTGTTGACTATTTCAAAAAAATAATCTTTAATTGAATTAAACTGATAGTTATCGATTAATCTCGTCGGCTTTGCTTTTGGAGGAGACAAAACCGGGCATACCGTCATATGCCACGTGTACAAGATCATTAGGTCGCATCTGTGAAGAGTGGTTGTGAAGATTTAAGATTTTGAATGCGGCAGCAGACGCATTAAAAAAATCTCGTGTTTGAAAATAAAATTTAGTTTTTTATTCAGCCAAGCGCTACTGTATTAGAAAAAAAACATGTTCAAGGTGTAGCTTTTCGAAAATGAAATAATTTAATACTTCGTTATTTTTTATTTGAAATCATAAAAAAAATACTGCCCGGTATGCCGCCCGTTCCCCGTGTTAAAACTACACCCCCCCAATAAGGGAAGCATACTACCCAAAAGGTATGCGTAATGATCAAATTCAAGTCTAAGATGGTTGGCATAAGGCATCACTTATTTTTTGGTTAAACTCCAATTTGGACATGTTAGAATCTAAGAAATGGTCATAAAATTTTTTTTTATTTTAGAGATTTTTACACCACGAACCCTGGAAACTGTGTCAATTACCTTTTCGGCTATGTAAACATCGCAATTATCACCTCAACACCGTAAACTTACTCCATCTTACACCACAAACCCTACTATTAGCTTTAACTTTATTGAAGTCAACTGCTTGAGTTAATCTTGAGTTAATCTAACCAAAGAAAATCTGGCAATGGATCTTCCTCCCTCTCTCCTTCCTTCTCCTCCCCCTCCTTCCTCTTCTTCTCATTTCAAGTCAAAAAATTTAACACCATGATTTTTCTTCTCTAGATCTACTCATGCTCTAGGAGGTACACCACCCTTCCCATACCCATCGGAGCTCTTTCGAGTTCGGAGGCATCTCTCCCTTCACCTTGTGCAATTCAAGTAGTGCCTAATTGCATGATCAAGCACCTTACACATGCAGGTATTCAACGAGAAGAAACTGATCCAATCTTCTACATAATCAACCACCTAGAGCACCATTAAGAAATTGGACAATAGCCCATCTCCCCATTCAGAAGCCCATCATCAGCCGATAAACTTGAAGCAGAGCCAATCTCACTTGCATTCCAACGAGAATCAAGCCCCGTCTTTGGGCGAGCCAAGGACGGAGGAGTCCTCTTCCCCAATCCCTTTCCTCTTTCACACGCAAGATCAAACATGACCGCAAGTCAATCCTTAACATGCAAGAACCCAACAGAATCACAACTTCTAGATCTGAAGCAGCACCACATTCAGACATTCATTGTTCAAGAGTGCCACCGCTCAACATTCAAGCAAGATTACCATCAACCACCATCCCAGCAACCCTCAAAGCCACTATGACAATGTCATGGCCAGGGTGGAGGCCAACGACACAACCAGCACCACAAATTTTCTGAGTTGGGATGTGATGGATGTGAGGACATTACAACCACAGCCGAAGTCAAGGGTGAAGCAGACGGAGGACCAGTCCAAGATAGAGACATGGTGGCACATGAGGAAGTGTAGGGGGAAAGAGGAGCAGACAAGGGAAGAGGTTGCAAGGAGGGGGAGAGGAAGGCGAAGGTGGCAAAGGGGAGGAAGGTGTGGCAAAGGAGAGGAGCGGTGTGGCGAAGAAGAATAGGAACACCGCCATGAGGAGAGCGGTGCACGGTGGACCAGAGAGCTCGTAGGTCGAATAGAGGTGGGACCAGAACTAGAGATCGCCACCACCAAAGGAAGGAAGGTGGCAGGGAGGAGTATGGGAGTAATTATGGGGTGACATGGGGCCAGACTCAAGGTTGCAAATGTAGAGGGAAGGGGGAGTGCCGGAGTCGCCATGGGATTGCTTGTGGAAGGGTATGTTCTGTAAATTTTATAAACTAGAAGGGTAAATGTATCATGTTTTTTATCGTTTCCGTTCACTCCTAACAAATGAATGAGTATTAGCTACAAGGGTCGTGATGAGTTAGCATGCTTATAAGGTTGAGAACATAGTGCAAACACATACATGCATGCATACATAGCTACATGTCCACATATATACATATACCTGCAATTAGGTTATTTAGACAAGTAAAAAACCTATCTCAACTTACGCCCAGTAAGCCAGGTTGCTGCCATGCCTTGCACTTTTATCAGGCATCATTGGCACACAACAAATATCAGAATGCTTCTATGTAAAAGTCCATATACTAAATGAAAATTGAGCCAAAATGGAAATCCAAAAATGACCCTTCTATTTGCTCACGTGAGCAAATTCTCTAAAACTATAAATCACTTGGCAGCCATTAATACCCCCGTTCTTAAATAATAAAAATCCCATTCTTGTGCACCAGAAACAGTCTAGCTCGGGACGAAAGGTTTAAATGTGTAATTTCCTCCTTTTCCTTTGTTCCCAGAGCCCTTGCACGCATATACAAAATCCGCAGATAAGAGACAACTGGGGATCGATCAAGTGCCCAAAATGCCTGCCGCAGTGGGAAGCTTACTGTGAGGATGTATCGTGTGAAAATGGTTCAGGGACAGGAAACTATGTTTAAAACTGAATGAAAAAAAAACACAGGGACAGGAACATCATAGCACGAGTTATTAGCCCAGTCATTAATCTTTTGTTTTGCAAGAAAAATGAAGTCCAGTCACCAATAGTAACCCATTGTTGATTGTACCTTGGACAACTCCCAAAAGCATGTCCTGCAATAAATACAGCAAGGGCATCCAAAATGCTACAGATACAAGGGCATCTTATGCCGAACAAAATAATCTTTCCATCTCGTATTCAACCACGATGAATACGCAGATAAGCACAATCTTCATAAAAGCGGTGCATACATATAATGACCCTGGGAAGAGAGAAGGAAATGCTGAGCATGCACCCCTATGAGGAGAAAAATAGATCTCCCAAGAAATATGAAATCAATGAAGAACTATAAAATTCATCCTTGCATAAGCCAAATAGAATTTACATATTACTAACAAGAAAAGATTCCAGATAACATGCAATTTTAACACAACATACCATATAAACCACCTTGCAACTGGCAAGTTCTTCAAAATATTATCTTAGGTAAGATGGGGAATCATTGATTTGGCTAAAAAATTATTGATTCTGCAATTTCGCCTGGAAAGTTGGGGCATCATGCATATGTATGTATGCGTGATTAATTTGTGTAAGCAGAACGGAAATAGAAATTTCCAAAAAAAAAAGAAGGAGAGATGTTAAATGGATAATAAAAAGACTCCAGATTGTAATAAAAATAACCATGTAGCACATTAAACACCACATATGAGGCATCATTGCAGTTGGACCACCACCACCACAGAGAGATACGGCCAGTCCCCGCACTGGGAAAAATGCAGGCGCATCCATGGGTGCTTAAACACAAGACATGAGGAAAGCAGAATAAATTTTGGAAGCTCACCTGAGACCAACCGACACAGGAGATGTACAGTTCTGAGAGTATATTCACAAGAACAAGGTAGATGCATCTCCAAAATCATAGAACACGCAGTTGAGATAGGAAAAGAGCACAAAGGTCAAGGAAGAGAAGCTGCGGACCACTCACTCTCTGTAGGTCAAGTAAATACTTTTCATCTCTGGTCTTGTAGAGCTAGATAGAAAGTGGAAAAGAATTTGTTAGCCCGTAAATAGCGATCCATTTGATGCTAAAGAAGACAGACACTCAGGTTAATATATAGAGCTGAAAAAATGTCTGAAATACATATGCAGATGGAGAAGCCATGAATTTAATATACTTGACAAACAAAACGCGTCATAAAATCTAGACCTGCAATAGCACATATTTCCGAAGAATTTCAAACATAGTGCATATTTTAGAACTTCAAACATATATATGATGATAGATGCGGGTTAACAGTATCACAAATCTAGAAAAAGTTGTATTTATGTTTTTTTTTGAAAAGACTACATAGATGTAATTAATTATAGGAGCCAGATTTACATAGATAAAGAAAAAAAACACCATAGGCACCTTGATCAACAAAAATAGAAGCCTCATCAGTAAGTATTTTAACTTCCTAACTACATCTGAGAGCCGAGACTCCTGATATATGCAGGGCCCTTAGAAGTGTTGCACTACTTTCAGATCTACTTTAGAACATGATTTCATTGTGTGAGGAACCAACTACTTTTTATGCAAGATATGTTTCTCCAACATCATCTTGTTTTTCTGAAAGGTTTCCTACATCTTGTTCATTACCAACAGTATGCTTAAACCCCATGCAAATCTTCCGTGTCAACTAACAGCAACGCATATTCAACTGAGGAACCCAACTGAAGTAGGATCATGTTCCCAGCCCCCAGGGACTCCAGAAAACCAGATCAATATTTAGTATCTGAACTCTTTGACAGGAGAGAAGTACCATGCTATGAGAGCCTTTTTACATGATGAATAACCCTCCACACCAGACCAGCTATTAACTCCCTTTATGTAAAGTAACTCCTGAGTGGGAACCTATCGTGTTCAATCACTCACTTGCCACACATGGGGATTTACATCAACACTACTGTCAATGCTCACGTATATCCATGTATGTTGTAGGCAGGGGAGAATCAAATTAAGACTACCTCTTGATATCATGTCATTTTTACAACGCATGCCAGGTAGTCTTTGGTAGAAAGTGTATACTAACAAAGAAACGGAAAACATGGCAATGGCCATTTTTACAATGCATGTCAGGTAGTCTTTGGTGGAAAGTGTATACTAACAAAGAAACAGAAAACATGCCAATATAATTTAAAACTGAAAACACAAGAATCGAGAAGGAAAGTCATGAGACCAGATGTTGAAAGTATTTCACTTCCCTATCAACATTTATAACTTCATATATCGCAACATTTGAGACATTCAATCAGCATTAGGATGAATCCCATTAAAGCAAGAGTCAGGTCCATTCTTCCATTTCATCAAGCAAAGGCAAATGAAGCATCCAATATTGAAAAGGACAATCTTACGTCTTCTAAGAGCCATAGGCCATAAGGTTGGCTCCCTTTCAATAAAGTACATGGATATTTCATTGAGTAATGATCACAATTGCTAATCCATTTCCTTTTCTGAGAGTAAAAGAAACAAAAAGGGAAAAACTCAAGGATGCATGTGATCCCTATGAAACCTTGTAAGGGAACAAGAAAAACAAAGAATTCTTGCATCAGTTGTGCGGAGAGAACTCAGGCTAGGGGTGCATTACATAGCTTTAAGCGTCAAGGCCATATTGCAATGTTAAAAATTGGGCACGCAGGAGACAATGAAGACGGCATGCCAAGTATATTTTAGAAAGTGTACAATAAAAAGGAATCAGTGTATACATTATTAGAAGCAAAATATATATTTTTTATATAAATTAATGTTCAAGCATTCCTAAAAAACATATACAATATTTATCTATATTCCACTAGAACTAGGAGTCAAAAAAACTAAATTGGATGTATATCAAATAATTGGTGAGGAACACTTTTTTTAGAAACGGTGGGATGGGCCTCCTTGAGAGGGCCATCCAAAGAATATATTATTAATAAATAGATAATTACACCCGCCAGGAATCTAAGAGGGTCCCGGCATGCCCAAGTACATTTACGGGATAGAATCTCGACCCCTCAAAAATCACATTGTTTCTGTTCAACCAGATGCACCAGACCGTCGCACAAATCTTCTGTCTTCCCAGCTCTGAGTCCGACCACCTCCTGTACGAATCCCACAACCTGTCTTTGTTAGTGTAATCAAGGCCTGAAACCGACATTCATTGCCACACATCAACAGAGCCAGGGCACTCGAAAAATAAATGATCCTTCCTGAGATACCCCACATCTACTACACAGATCCGCATTCCCAGGGAAGAGCCTCGCTTTTCTCGCCACCGTCAACACCCGCTCCCTTCTCAGAAGCCATAAAAAAACCTTTATCCTCGACGGAATCCTCCAGGACCAGAACATTGTGCAGTCCCTAGATACCAAGGACTCCATATTGGAGGTATGCGCCGCCAAAAAACCATATGCCTTCTGAATTGAAAAGTGACCATCCCTCTACTCCCACGAATCACGCCCCTCTGTTGGCCCTGCCCGATTGCACAGTCGGTCCAATAGGCTCACAAAATCCTCCGCCCTTTGATCTGATAACTCGGCAACAAAGGTAGGCAACCATGAGCCATTCGTCCACATCTCAGCCACGTTGCTCTCCTTATCCAATGCCAGTGCGAATAACCTTGGATAAAGATCGCAAAGAGCACCCCCATCCGTCCAATTGTCTCTCCAGAATCGAAAACTACGACCATCCCCAAGCAACGGGCACAAGTGATCCATCAGCTCCGGCAGGACCGACCACACCCCTTTCCAGAACGTAGATGACGATCCCCCTCCCCTAGCGCGGACCGTCAAGGTGAAAGAAACACCATAGATTGACCTGATCAGAGCGGAGCACAGATCCGCGTTAGGGCCACAGATCTTCACAACCCACTTCGCCAACAACGCCTTATTCATATCACCCAACTTCAGAACCCCCAAGCCACCTTCCTTAATCGGAGTAGAGACCGATGACCAGTCAACTAAATGCACACCTCTGTCCCCATGCGAAGATGGCCAGAAGAAACAACTCATCAGATATTCCAACTTGGATCGAATGCCCACCGGCAGGGCCCTCATAGACATGAAGAAGACCGGAATGGCAGACAGAACATCCCTAGTCAGAACCAAGCATCCTCCCTTAGAAAGAAACGCCTCCTTCCATACGGACAGCTTTCTCTCCAGCTTCTCCACCAAGGACAACCAATCGACCTGATGCAATCTTCCTGTCAAAAGGGGCAGCCCCAGATAAGTGATAGGCAGGGACCTCAACGGCGTATCAAGAACC
Organism: Ottelia alismoides; assembly: GCA_037367405.1. Taxonomy (NCBI): domain Eukaryota; kingdom Viridiplantae; phylum Streptophyta; class Magnoliopsida; order Alismatales; family Hydrocharitaceae; genus Ottelia; species Ottelia alismoides. The sequence continues at coordinate 318,685 of JAZKJV010006797.1, read as the reverse complement.
ATACCGCATGCCTCTGCATCAGCAGCCGACATATTAAAGGGCACAAAAGCCGATTTAGCACCATTCACCCTCAATCCCGAGAAATCCCCAAAGATATCAAGCACTACCTTCACAGCTCTGCACTCCTCCACTCCGCCCTCCACGAAGAACAACGTGTCATCCGCGTACTGTAGGAGAGGCACAGAAAGACCGCCTCTGGAATATCCTCTAAAGAAGCCTCCCTCCTCCGCCACCCCAGCCATGACCGCCAACGCGTCCGTCGTCAGAACAAACAGCAAAGGAGCCAATGAACACCCCTGTCGCATGCCTCTCTGCGGTTGGAAGAAGCTACCCTCCTGTTTCCCATTCACCAGGACCGACAACAAAGTGGTAGTGACGCATCTCTTCATCCAGACAATCCATTCGTCCGGGAAACCTCTCCGCACTAGGGAATCCCAAATGAATCTCCAGCACACACTGTCATAAGCCTTCGAGAAGTCGACCTTCCAGAGAAATCCCTTGTTCCCCCTTCGCTCCCAATCGGCCGCCATTTCTGCCGCCATCACCACACCATCCAGAAGCTGTCGCCCTGGAATAAATGCAGATTGCAGAGGAAGGATAAGGTCATCCAACACAGCACGCAGACAATTGGCCAACACCTTCGCTAGAATGAGGTAAACAGCATTCGACAGGGCAATGGGACAAAAATCCTCCACTCTCACAGCCCCCTCCCTCTTCGGCAGCAAGAATAGCAACGCTCAATTAAGCTTCTCCATCCCCATGTTCTCTCCTCTATACTCACAAAGCATGGCCATGACATCATCTTCCAGCACATCCCAGAACTCCCTAAAGAAAGAGACAGGAAAGCCATCTGGCCCTGGACAACCATCAGCGTTCAGGTCGTACACCGCTTCACGGATCTCCATTCTCGTAAACTCCTTCACAAGTGTCATCCGCTGCTCACCGCTCAGAAGTCCGGTACCCCTCCCGGACTACGTAGCCCCGGATGACAGTAAATGCCTGTTGAAGCTCCGGAAATGATTTACTAGCACCTTCCCAATCTCCCCATCTCCAAGCACCATAGCATCACTCGTCCTAAGCTCGTGAATCATATTACGTCTCCTCTTTCCACTCGCTACCGCATGGAAGAAGCGAGTGTTCGCATCACCCTCCTTTATCCACCTCTGTCTGGATCGCTGGTGCCACTCCACCTCTTTCCGTCTGTCCTCCACCATCACTCGATGCGACGCATCCCGCAACATTGCCTCCTCATTGCTCAGGATATGAGAGTCCGCCACTCTATCTAGCCTTGCAATTTCTGCCACAGCCATCTAGCCTTTCCGGTCCATCTTTTCAGAACACTTACTAGGCAGCATAAATTATCTTAATAAACAACATAAGGATTAAATCTAACCTTTCCCAATTTATAGTTGAAGTTAAAACATTAATAAAAAGAGATTAAAATGCCAACCAATCAATACACATTAACAAACCCCCCATCCAATTGCAATTTATCGATGCTTAATCTAAGAAATCATATCAACTATCTCAGTCCCAAGTTTATGGCCGCAAATACTGATTTCAATGTCGTTTCGCCAATCAAAACCCGAAAAGGGAAAACTCCAGTAATCTCGCTTATATTTCATTGATATCACCTGAAACTGTGAAAATGGGGTCTAAAAACTATTTTTCCCAGTATTTTTTAATGAACAAATAAGACATAAATACACATTTATTTGCTAAAATAAAGGTGTTTGGATGTTTGACTCACACAACACCATGTCACAAACTGAAATATTAATAAATAAAATAAAGTAATATACGCAACTGAGAAGAGTCGCTATAATGCATTACATGTATAGTTATAAAACAAGTCATAAATTATATAAAATATTAGATAAAAAGACTAGATTGTAAATACTTACATGATTATATATATAAAGTATAAACTAACCATTTGCAGTGGATCCATGTATCACTATGTGTTGCTTTAAAGCATACATATATTTACAATTATAATAATCTCATGTCATGCAATTTATAATTTGATTTCCATTTTCACAACCTTTAATAACATAGGAGAAAAGCCCTCAGTTTGAAATGGGGGTCGTTGTAACTCCTTCAAAACCTAGTCAAAGATGCATGTATTATTTGAGTTGGGTTTAGTACGTGATATATCAGAATATGATACATGAGTTCTAGAGTTATCATGTATAGTTGTTTGCAGTCTAGTAATAAACGAGATGAGAAAAAAATTAGATCTCGAATTTTTTTAGAAACGGTGGGAAGGATCTCATGTATAGATCCATCCAAAAAAATATGTATATATAATTAAACTAGTAATTACATCCGTCAAGATTCAAAGAGGGCTCTGGCGTGCCCAAGTACATTCTCAAAATAAAATCTCACTCCCTCAAAGACGACACAATTTCTAGCTAACCAAAGGGACCAAATAGTCACACAAATCTTCGTCCTCCCTTCCTCTAAGCCAGACCACCTTCTACAAACAGATTCCCAAAAGGTATCTCTATTGCTCCAATCTAGACTCGTAGATGTCGCATTTCTCCAAACTTCAACCGACCCTGGGCACTTAAAGAACAAGTGATCTATATCTTCTGACAACTCACCACATCTTCTACACCCCTCCTCTGCACATGGAAAAATCCTTACTCTTCTAGTTGTCATCAGTACCCGCTCTCTCCTTATTAACAAAAAAAAACACCTTTACTCTAGAGGGAATCCTCCTAGACTAGATCATCGCACAGACTCTCGAGGTCACCGGATCTGAGACTTAATGTTGGGTAGCCATAGCCTTGTAAGCCTTTTTTACTGTGAAGAAATCATCCCTCCAACACCACAAGTCTCTTCCTTCCGAAGGCGTCTCAAGTCTAGTCAATCTGCTAGAAAGACACATAAAATCTTCAGTTATTTGACCCGACGGTTCTGCCACAAAACTAGGCATCCAAGATCTATCTGACCACACATCTGCCACACAAAAGTCCTTGTTCGAAGCCAACGCAAACAATCTCAGGTAAATGTCATAGAATGTTCCATCTTCCGTCCAGTCATCTGTCCAAAATCGAAAAAGACAGACATCACCTAGCACAGGGCGCAAATACCTAGTCAAATCCGGCAGGATTGAACATACTCCTCTAGAAAGTAGTTGGCAATCCCACACCATCAATACAGGCCACCAAGCCGGTAGATGATTCATAGATCGACCTAATCAGATTTGAGTAGAGATAATTCTCGGGACCCAGATCTTCAACACCCATTTCGTTAGAAGCGCCTTATTCATATCCCCAATCCGCAAGACTCCCAGGACACCCTCATTGATCGCCGTAGACACCATCGACCACCCAACCAAAGCAAGACCCTTATCCCTCTGAGATGACGACCTGAAAAAATGGTGCATCAAAGATTCCAATCTGTTTCGGATTCCCAAAGGCATGACCCTCATAGACATGAAGAAGACAGGGATGGCGGATAGGACAACCTTGATCAGAACCAACCTCCCTCCCTTCAATAGGAAAGCCTCTTTTCAACCTGCAAGTGTCTTCTCTAGTTTCTCCATCAGAGGTAACCAGTCAATCTGTCGCATCCTCCCTGTCAGCAAAGGCAGTCCCAGATAGCTAATAGGCAAGAACCTCCGCATCGTCCCTAGGATCTCGCTACAAATCCTAGATTCCATTGCCGACAGGTTAAAGAGTACAAATGCCGACTTCGCTCCATTCATCCTCAGACTTGATAGGTCACCAAAAATGTCAAGCACCGCATTCACAGCCTTGCACTCAGCTACCCAACCTTCAATAAAAAAACAGGGTGTTGTCAGCATATTGTAAAAGTGGTACAGAAAACATGTTCCTGAAGTAACATCTGAAGAAACCGCCCTCCTCTGCCACACTAGACATAACTGCTAATGCATCTGCCGTCAGAACAAACAGCGGAGGGACCAATGGACGGCCATGTTTCACCTCTCCTCTGCGGCTGGAAATAACCCCCTTCTTGCTTTCCATTCACCAACACCGAAAGCAATGTGGCGGTGATGCACCTCTTCATCCAATCAATCCAAACATCCGAAAAACCTCTCCTCACCAACGACGTCCAAATGAACTTCCAATTCATGTTGTCATATGCCTTTGAGAAATCAACCTTCCAAAGGAAAGCATGTAGTTCCTCTTCTCTCCCAATCAATGACCATCTCTGTCGCCATAACCACTCCCTCTAGGAGTTGCCATCCCCGTATAAAAGCTGATGTTACCGATAGGATGAAATCATCCAAAATACCTCATAAACGATTAGCTAACACGTTGACCACTATGAGATATATAGCATTCAATAACACAATGGGGTGAAAATCGTCAACCCGTGTAGCGTCCTCTTTCTTTGGAAGCAAGAATAGCAATGATTTGTTAAGCTTCTCTAGACCCATGTTTGTATCCCTAAATTCAAACATCAGGGCCTCCTCCTCCATCATCTCCCAAAAGTCTTTGTAAAAAGAAACTGAAAATCCATCCTGACCTGGACAACCATCAGCGTTGAGATCAAATACCATCCTACGAACCTCCTCCCTTGTGAAATTTGATAAAAGTTATTCAAGCATTTAGCCCCCCTCCCGGACCATCTAGCACCAACCGACGGCAGCCTCCTGCTGAAGCATCGAAAGTGATCCACAAGAACCCTCCCAATCTCCCTATTTTCTTGAACACTATTATCCTCAATTTTTAATTCGTGTATCAGATTCCTCCTTCCACTGGCTACCGCATGGAAAAAACGAGTGTTCGCATCCCTTCTTTCACCCACTTCTGTCTAGATCTCTGACGCCATTCCACCTCCCTTCGTTTGTCATTCTCGACCACCACTTGTTGAAAATCTTTCCGTGAACTCATCTCATCGTTGTTCAATACACGATTAACCTCAATCTCATTCAGTCTCGCAATCTCGACCACGGTCGTCTCCTGCCTTTCAATTCTGCATCTTCTCACCTATTTTTTGTGTTCCATTAGCCTTTCTCATAGCAATTTAAGCGTCTGTGCCAATCTCTGCACCACATAACCTTCCACCTGTAGAGAGCCCAAGAAGTTTGAGACCATATCCATGAATCCGTCGTCCAACATCCAGGATTTTTCAAATCTGAACATCGACCCTGAGATCAAGCCCTCGCCCGAGTCCCAACAAACGGATGTGCGATCATAATCTCGATATAGGAAGTGCACGAGCCACAGCAAGAAGGAACAACTCCAAAATCGATGTAGAGACCAAAAATCTATCCAAATACGACTGCGAGGAAGCATTAGGCCAAGTGTATCTCATGTTCCTAACATCAAAAATTTCCATCGCCAGAGCACCGACACATTCTATAAAGTCGGCCGACCCTGGGTCTCTTCCTCACCGGTCATTGGGGCGATCAGATGCAAGTAGAGTCACATTTAAGTCCTCCCCGGCCACCCAATGGGTGTATGGGAACTTCCTCCTAGTCGCCTGCAACTTCTCCCACAAGATCGCATCTCGCCCACCGTCAGAAACCCCATATACCGAGGTAAACAGGAACTTGTCAGCCTCAAAGTTGCAATCTAGCAACACCGAGACAGATCTGAGATCCACACTCTCCTCAAGAAAAGAGGACAAATCACCATCCCACGTCAAAACCATGCCCCCAACACTTCCATAGATGGAACCGCTCTGAACTCCGATAATCTAGAGCATCCCATTAATCTCCAGGACCCCAAGTCCCAACTCGCAACCTTTGATTCATGCAAGAAAACCACATCAGCACCCCACAAACCCAAAAGCTCCCCCACCGTCCTTCTCTTTTCCCTATCCCCATCCTCCTCACATTCCAGGAGACGATCTTCATTTGTGATGCAGCGTCGGACCCAAATATAGGGCCGATTTTTTGTTAATTTGAATGGTCAATTTTATGGTTAATTTTATTTACGTTTTTAGTGGTTAATTGTATTTACGTTTTTAAGTTGTCGCATTTTTATTTAAATAAAGAGATCGCGTGTGATCTCAATTAGTTTTAATTTGAATTTCAAATTAGGTAGTTAGTCGGTTAGAGTCAAAATAGGATAAGTTTGTTTTGAATTTGAGTTTCTATTTTTGTAACCTCATCCCTCCTATATAAAGGGATGATAGGCTAGTTGTTTAGTCAGGTCAAGTATTAATGAAAAATTAAGATTTTATCTCCCTCTCTATTTTCTCTCTTTCTCCCACGTGGTCTTCACGGTTCTCCTTCTTCAACCTCGCGCTACAGGCGTGTTCTTCTTCTCAACCTCTCCTTTTCTCCACCGATATTCTACCGCCCACATTATTTTATTTATCGTCGACGCGCCGAATCGTGTTTGCATCATTTGGTATCAGAGCATGGATACCGAATCGTCCCTACGATTCAACGATCCCGTCGCGTATTGGAAGGTGCAATTTGATTTGAGTTGTCTATCTTCGGATTCGCGTACACGCGCACGACGACACAAGTTCAAGCGACGCCTTGTCTCAAGCATTAAAGTCCAAGAATGGCTGGATGCGCAAGTCGAAGAAGACTCGTTCGTCAACAACGAAAGTCAGACCGTAGAAGCCGCCGTGCTACCCGATTTCGAACAAAAAAATGAAGATCTAGCCGCCCACAACGAACCGGCCGCTGTCCCGGCCGTTTTCGAAGGAAAAAGCGACGAGACGACTGTTGTCCAGGATATTTCAGATCTGATGCCGCTAACGGAGTTGGTCCCATCAACCCCTCCGACCACCCCGGCACCGCCCAACCCATCCCAGGTACTTTCCCTATCATCCTCGATCACAACCCCAGTCCCAATCCCATCCATGTTGCCACCGCTGACCCCAACACCTGCTACCCAACCCCCGCGTTACCGCAGGCCCACCCCTTGCCCCTAACCCTCCCAGCCCGGCCAACCGACACCCGCCTCGCCCTCGGCAAGCCCAGCCCTGCACCATCAGGCCCGCTCCTCACAGCCCCGGCGACCCCAACCCCACCCCCAGTTTCGCAAACGCCTTCTCCTCCCAGTTCCAACCCAACTCGCCGCCTCCTACCCATCCCCACCCCCACTCGCATACCGCGCCCTGCCCTTCCTACCTCCCTTCGCGCCGCCACGCTCAGCCATCCTCCTCCGTCCCTCCACCTTCGTGCGGCAGCCCAGCGCCCCCCCACCTCGCCTGCCTCCGCCGACTCCCCTCCTCCCGACTTTGCCAGCGCCCACCCCCCTCTACTTCTCTTTCCCTCCCGATTCCGCCCCATACACCCCCTCCTCATTTCCCCGCACACAAGCGCCCTTCCCCCGCACACCCGCCTCTTTCACCCCCCTCCAGCGAGCCCCTTGGCCATCTTGGCCTCCACCAGATCTTCCTCGTTCCTCCCGATCTTGGCCGCCCTCGTGAGTTCGCCGCCCCCGCCCGCGTCATATGCGCAACAGGAACGGGCAATACCTAATCGGGGGCCCGATGAATGCGGAAATTGCATCCCACCACATGTGGGATTGGAGGTTATTTTAAAAAAATTACAAAAAGTTCCCCCTGACAAGAATTTTTACGGAAAGGACCAAGTGCAGGGTAAACCATGTTATGTAGGTATTGGAGATAAAGGGGTACGAAAATTGCAGAGTTGCCCTCCAATTGGGAAAAACTACAAACGTAACATTGAAAAAGACCTAATTGAAGAAGTTGAAGCCGCAGCTCAAGGATGAATTCTCCAACAACGCATCTACATCAAGCAATTCGTCGGGAGACGAATTTTTAAAGCGGAGGAGAGTTGATGCAGCGTCGGACCCAAATATAGGGCCGATTTTTTGTTAATTTGAATGGTCAATTTTATGGTTAATTTTATTTACATTTTTTGTGGTTAATTGTATTTACGTTTTTAAGTTGTCGCATTTTTATTTAAATAAAGAGATCGCGTGTGATCTCAATTAGTTTTAATTTGAATTTCAAATTAGGTAGTTAGTCGGTTAGAGTCAAAATAGAATAAGTTTATTTTGAATTTGAGTTTCTATTTTTGTAACCTCATCCCTCATATATAAAGGGATGGTAGGCTAGTTGTTTAGTCAGGTCAAGTATTAATGAAAAATTGAGATTTTATCTCCCTCTCTATTTTCTCTCCTTCTCCCACGTGGTCTTCACGGTTCTCCTTCTTCAACCTCGCGCTACAAGCGTGTTCTTCTTCTCAACCTCTCCTTTTCTCCACCAATATTCTACCGCCCACATTATTTTATTTATCGTCGACGTGCCGAATCGTGTTTGCATCAATTTGGATACACTCGGAGGGTTTTTGGTGGGCAGAGATACCCCGAGACATTCCACAACCCGCACATGAATGTCAACCACATTGTTCAGTAAACCACTATCAAGCTTTTCATCTATGCACTTTCGAGCTTCAACAGGAGATGTCACAGCTAAGTTTGTTTCCGCCACCTCAGATTTGTCGAAGCTCCCGTCCTTGTCTTACATTTCTAGTTCCAACCACATCCGTGCATCAGGCTTCCTCCTCTTACACGAGAACGAGAGATTGGATCGCCTCTCACCTTCCGATTGTCTCCACCCAGCGCCAACCTTCGCTCCCTCCGCTTCCGTTGAGCCGCCAGTATGTATCGCTCCATCTTTCGGCTTCAAGCCAGTGTAGCCGCCCCTAGTACCGAATCACCAACTACCCCATCAACCCCATAGGGAGCCACTCCATCGTCGGCCATGGCCACAGGTTCCATCAGCAAAGGAGAGGGATCGGTCTGCCCATCAGTCAGACCTATCGAAGCAGATAGAGGGGACTTGTTCTCCTCAAACTACAGAATCCCACTCCTCTCTCCCCCTAGCGAAGCACGATGCCGCAAGGGGCCGTACAGATGGTCCGCCAACAAAGGAACCTCCGGTAGGGCCTGAGCATGGTATCTTTGGGCCATCAGAAACCCTTCTGCCCCACCCTACCGACCTCGTGCCTTCGTGAAGAGGGACAAACTCTCCAGCACCAAAGGGTCTTCCACCTGGCACCATCACTAAAGAGCCACCATCCCCCGACATCTCTGCCGAGAGAATGAGAGAAGACTCCAACAGATGCGACCACCTACGAACACTTCGAGGCCGAGCATGGATCCGATCTCCCAAAAGATTTCTAGAGAACGAGGGGATCCGAAATGTGTCTATCTCTTGAGGCCGAACAGTGCCCCCCAATCGGATCCACAGACGAATCCACATATGGACAATTGATGTGGCCCATCGCAGCACCATCCGATGAACCCTGGAAGCAGTACACGAAAACTAAAGTTGGGTTAGGACCCAAATCGATTACAAGCGCAGCAGAAGTCGAACGACCACCTGTAAACCGCGTAATCTCTGGCCGCAATCTCGAGGATGAGATCGCCAGTTTTGCACGTGAATCATACAGCACATCAACAGTCATCGGAGGATCCATCGATGGCAGCAACATCGCCGACCTCCCAGTCGTCACCACCAGCAGCTTTGGTTCCCGAATCAGCTCGGGCTCCTCTACCCTCGTTAGGCAAAGAAGAAAAGTCACCTTTCCAGCGTGGAAGGTCTTCTCCGGAGGGATCGTCCTCTAGTCCCCCTTCATTGAAACCATCGTTCCCCAACCTTCACCAAGCCAAAGACCCAATCGAAGAATGCTCTCGACATCATCGATTTCCCGCAACACTTTTCTAATGGTGTCCAGCCTCCAGCAGCGAATCGGAAGACCTTGGACCTCCAAGAACAACTCGAAGGAAACTTCAACGCCCCATCTCGCAAGAGTGGTCGTCGCCACTACACCGATGGCGGGAACAACCCACTCCTGTTGCAAAGAAATTCAGGAATTTCCGCCGCCTCCACTCCACAGACGCAAAGCATCGACTCCGAGAGCCAAATCACGTCCTCCACATAGACAATGGTTCTACCAAAGTCCAAGACCTCCGCAACCTTCCGCAAATCAGCATTGACTGACATTGATGCAGCACAGAATTGATAAATAGGGCCTCAGTTTTTTTCAGGGTCTAATTTTATTTACGAATAGTTGAGTCGCAAATTTTATTTAAATAAAAGAGATCATGTGTGATCTCCAATTAGTTGGTCAATTTTAAATTTGAATTTTGAATTTCGAATTAGAGTTAATATAGGATAGAGGTAGATTTGAATTTTTATTCAAATCAATTAGAGTCAATTAGGATAAGTTGGGATTTGAATTTGATTTGTTTCTATTTTTGTAATCCCATCCCTCCTATATAAAGGTATGGTAGTCTATTATTTTAAACAGTCCAGTTGACATATGCAAATTGAGTTTATCTCATTATCTCTAGTTTCTCTCTCCCTCCCTTAGCGCAATCTTGCAATTCCTTTCCAAAATCCCACGTAGTCGACGTGTTTTCTCCTTCTTCCTCTCCTCTCTAAATTTATTCCACCAAAATTATATTTTTCGACCGTTGCAAATTCTCGACTGCATCAAGTGGTATCAGAGCATGGCAACCGAATCGTTCTTACGATTCGACGATCCGATCGCATATTGGAGGATGCAATACGATTTAAGTCGTCTCTCCCATGGCCCGCATTCATGTTCACGTTCGAGGAAGTTCAAGAAATGCCTTATATCAAGCTTCAAAGTCCAAGCAAGGTTGGATGCAAAAATCGATGAAGATTCGCACGACAACGACAAAAATCAAAACGCTGGACTTGCTGTTCAAACCGATTTCAGCCAAGAAAATGAAGGTATTTTCAGTCTCGAAGAAAATTCTATTACAAATGTTGGGCAACATCACTATGAAGACACGGAGCCAATATTCGACGAATGTGTAGACAAGGAGTACGAAAACTTTGATTTGTTTGCGGACGATGTTGCTGTCCAGGTACAACAAGATGAAGAAAACCATGATGAAACATGCCCCATATTCGATGAAAATCCGACGGATGAAGAATATGAAGTTCTAGATCCTTTCAATATGGGAAACAAAGAAGAAGATATAGAAAAAAGATGTCGACCATGACACTCTGGCCAGGTTTCATGCTGCTGTTCAGGAACTTTCAAACTCGCATCCAGCACTACTGGAGCCTTTTCCAACATACAACAACTACCGGCTCACACGCGGCAACGTCTATCCTCATGGGAGACCCCATCCCCGCCAATGGAGGCCCTCCTATCCAAACAATCCATCATCACGGCAACAGCAAGAGCGCTCGCCCTCTCTACCATTGCTTCCTGTATCAGCGACGTCGTCCCCTTGCTGGACCCGATACCCCATCGTTGGGTACCGATATTGGCGCCATCGCCTTCCTTTTGGGTTCCTCCACCACCGATGGTTGAGGTTCCATCATTGGAAAGATCAAAGCTGGAACATATACCCTCTGTTGGGACTATTCCAGGGACCATCTTGGTCGCCGCCGCCGATAGGGAAAGAAACCCTGACCGAGATTGACAATCTCTCTCTAAGGGGATTTGAATCCCTCAACTTTAAGGATATGAGGTTGAAATGGGAATTTTGCAACAAATTACCTCCACCTAAAACTTTTTGTCTAAAGGGTGAAGTGGAAGGTAACTTAAGGTGTGATATTTTAAGTGAAGGGATAGAACATTTGCAGCCATACCCCTCGGTAGAAAGGAATTATAAACGTAACATGGAAAAGGATCAAAATTGGGGAGGTCTGCTCAACCAATACAGATGGAATTCTCCACCGACGGAACGAAGATTGAGCAATTCGTCAGGAGACGAATTTTTCAAGCGGAGGAGAATTGATGCAGCACAGAATTGATAAATAGGGCCTCAGTTTTTTCAGGGTCTAATTTTATTTACGAATAGTTGAGTCGCAAATTTTATTTAAATAAAAGAGATCATGTGTGATCTCCAATTAGTTGGTCAATTTTAAATTTGAATTTTGAATTTTGAATTAGAGTTAATATAGGATAGAGGTAGATTTGAATTTTTATTCAAATCAATTAGAGTCAAATTAGGATAAGTTGGGATTTGAATTTGATTTGTTTCTATTTTTGTAATCCCATCCCTCCTATATAAAGGGATGGTAGTCTATTATTTTAAACAGTCCAGTTGACATATGCAAATTGAGTTTATCTCATTATCTCTAGTTTCTCTCTCCCTCCCTTGGTGCAATCTTGCGATTCCTTTCCAAAATCCCATGTAGCCGACGTGTTTTCTCCTTCTTCCTCTCCTCTCTAAATTTATTCCACCAAAATTATATTTTTCGACCGTTGCAAATTCTCGACTGCATCGCTCCTGTTGCAAAGAAATTCAGGAATTTCCGCCGCCTCCACTCCACAGACGCAAAGCATCGACTCCGAGAGCCAAATCACGTCCTCCACATAGACAATGGTTCTACCAAAGTCCAAGACCTCCGCAACCTTCCGCAAATCAGCATTTGGGGCACTTGGGCCCTCAACAATAAGGATACCATCAACAGGATCCCAAGGGATCTCCTTGTTCATCACAGCTCTCTATTCTGTGCCGTTGTCAACCACCATACCCAAAGAACCACCAGGGCACTCCTTTCGAATATGCACCTTCTCTCGACACCAGTAGCAAACCACCCTTCTCGTCGCATACCACCGTGCAAGGTAGCCCTCGAGACCACACTTGAAGCATCAGCGACGAGAGAGGGCATCAACCATCGCAGTCCTCTTCTTCCCCACTTCATCAAAGTCTTTCTTCACCCGATCTAGAGGATTCCCATCAACCGCCTCCTCCGAAAACAAGGGGGCCTTTCCCCGATTGCCCATCCCTCCGAAAACCTTCTTGAATCTCTTGATGTCACTACTTCCTTTCCCTCCTCACAACACCTCTAACAAACTTTCAACCCCTTGAAGTTTTGGTTTGCTACATTATATCTTGTTTTTTTATTAGCAACCTTGCAAAAATTGACCGATTAAGCTGACTAGCTGGTTTGATTAGTCAGATCGGTGGGATGACCAACTGAATAAATGGTTAGACGGTCAATAATCGGTTGGCCAACTATCGTTCTGATTAGTTGGCCTATTACAACTAGTCAATTGACTTTTATGCTCTGATTTTTTTGTTCCAACCATTCAACCTATTTTTTAGAACAGTAAATAGTTTAGAGTATTTTAGAATAGTTGAATTTTTTATTTCGCACCATGATCTATTTGGACCATTTAAATTCATATGAATCCACTTGCGAATTCTAATATATTATTAAATACCCACCCAAGCCATCTCAGATTGTAACATATTGTTACGAATTTCTTGTTTCATTATCATGTTTAAACTTAAGCTCAATACCAGTTGTGAGTATTTCAAAAATTACTACCATACACTTGTTTACACTACAGAGAAACAAGTTCATCCAAGACTACTTCTACTAATAATTTTTCATATGGAATTTTAAATGCCATGACATGTTCCTTTGAAAATTGAAAGTATTGGTGCATGCTTTCCTCTACATGTTTTGGGCCTACTAAGATGGGAGGATAGTTCCTCTTCCTATGTGTTCAATTAGGATGGTCAAAATTCAGTATATATTAATACAAGAACATATGTATTAAACCCTATAAAATTAAAATTAAGATCCTCAACCTTATCTATATAAAAATATGAGAATATATGTATAAGGAACAATTTATATATTTAAAATAATTGAAATACAAATCGATTCGATTGATCATCTAACTACCAATTAATCATGTGTCATTGACCCAATCAGCTGAATACCAACTAGCAGCTTTTGCAACCTTGCCGGTAGAACAAGAGGACTAATTAAATAAGCCAGAGATTTCACTCATTTCAATGACATTTTTCCACATTTCACTGATATCACGTAAAGGGAAATCAGCTGGGATATCGATTCCACCCACTCAGGGAAACCAAATTTCGTCAAAATTCACGGCAATTTTAACACATGCCCAAGTTCTAAAGATACCTCAGCAATCCTAAAGAACCAATAGACATGGTTTACTTTGAGAATATTCTTTAGATAATCAGAAGTGGGAAATTGATACAGGTTAGATATTCACAATTAAACCAATTAAAAGTTGAACAATTTAGGTTATATGGCAATGGATCCTTGGATGCTTGAAAAAAAAATAATATGTACAAATAAATAAATATCATGAAATTAGGAAAATTGGGATATGGAACGACTTGACGAGGCAACTTTGATGCTATGGAGCGACATCAACAACATGCCCTCAGCAATACCCCCAACACAGTAGCATGCAGTCAACACAATGAAAGAAGGTATTCATGGTACCTGGACACTAGACATGTTGGTACATGGCATGAGATGACCCAAAAGGCTAGAATTGTGGATCAAATTTTTAACAAAACTTTCAAATTGTTGAGATCCGCATACATTAGGAAAGGCATATGTGGCCCTGAGGTCCCTAACAATTTGGCTAATGATAGTAGAGGCCCCATTTTTATCAGAGAGCGTTTATATCATATAACTTTGAGTGAACAAGTATTCAAACAACAATGAGAAATAAAAGAAATGCATCATCGTTGTCTGGTTTTAAGCAAATAATTTCTACAGATAAACCCAGTCAAAAAACATTGGAGTGAACTCCAGCTCCGAATGCAAAATCATTTTCTTGGATTGGAGGATCTTTCATGGTTTGGAATATCAGAGGGTTAGAATCCACAGGATGCACATGGATGTGGGTAGTCAACTCGTGAAAGGGAAGGGGACGGTCACTTCTGATTTAATCCACATTCTTAATGGAGGTTACGATCTTATCCTTATGAGCTTTGTTCAAATTAAATTACCAAAGTGTTGCTTTCTGAAGATTTGTTTATGTTGACGAACACAGTTGAGAAGTTGTTATGCGCATATTTCATATTTCAATAGCCCGTCTAAGTTCCGGTTGTGTAGATCTGTGAGATCCAAAAACTGGTTCTTCTAGGTAACAAGGGTGTGAAGGTTCATTTATTTACGAAACCAGATTTACATCTAAAATTGGCCATCTGATTCTTGTTTCAAGACAAGGAACATTTCCAGGTTAAGTGTGTGGAGTTATACAAGTAGTTGGATGGATGACTGAATTGTGTTGAGTTTATTCCACCATGCTTATGACAATGGCTTCCTTCACAGAGTGGATTTACATATAAATAGCTTTGCACTTTAGTCTTTACCTTGAAAAACAACATTATAATCGGGTTCAAGTACCCTCCTGGTCCAGGTCCCCTCCCTGAGAAGAGAGGTGACTTTTATGGCGTTAAGAGCTACATTAGTTACCAGTCCTCTTGATGCTATAATTTGTTGAAAAATAAAAAAAGTGACGACTAAGCAAAGATCATCAAGATGTATCTGGGTATAATGACTGCATAGTGTCATTCTATTCCATTGGTAAAGACACCAGGAGTCGGATATCCAACCCTTATCTGTTATCAAGGAAAATGCGTATATAAAATGTGTGTTATATATACCAACACCAATCTTGTAACAACCACCTCACTGTACGAAATTTAGTGTACCAAATAGATCTAAGACCATGTAAACACGAAAAATCTTGTAGACAAATCCAAATGAAGTGAGAAAAGGTTTCGTTTAGTTTAGTTTATGTACTGTTAAACTGATTAAATACAATCACCATACAGATGACCAGTGTAGGAAATATCATACCGATATCATATCGGTCCGCCCGAAAAAGGATATATCGGGATATATCGCCGATATCGGTGGAAATGGCTCAAAAAAGCCATTTTTTGCTGTTTTTTCAGAAATTAAGACCATCTAAGATATTAAAACAACAAATAACCTACAAATACACAGTTATATCACACATATCGGTCATTTATACCCCATATATCTCACAATATCGATCATACCGAATGTATCGTTGTTAGTGTTGATTCCTGTCTTATAGATATTGGAAATGGATTTCATTCAAGTTCTTAAAACAATAAATAGCTTAAAAATATACACTTAGATGACACATATAGATCATCTATGATCCTCATATTGCACATATCAGTCATATCGAACACATCTTTGTTAATGTTGATTGGTGATTGATAAACATTGGAATTAGAATCAAAGTAGCTAAGTTAAGCACACTTAGAACACCTATTTTGTTCATGGAAGAAAGCGAATGGCATTGAGATGAGTCATTTGATTCAAAAAATGTACATAATGATTAATGAGACAATGTTTCTTTGGTATAAAGATTTATCTATTCATAAAATCAATGAAAATGTAAATTAATGCAATATTGTAAAAGAGATTACCTAGTCATGAGGGGTTTAGAACCAAGAGTTCCGTGAAGGGCAAGGTAGGAAATATTGATATCGTATCGGTCCGTCCGGTCGAAATGGCGTGAAAAGTGACATCAAATAGGACCTGTGATTCTAACTTGACCAGCATTAGACGTATTTTCATCTCTATTGCCAAAGAGGGTGAAGTCCACCAATTGAAGAACCGTCATATGCACCCCCCTTGTAGCACCATACCCTACCAGAGAGTGTCTAATATCATTGATTTATATAAATACCAACCGATATCCAAGAAATTTTGTACTGAAATCAATCAATTTCGAGTGATAAGGCTCGATATTGGCCGATATCCAGTAAATGGATATCTATATGAATATTGGTATGGGCTCTTCACCGATACCGATATATCGCAATATGGCCTTCTACGCAGATGACTCAAGATGCTCTCTTGGGGGGCTCAGTCAGTACTTATTCAGGTATTATACTCAAGTCCAAAAAAACATGCTCCTGTGCTCGACACTTGTGAGGACTCTGAATCAGCATCATATTGTGAAGGAATTTAATTGAATTCAATAAATACAAGAAGGCTACTGCAACACTTTGCATCACTTTCTTTTCATGACCTGTGGAGATCAGTTTTACCTGCATTGGTGACTATCAAGATGCTTCCCTTAGGGTTGTCTCTATATCTGTGACCTATCTATATGACTGCATAATAATTTGGTCTAAGGTTTATCGGCCATTTTCTTCCACAGAAAGGTGTTTCAAGCAAGCAGGAGTTAATATCCTCTAATTTGGTCTAAGGTTTATCGGTCATTTTCTTCCACAGAAAGGTGTTTCAAGCAAGCAGGAGTTAATATCCTCTTATCTAACAAGCTGGTCATTGCACCTCATTACTCAAGGGGATGCAACGAGTTAACATCGATGTGTTAGTCCGATAATACTTGAATTAATGATGACAAAGAGAATATTATGTATAGATTGCTTCTGATTATGATACAAACACATAACACATCATGTAATAAAAGGAGGGGTAAAAATTAAAATCATGTATTACATCCCACATCCCATTTTAAATGGAGCTGAGGATGATGATTAATTAGATCACAGGGAAATAGAGGGTTGAAGCCTAAAATGATAATAAATCAACTTATAAAAGCACAGTTCATTCACATAGAGGCTATAGAAAAAGTAACTCGGACATATGGAGACCTAGAGAATGAGACTCTCCGACAGAAAACTTCACGAATAGTTTGCTCCTATATCGAACCAGGAAAAAAAGGTTCCAGCAACAAAATAGGCTAATAAACATAGATGCAAGTCGAAACCATACGTTAAATAAATACCTTCTCTCCTGAAATTTTGGGCTCACCAAAGTTGCTTAAGTTGGGAGGAAAACCAAGGTCCTAAATATTCATTTTTTTCTCGATTTTTCTCTCATTTTAGTTCGAAACTTCGAAACCCTTCTTTTCACAACTTTTCCATGTCTTGATTTTAAATTTTCTGTATTCCTTGCATATACTTCTTGCTTCCATCTCCATTGACCATTTCACCTCGCACCTCCTAAGGAATCGACTACAGGCTAAATATCCTTCAAATTTTCCTAATTCATTTTTCTCCATTTTCTCTCATTTCATTCTGAGCCCCTATTCATCATTTTTTTCCTTTTTTGCTTGCATCTTCTTCTTGTTCCTTGTATCTAATCTGTGTTTCCACCACCTTTTTTCCATTTTCAGTTTGTACTAACAAGCAGCATACAAAAGATCCTTAGAAATTTCATAATCCGTCTATTTTTCTTCCATCCCCAGTATCTCCTGCACCCATTTCATAATACTCCGCGACCCTGCACTTTTGACCTCACTTTTTTATTTCTCAAGTGAAATGCATACTGCCAGTAAAAACATTGACAACTTACACAAGTTGCATTGGAGTTGTATGTGTTATCACATTCTTGATAGTAACTATAACGTTTTGGTAAGAAAACCGATCCCATAAATAGTTTCAAGCATAATGGAAGCTTTGTATCATGCGGATCTCCTATTTTACTAAACCTGCATTCTATAAAAACGCTCTTCTTTCTGATTAGTCTTCATTCTAATAAGTAAACTCCAGGGCCTCCATCCAGCACTCAATTCCTCTATAGGCCTCATCTCTTATCTCTCAAAAACCATAATATTGTCACTGGCAAGCTTCATAGATCATTGAGTCAACCTTAGCAAACTGATGAGCAAATGAAAAATAGTACATCTCGAAATTTGAGTCCATATATAAAGCATTGCTCTATTTACATTCTATCAGATCTGATATATAAGATTCACACGTCCCCCTTCACCCAAACTTTTATTTTAAAGGTTCCTTAATTCCATTTCGCAAACCCTATTCAAATCAGTACTCAGGTGATTCAATAAGTCCCCCATCCATAGGATCGACAAATAAAAGGCACACACTGGTAAAACTTCTTTGATGATGCCCTCACAGGATCAACCAAATATTTGGCACATGTCTTGATGATGACCCCACAGGAATTACTCTTTCAAAATGATGCCCCCCCCCAAAAAAAACCTGAGGATAAATGGATACAGACTGGGACCATGACCTAGAAAAACATCACTAACACCTTTGTTATTATAAGGTGATCATTTTAGCAAAAGAGATCTCAGCGCCTACTTCATCATTTCATAACATTCCTTTGATGATGACCGACGAGATTTATTCTTCCAAAATGGTATCCCCCGCTAAGGACTCATGCATACAGATGATGAATAGAAATTTCCATCTCAAGTCATTCATTCGTTAACAAGAAAACCCAGGCCAAATCCATGTTAAAGTGTGGCAAAACTACCAGCTAAGCCTCTCGAGTAGGGATGCAAATGAATATGAATATATGTGGTGTCCAATCTGTCACCGTGTCTGTTTTATATACAGATTTTGACACCAGCATCCATGATCATATCCATTTTAAAATGGATACATATATGGATATCACTTTGATATCCGCAAATATTCGTATCCATATTTATATATGTTTTCATATATAAAATATAGTTATAGATTTATTTTTAACCATGTTTAACATAATTTAATACCTTCTTTCTCCACATGTGGTATAATTATTATGATATAACCACATTTAGTATATTATATAATGTGTATGTATCTGTTTTTTAAGGATACGATAACATACTTTTATTTTTAATATATATCAATATACGTATTCGCATATGATTCGTACTTGAAAACGAATAAGAATATTGTAACACCTATATACATACCGTCAGTTTGCATCCCTACATCCAAAACATATTCTACAAGAAGGTGATTGCTTATGAGAAACTGCTCCCACTAAACACCACCATCACAACATCCAACTAACACAATGGTGTCCATTGCTAAGATCTAGAATGTGAGTTTTGAATGGACGGACTTTCAGACCGGCGTCCAGAGGAAGGACTATATGAATATACAAATTCTCAAGAGAAGAGAAAGATGTTGGCTATCAAGATTATGCTCTTTTCTCTTATGTCACAAACTAAAAAATAAGCATAACACTGATAAAAGTTGCTGAGTGTTATATAATCACCAAAATGGTTTACATTATCTTTCAAACATGCATTAATTACTTTCTATAGAGTCAAGTGAAAGCAGTCTCATTTGCCAACAACTATGGTCTTCATCTGAGAGTTAGTTTATCACAAGAGATGTGTATTCAAATCGTTACCAACAACATTATTTATTTCCAATGTTTTAGCATTATTTTACTCAAGAAATTTACAGAATGCACCACCACGACTGATAAAAATAATGAAACCAGCAATTGCAGTCTCCAGAAATATAGGACCGCTTAATATTTGATGGCTAGAGGAAAAGAGAATGGCCAGGAGGAAAGCAAGATAACACAAAGAGTGGCCATCAACGTAATTCATGAATTAGCTGATTCCAACACAATGTTAAAAAATAAACAATTATAATCATTCAACCCCAAGCAAGCTTTACATGGTTGCACGTTGGAACTAATTGTGGTTGAGAATTCAGGAAAAAGTGAACTTGAAAATAAGACCACTACAAGTGAAATCAAAATACTGAAAACTAAGGTTTAAAATAATCAGAAAGATACCTGAACTTCAAACTTCACCACATTGTAGGATTTCATGGCAACATGGTCACTTTCAACAATAGCGGAGTCACTGTTAAAGCCAAGGTAGCCATGTCGAGAAAAATTGGCTGCATCCTCGGCAAGATAATAGTAAGGAAGCCATCTGCATTTCATGTTGTAATGCCCTATCCTTTTCCAGCAGACATTCAATTCTTGTAGAGCTTTCAGAACCTCTGTCATTATCTCGCGTGGATGAGCTCGAGACTGCCGAAATCACAGAATAACAATTGCATTACTGATTAGATCATGTGGGTGCCTGCATGAGAGAACCACATGGAAAGTTTTCAAACCTGAAGTCCAAGAGCCCATTTCTTTTCAACAGAGTAATGAGGTCTTAAGTTAATTCCTTGATGATCCATATACCCTGGCATACGTTGGATACCTAATACTGAATTGTCATGCGACTGTGAACGAGGAAAATCATATTCCTGTTAAAGAAGAAGATATACATATATAAACAACATATTAGATAATTTTCTAGTAAATGCAATGTTAGCCACAATATACCATGGTTTCTTGGAATTCAGCACCAAGATAGCCACTTGAAACACGGAAACGGTTATCCAGAAGCAGATAGTATGCAACAGTAGCCTAAGAAGTAACAGAGGATGATTAATAAAAAAGGTTCCCAAGAATACCATTATAAATTTCTAGAAAATGTTACCTCATTTTGTATACGATTACGTAGAGATTCGACCAACTGATTCTTGTCAAACCCCATCTTAATTACCTCTATAAGAATGTCTTCGTCAATCTGAGAACAAAAAAACATGAACAATGTGAAGAATGAAGGTAGCATGGTTATAGATAAAGGGGAGGTGTATTACTAAAATACAGTAAAATTAACTTAGGTCTGAGAATGATGCTGGTGTGTCGAAAAATCCCTTCAAAAAAAGTCAACCTCCATCAAGTCCAAAAGGATAGCATCATATGTATATACAGAATCAATGAGGATAATCTTAGAAGGGAGACAACTTTTGACCAAAATGTAAACACATGTTCAAGTAGATAAGGAGTACATATTTGTGTAGTGCAAATTTCAGCTTTCATGACTCAAGATCCTTTTTTTAAAAAAAAAGGTGCCCTCCGTGTAGGTATGTGCCCATGACTCAAGATCATGCAAAAATATATATAACTAGTCGAGCAGAAAAAATCCTGAAGTCGTAAACCTTTTTCGCTTGTTGCACCGTGTCCGGTGGAGGCACGGCTAAATAACGTGGAAGATGTGCTTGAAACCAAGGATGTTGGCGAATCTCGGGAATAGTCATGCGCTTCATTGGATCAACCACAAGCATCCTGGGAATTAAATCCCTGGCACCAGCCGACAGATGGCTAGGAAGAGTGTATATACCACCCTATAAGAAATAAAGATGCAACATTACATCAATTCCAAATCAAAATCTTTTTCTCATAAAAAAATAAGGAGTCTTTCTTGCAAAGAAGTGCTAGAAATCCGTTAAAACTGAACACTCTATGTATGTGGAGTACATTACCTTTATCTTTTTAAAAAGATTGGGAATGTTCTCATCGTCAAAGGGAAGAGTACCACAAAGCAGGGCATACAGAATTACTCCACAGCTCCAAACATCTACTTCAGGCCCCGCATACAATTTGCCAGATATAACCTGCCAAATTCTCCTCCATTGTCATTTCAGAACTGTGGACCAGACAGTAATTTGAAATGCTGTAAAAGCAATTTTCAATGGAGCCATTGTACACAAGTACCTCAGGTGCAGCATAATTTGGGCTTCCACAGCTTGTCTTTAAAAAATGACCATCTCTCATAATATTACTCAAGCCAAAATCAACAATCTTTACATTCTTTTTTGAATCCAGCAACAAGTTCTCAGGCTTAAGGTCACGGTGGACGACCATATTTCTGTGGCAGTACTCCACACCAGATATTATCTGTTTAAGGCAAATATCTAGTGAGGAAAATGACCGAAGAGTTGAAAAAAGGGAGTAAAACATCAGCACTAAACTATCCGTATAACTGCAAACAAACAGATCTTTTACATAAGGAAGATAAAGCATGTGAATTAGATAATTTCAACTAATAATCAAGATTAGCTTAAGTCAAAATGTCGAACAAGATAATCATACATCAGAATCTAAAGTTAACCTGTTGAAAGAAATGGCGAGCCTCATTTTCAGACAGCCTACCCTTCTCTACAATATAATCAAAGAGCTCCCCTAATTTCACATACTCCGTGACCACATAAATGTCAGACTGTGTTTCTATCACCTCGTAGAGCCGTATTATATGTGGATGCATAAACAATCTCAGTATCTTGATTTCCCTTCTCACTAAAGAATGACACAAACAAACAACGATAAAAATTTGTAAGAAACTTGCATGAGAATTCAAGCAATACTCGCAACATATATTTTTCAAGAAAAATGTACACTGAACATATGAAATATGAACAGCCAACTTACAGCAAGCATGTAAAGCATCTATGCGGAACACAGAATCCATAAAGCAGAAAATTAAAAGGCCGAGACGTACAAATATTTAATTCAATGGGAAAATAGTGCATACATTATAAAAAGTGTCATTTCCCCCTGAAATGGTCATCCGCTAGCTGTAAATACGTCCATAATAAGAAGGTAGAAAACAAGCCAGATGCATAATGGTAACCAAAATCAAAGTTAATAAATATAGCCTTCATATAATTGCGCCTAAATTCCATTTATGAACAAATATACATGGTGGAGGCTAAAAAGTGAGCCAAACAACTCAATGAATACAACAACAACAAAGCCTTTTCCCAAACTAAGTAGGATCGGCTACATTGATTATTTGCCTCTATTCAGATCTATCTTAGGTCAATCTCGGGCTTAGATCCAAAAAACTAAGATCCATTCATATAGTCTCATTCCAACATTTCTTGGGCCTTTCCGTCCTCTCTTAGTCGGCTCAACATTCCAAAACTCACAACTCCTAACCGGTGCATCAGTTGACCTCCTTTGCAAATGGACAAACCACCTTAAGAGGTTTTCTCGCATCTTATCCTCGATCGAAGCTACAGCAACTTTCCTTCTGATTCCATCACTCTGAATCCGATCTTTACGTGAGTGTCCACACATCCACCATAGCATTATCATTTCTGCTATTGCCATTCTCTGTACATATATATGATTCACAAGCCAACATTCAGATCCATATAGCATAGCAGGTCTCACAACTGCATTGTAAAACTTTCTTTGATTTTAAAAGGAATTTTCTTATCACAGTGCAAAAGGATGTTGCAGATAGGTAATTTGAATGTTGGCACTTTGACTGGCAAATTGATAGAGATAGTAGATACAATGGAAAGAAGGAAGATTCGGATACTATATCTCCAAGAGACAAAATGGGTTGAAGAGAAAGCAAGGGAGATCGAAAAGACGTGCTTTAAACTTTTGTATTCATGTAAAGATAAGGGCAGAAATGGAGTAATTGTTCATAAGGATTTGAATGATAGCATGATTGAGGTGCAAAGATTCGGAGATCGAATCATTTTGCTAAAATTGGTGGCCGATGAAGAAATTCTGAATATCATCTAATTTTATGCACCACAAATTGGTTTAGATAAGGATTAAACAAGGCTTTTAACTGATAAAATTATGCAAGGAATCCTACAAAGAGAGATGATTTGTCTAAGTGAAGATATTGATGGACATGTGGGAAAGGATGCTTCAGGGTATGCTAGTGTTCATGGAGGCCATGGCTTCAGCGATAGAAACGAAGAGGGAAAATCATTTTGGATTTTGTACGACTTATGATCTTTTCAGAAAACACTATCTTCGAGAAGAGGGGGAGCATTCAATTACTTATAGGAGTGGCCCGACTAAAACACAGGTTGGTTATTTTGCGTTGAGGAGAAGAGATCGGTTGTATTGCAAAGACTGCAAAGTAATCCCATGAGAGAGTTTGACAACCCAACATCGCTTGTTAGTCATGGATGTGCAAATAAAAGGACTGGTAAAGAAAAGAAGATTTTCTAAGATTACTAGAACTAGATGGTGGAATCTCCATTTAAAGCAATCAAGCTTCAGAGAGAAGGTTTTAGAAGACTTATCTTAGGATTGTAACGGAAGTGCAAACGAGATGTGAGAGGCAGTAGCATCTTGTATCTGAATGGTAGCCAAAGAGATGTTTGGCGAGTCATAGGGAGGAATTCCAGGCTAAAAGGAGGCTTGGTGGTGGAGTGGAGGGTGCAAGAGAAGCTCAAAATTAAAAGAGCATGCTTTAAAGCTATGCCCAAGGATAAAACAGAGGAAACTGTCACAAAGTACAAATAGTGAAGAAGGAAGCAAAGAAGGTTGTAAGCGAAGCTAAGTCAAAAGGTTATGAAGTTTTGTACAAAGAACTCAACTCTAAGGAGGGCCAGAATGATATATTCAGGTTGGCCAAAGCAAGAAAAAGAAAGATCAATGACCTTTCTCGAGTGAGATGCATTAAGGATGAGGAAGACGCGTGCTTGTTACTCAGAATGATATAGAGACTAGATGGAAGCAATATTTCCATAAGCTTTTCATTGGGGAAGGAAATAGAGATATCACTTTGGAGGATCTAGATAGTGGTGAAAGTTTCTTGAATTGTGCTAGCTATAGATGAATACAAAGGAAGGAAGTAGGGGAGGCTTTGAATGTTATGAAACTTGGAAAATGTGTAGGTCCTAATGGCATTCCTATAAAAGCATGGAAAGTTCTAGGTAAATGTGGTTTGACTTGGCTTACATATTTATTCAATGTTATTTGACAAAGCAAGAAAATGCTTGAAGAATCAAGGAGAAGCATCGTGGTGCCTCTTTATAAAAACAAAGGAGACATTCAAAATTGTGTGAATTATAGAGGTATCAAGTTGATGAGTCGTACAGTGAAAATTTGGGAACGTGTGATCGAAAGAAGGTTGAGGCAAGTTTCCAAAGTAAAAGAAAACCAATTCGGATTCATACCAGGTCGCTCAACTATTAAAGCCATCCACTTGTTGAGGAGAACAATGGAGATTTATAGAGCTAAAAGTAAGAATCTTCATATGATTTTTATTGATTTGGAGAAGGTGTATGACTTTGTCCCACGGGAAATATTGTCGAGAGATTTGGAGAAAAGACAAGTACATGTCCTATACATTAACCTCGTAAAGAATAAGTATGATAGGGCTTCATCTTGTATAAGGATCCAGTCTAGGAAGACTAACTATTTTGACATTAGGCTGCATCAAGATTCAGTTTTGAGTCCATTCCTTTTTACTTTGATTATGGACAAGTTGACTAGTCACAATCAGGATGAGATACCTTGGTGTATGTTATTCTTGATGATATTGTGTTGATTGATGAGACTAGAGATGGAGTAAATGAGAACCTTGAGGTCTGGAGATATGCATTAGAGACTAAAGGATTTCATATAAATAGGGCTAAGACTGAATATATGGAGTGCACTTTTAATGGAAACAATGGTGAAGGAATCGAGGTAAAGATTAGTGACGAAAACATTTAGAAGAAAGGTTCTTTTAAATACTTGGGATATATTTTACAACATGATGGAGATGTTACTCATAAAATAAATGCAGGTTGGCCAAAGTGGAAAAAAAGCCTCTATTGTTATATGGGATAAGAAAATTCTTTTGAAATCAAAGGAATGTTTTACAAAGCAACAGTGAGACCTATTATGCTATATAGATCTGAATGTTGGTCTGTGAATCATAGACATGTGATGCGGATTAAAAATCGACGACGGTGGAAAAAAATATTTGAACGGTGGAGATTCGGTGGAGAAGATGGAGGGGTTAAGAGGAGAAGCTCGTCGGGAATACGAGGGGATGGAGAAGAGAAGGCGTGAAGACCACGGCAAGGGAGAAGGAGAAGGGAGAGGAGAGAGAGATAAATCTCAAAATTTTAATCAACTAGAACTGTCTAAAACAATAGCCCTTCATCCCTTTATATAGGAGGGATGAGGTTACAAAAATAGAAATCAAATTCAAATTCAAAACAAACTAATCCTAATTTGACTCTAACCGACTAATTACGAAATTCAAATCTCTAACTAATTAATTGAGATCACACGCGATCTCTTTATCTAAAATAAAAATACGACGACATAATTAAATAAAATGAGACTCTAATTATTAGAGAAAAAATAAATAAATGAAGCCCTATATTTTCGATTCATGCTGCATCAACTCTCCTCCGCTTGAAAAATTCGTCTCCCGACGAATTGCTGGATCTGCAGGCTTGGAGGTTGATAAATTCAAATCCGCGTTCTCGATCATCCCGTGGAAGAATTGGTGTGGAGAGAATGGCGGAATCCATGCGTGTGGGATGCTAGTGTTGGCGACGCGGGCTTCATGACGGAAGAGCAGGTGTGGCGCATATGCGGGCGCCCATCCGAGTTTCATCCATGTGACATGGTGCTCGAAGAACTGATGGGGCATCTTCATGACAATCAACTCGGCCTTTGGAGAGTCCATAGCAAAGCAATAGCACAAGGAGAGTAGAGGAGGAGAGGTGTCCAATGAATTAAGCCATGGGACCTTTAAATAGGTTGAACCCATGGTCCCAGTCCTATTTGGATAAGGAGGGTTCCCATATTTCCTCTTTTCAGCACTCCTCTTTAAATATTTCTGCAGCAGGGGGTTTGGTTGCAATTTTCGTACCCCTTCAATTAAATAAATCTCGTAAAAGGAGATCTTGAGTTTTCCCTTTGAATAAAAACTTTTGCATGGGGGAACTTTCTTGTAATTTTCCCAAATTAACTTCCAATCCCACATCTCATGGGATTCGACTCCCGTGGATACAGAGCCCCCTGTTAGGGTTCTTTTCCTTTCAACTTGCGGCGTCGACGTCGTTTTTACAGGCAGTGCGCATATCGTGCAGGAGGCGCACAAGTGGCCGATGGCGACGACTTCCGCTGGAGGCGAGGGATCGAGGCGGCGCGCTGACGGAATCTTGCAGCATGCGGTTGACACGCCGTCAGCTGGCCGCGTGGACGAGGCTAGGGTTGGTCTGGGGGTGTGCTCCAAGGGATGCGAGGGCAACGGAAGGGTTTGGGATGATATGGCGGTTGTGGCGGCCTCGGATCGGGAGGCGATGAAGGAGGGTGGCAGCACAGGTTGTGGGAACGATTGTATGGGTTGGGAGGGGTAGGTTGGCGGCACGAGCAAAGGAGAGGGGATTGGGAAGAGGTTCAGGAGGTGGTGCAGGGCTGACGGGGAGGGGGCGATGGCGGATGGAGGTGGCGGGAGGGGGTGTTGGCGGTGGCGCAGCCGCGCAGGAGGTGCATAGAAGGCCATATCGCGATATATCGGCGATATATCGGTATCGACGAGAGAGGGATATCGATATGTAGATGTATGTCGAGATACCGGGTATCGACGATATATCGACGATATATCGAGTGTCGCGATATATCGGCCGACAGTAGGTGGTGGCATCTTGCTGGAAGGCATCTTGAGAAGGCATCTTTTGCTGAATTGGCCTGGTCCAAAGACTCGAAACTTTGGCTTTTGTGTCGGTGGCATCTTGCTAGAAAGGAATCTTTGAAAATTGAAAGTGGGCTCCAAAGGGCATCTTTGTGTCGGACTCGGTGGCATTTGGCTTGGCTATATAATGGGCATCTCGCCCATATCGTCCCAGTGTCCCATACACCAGTCACCACAACCTCCAATTCTTCTAAACATCCAAGGCCGTTTCCTGGAGGTTTGAGGTACGATTTTTTTACATTAATGGGAATTTTCGATTAAAATGCGGTAAACCTCTTAGCAAAGTGTTGTGGTTGGAAGGAAATTGATGCAGTGTAGATGATATGTTTATTACCAAGTAATTAATCCTTATCAACTACATGGTAGTATGGTATTCTATACAGGCATTCTTCTTGAAAGCATATGTTGCATATCTTTCATGAGATAGTCATGTTTGTTTCAAATGTCTTCCAGCCCCACTGACCCAACAAATCTCTTGGGTGAATTTGATAGTCCAGATAATCAAGATGTTCCACAATTAAAAGTATTTTTTGATAGGCTCTAGAGCAGCTAAAATACTTCCGTATGAAGGTAGAAGATTTATGGTGGATTTTGCATATATATTGGGGCAATTAGGTTTACAATAGTGAAGCCACGTCAATTTAGTGCAAAATTAGAATTTCAGGTTGAGGTCCACATCATTGGAGATTTTGTGTATTCTTGTACTTCCGTATTTTGGCATCCCAATGCACTGAGATGATGTAGCAACAATGTTCATTATCAATAATGAAACACACTACTCATGTCAAATTAGACAGCCATTTTATTAGAAAGGTGCAAACGTTCTGGGAAACGGTGTATATTTTTATCCAGGATCAACTCACAAATATGTTGTCAAAACTTCTGTTGGAAGTTTGGAACATTGTTTAGTCTATCGTATTATAGGTGGGCATGTGTAAGATAGTTTCCTGAATATAATTTTTCTACTTACTTCATTTCTGTATATTGTTTGAATGTAAACACTCTTTTTATCTTTAGAGACATGTTTGGGTATTATATATTTCCCGTATCTTCTCTTGTGTATTAGCATATTATCTGCAATATTTTTCATAGTCATTTAGATGCTCTTTCTAATTCTAATTGACATCAGATAAATGGTTTTTGTGCCTCCATTTTGAAATTAAACGAATACAAAATTTTGATGTTTGTACAGCCCATCATTTGGAAAAGAGACATATTTTGATGAGTTTGATTAATGTAGATATGGCTTATTTTCTGCTTTCTTTGTTCTATTTTTTTGAGTGACTACACTCTCGTTGCTTTTTAAGATGTGTCTCCGTATTTAACCTGCACATATCTTCTCTCCACTACTAGTATATTTTCTGCATTTTTTTCATATTCATTTTTTATAAGGCTCTCTATAGTTGAAATTTGGAAACCTTATGCTGAGATGATTTTTGTCAGCTACCATATCTATTGAAAAGAGATGGTAAACTTTTTATATCATTTTTTGTAAAAAAATATTTTCGAATGATCTGGATATATTTCGAGTATTGTATGCCTCAAAGATGAAAAAAAGGGAGAATCAAGGCTTTTGGAAATGGTTGGACCACCAACTCTGGTTCTGTGGTTTGTGTTATTTACAAAATTAGGGGTTTTGTAGAGGTTGTTAGAACTTAAAACATAGATGTAAGAGGTAATTTCAGATCTGAAAATGATGGTTAATTGACACCAAAAGCCCTAAATTTCGATTTCCGAAAACATGGATTTAAGAGGTAATTGTCAGATCTGAAATTGAGGTTCAATTAACACTAGAACCCCTTACTTTTGATTTATTAAACCATGGATTTAGAAGCTCAATTTCAGATCTGAAAATGATGTTTAATTGACACCAAAAGCCCTAAATTTCGAGTTGAGAAAACATGATTTAATTCTTGATATTATTGAATAATTTGGTGTTGAAATTTGGGGCTTTTGAATTTTTTTCTGTGTTTTTCAGCTCACAAGGATTCAAGATCATGGCACACTGCGGTTCAGACTCTGATGGTTCTCGTAGACAGATGGATTTCGAGAGTGGAGAGATTGGTTGGAAGTATGCCACTGCTCCAGATGGCAACAAATCGAAACCACAATGCAATTTCTGTGGTAAGCAACTCGGAGGAGGGGGTATTACTAGACTGAAACATCACCTTGTTGGCAGCAATAAAAATGTTGCCAAGTGCACTCGATGTCCAAAAGACGTGAGGGACTTGGTGAAGGCCAGCATGGAGGGGAAAAGGAGAAGGGTGTGGAGAGGTCGAGACGGGATGAACAGTTCAAGGAGTTCATGTTCGAGAAGGAGTTCAATGTCCTCTCTGATTCAGACGACGAGGACTTTGTCTACCCCGATGACGTTCAGACCGAAGCGGAGAGGAGGGCGCACAGGCGGGCGACAAAAGAGTCCATGAGGAGCGAGTTTGAGAGGAGAGAACTCGCTGGTGCACGCGGCGGCTTCCCCGGTGCTGGCAACTACATGGCCAGATCTGGGTGCATCACGGACCCTCTTGGAGGGGTGGAACTTGATGCGATTGTGGACGACATCCTCTCTACTGGATCGAAATCCAAATCCAAATCAAAAGATGACAGTGGGAGTGATGATGATGATGATGTTGTTGCTGGCCGTGGTGGATCAGGTGACCAGGAGACATATTCAGGGGGGTCAGGTGGTCGTGGACCACGTGATGATAGAAGATTCGAGTCAGAGCAGGAATACAGGGAACGACATGGAAACATACATGGGCAGTTTGTCCCAAGTCCGAGTCCAGGACTTATGGATTACGATGCATATGGACGATGTGGCCATCATCCTACAGATAGCTACATGTCGGATTTGATATCATATGTAGGTTCCATGGATATTGACAGCCCATACCGTGGATATGGATCCTCCCATTCCCAAGATGAGAGATCATTTGGGGTCTTCCCTGAATATGTTCCTGCTCCTCCGCCTGGACCTCCTCCTCCTCCTCCTTAGGCGTATACTCCTCCATCTTATGGATATAGCAGCTACAACAGTGGGTATGGAGGATATAGCAGCTACAGCGGTGAGGAGAACTACCAAGGTAGCCAACCCGAGCAGACCCAGCTCAGCCAGGGCAGCTTCTTTGGTGATGACAGTTTCGGTTTCTTCCCAGAGTATTTCGCTCCTCCTCCAGGTCCTCCTCCTCCGCAAACATCTTCTCCTACTTCGTCGTCGTCCCGAGGATCTCAAGCTAGTAGTTCGCAGCCTCCTCGTGCCACTCGTGATACTGGATCTAGTGTTGCTTATCCTCATCTCGGGATACTCATAGGCATCGATGACCACCAATACAGGCAGTATGTGATGGATTACAAGGCCATGTACTCATACATGACATGGGAGAACTACTGCGAGTTCATTGAATCTGCGATGCGTTATGAGAGACAATAAGGGGGGGCAATGCAGATCCACCGCGAAACTCTTGGTTTTAGGCTAGCCTAGGTCATCTCTTTTTACATTGTCAACTTGATTTGGATATTTGTCATTTGTTGTTGTACTTGTAGCTTTTATATAAATAAATCATAAATCTTTTTGTCAATTGCTAAACAATGATTGTCTCGTAAATTCTCATCGATATGACCGATATGTGCAGTTTAAGGACCATAGTCCTCATAAATTATCTATGTGTGTTATGAGGTGTATATTTCTAGTATTTCATGTAACAAACTTATAATAACTTGAATGGAATCCATTTCCAATATTCATAAGTCAAGAGTCAACATTAAGTGATTAACATCGACACGACTGATATGTGTGATACCAGCGATACCGATATGTGCGATATATGGTGTATAAATGACCGATATGTGTGATATAAGTGTGTATTTGTAGGTTATTTGTTATTCTAATATCTTAGATGATCTTAATTTCTGAAAAAATGGCAAAAAATTGGCTTTTTGAGTGATTTTCGACATTTCCACCGATATCGTCAATATATCCCGATATATCCATTTCCGGGCAGACCGATACGATATCGATATCGATACGGCCTTCCATGAGGAGGTGCGAGGGCAGTGGGTGGGGGTGGTGGCGTCAAGGGGGCAGGGGCTGGGGGTGCGGGTGCAGTGGGAGGGGGCGTTGGGACTGGTGGGTGCGCTGCGAGTGGAGCGGGGGCTGGAGGGTGTGCCACATGGGGTGCGGGGGACTGTTTTGGGGCGAATTTTGCTGGAGTCGCATTCGGAGTTGATGTTTGCAGGTCGGAATGTACCTGGACAGCAATCGGTTCGACACTTTTTTCTTCTGAAATGGCCTGGACAGCGATCGAATCTTCCTCCACAGCGAGGTTTTCTTCGTCAAAACTCTGGACAGCGGCTTCGGAGGTTGGAGGCTTTGATTGGGCGGCGAGTAGGGTCTTGAAATTGGCCATAATATCTCGACATTTGGACTGGAAGTCTTGACATTTGGACTGGAGATCACGCAGTTCGTCCACCATCTCCTTGTTGTAGGCGTCGTTGACTCGTCGTTTTCGTTCCGATGAACGATAGTCCTTCGATACATGCCGGTGCGAACGTCTGGACGGATCGTCAGATCGGGAGGACGATCTGTAGGCCATGCTCTGACACCAATTGATGCGGATTGAAAATCGGCGACAGCGAAAAATAAAATATTTGAACGGTGGAGATTCGATGGAGAAGATGGAGGGGTTGAGAGAAGAAGCTCGTCGGGAATACGAGGGGATGGAGAAGAGAAGGCATGAAGACCACGGCAAGGGAGAAGAAGGGAGAGGAGAGAGAGATAAATCTCAAAATTTTAATCAACTTGAACTGTCTAAAACAATAGCCCTTCATCCCTTTATATAGGAGGGATGAGGTTACAAAAATAGAAACCAAATTCAAATTCAAAACAAACTAATCCTAATTTGACTCTAACCGACTAATTACGAAATTCAAATCTCTAACTAATTAATTGAGATCACACGCGATCTCTTTATTTAAAATAAAAATGCGACGACATAATTAAATAAAATGAAACTCTAATTATTGGAGAAAAATAAATAAATGAAGCCTTATATTTTCGATTCACGCTGCATCAATATGTGCAGAAAATGGCAGTAGCTGAAATGAAAATGATAAGATGGTTGTGTGGACATACATGTAAATATCAGATTCGGAATGATGCAATCAGAAGGAAAGTTGGTATAGCTCCGATCGAGGATAAGATGCGAGAAAACTGCTTAAAGTGGTTTGACCATTGACAAAGGAGGTTGGTTGATGCCCGAGATAGGAGATGCGAGTTTTGGGATGTGGAGCCGACTAAGAGAGGGTGGGGAAGGCCCAAGAAGTATTGGAATGAGACTATCCGAAGAGGCGAAGAGATCTTAATTTTTTTGGATCTAAGCCCGAGAATGACCCAAGCTTGATCTGAATGGAGGCAAAGAATCCATGTAACCGGCCCTACTTAATATGGGAAAAGGCTTTGTTGTTGTCGTTGTTGATTGAGAAAGAATGGCAAAGTACTCCATGTAACAACGGATAAAAGGAATACCAATAATACGGTAACCAATCTTATTTGGGAAGGCTTTGCTACCAACGAACACCATCAACTTGAACTTTGAGTTATCATGATTCAACCAAGTAATCGAATTGGAAAAGACAGCCCAGTGTCCTCTTATAGCGAGATCAACCAACCACTACTTTTCAAACCAAACTATAAGCGAAGTAGCTATCTTCCTACAAGACTTCTCAAAGAGAAAAAAAAAAGAATCTTCCTGTTAGAGATGGAATCTTATTTTTTCACTGTTTGCATATTTACCCATCCTCATTTCTTTTGACAATTTGAAAAACCTGAACTTCTCATTGGAATTCCAAAGATGAGCACAAAACCTAAAGTAAAAAGGAATTCATCTTATGTCAAATAGCATTCTCCTCCCCACAACTGTGTTACCCCCTCTCGCCTACATTTAAAACCAGCTACCACCATCAAACAAGCAGCAAGCTGCAGGGACGTGGTTAGTGGCATTGTGAGCAATTTAATCTCCTGATCATGCCATGATCAAAGAAAGGCCCAGCCTCCAAAACACTCTCCAGTTTATCAAAAAACACTGCACACAGCACAAGCAAGCCTTGAAACACATGGGAATGGTGCCCCAGGCCAGTCCCGAACAGGGTTGCAAACCGAAGCGCATGCAGCTGCTATCCAAACTCCCCTCGCATTGCTCCCTCATGCGCATGCTCATGTTGCATTGGTCCAAATTTGTCTTCCAATTTTCATGTCTTCTTCTTTAAGAAGACATGAGATTTGCATCGGATCCATGCGTTAATATAGAATAAGGCTCTGATCTTATTATTTGCATAAGGAGGTGGCTTGGATGATTTAGGATTTCTGGCACATCGCTCTTCAATGTTCCCTCTTAAATGTTGTTTATCTGATCATGGAAAAGATCAATACGCTTAATAAATAATCGTACACATATGGCCTTTGTGCATGACAAACTGATGGTGGATAGGGTCTCAATGGTCTCACAGATGGTGGATATTGAAGGAGGCAACATGGGTCCAACTTGTTTTGGAAAGTGGAATTTTTCAAGGCTTATGGTACAATAGATTGGGGTTTCCTCTAGACTCTAGAGTTCTCTACATAAGAGGGACATCCCAAATATACAGATTGTCTGGACAAAGAGGTGTTTGATCATAGCCTTCTACTCAATGGTAATCAATGGGCATTCATTGAGAGGTTTCTTTCCGTCTCAAGAAGGGGAGGTAGAGATGCATGCTTATGCTTCTTCATGTTGTTCTAAAAGTGGAAGTGGATGCATTGATGGTAGAGATGGATCTTACAGTACAAGGTAGATCTTACAAGTTACAATAACTGGTCCATCCCAATGTTACAATATGTAAGTGGAGGATTCTTTTGAGTTTTGAGAAGCCAGGAGACTCTCATCTTTGATTAAAACTATTGTGCATTTTCCAAGCTATAATCAATTGGGACAAGATTGTTTTCATGCTTTTTAGTTAGTCGAAGGTGATGGTATAGAAATACGATAATGCATTGAGATCGCCACCCCCCAACTTCCTCTGCGGTAAATTAGACTGCCCTTTACTGGGTGAAAGCTTGGCCAAAATGATTGGAGGCCTTGCTAAAGAAAAATAAAGCGCAAGCTGACTGCGTGGAAAGCGAGGTGGTGTGCCAAGAGGGTGAGGTTGATTCTAATGAAGTTGGTGATTTTGACTATCTCAATGTTGTATTTACTTGTGCAAAGAATGCCAATAGAGGTTCATCGGAGATTGGAGAGGCTGATATGGAGATCTTTTTGGTCATCTAATGGCAGGAAAGTAAGGGAGTTACGCTGGTGAACTAGTATGCATTCCCTCAATCATTGAACAAGGGGGACTCAGGGAATTGGAGGTACCCAAGTTCAAAGAGAAGATCATGATGCTTCTTAAATAAGTGGTATAAATGTAGGGCTCGAATTGATGATATGCTATGCAGACTGATCAGATATATCTATGGGTTTCAACTAGGCTCAATGTTTGTTCCTTTCTTCCAAACAGTACACCTCAATTGCATTTAATACTGCACAACAGCATCATTTTCAAGTTCTGGAGTGGACAGAGGAGGTTCCTTATGCGAACATTTCCCACTATTGTCTACTCAGACTAAGAATTGAGAGGCAACTGCAACAGACTACTGATCAAACTCTAGGGAATGGTGCCCTATTTTTTTCTTAAGAGTTGTAGAAATGGTCACCTACTGCCCAAAAGATCATGGTTCAAATCTCTCCTTGTGGGAGTTGCGTTAGGTAGCCAATAGCCATCGTAAAAAATAATCGGAACTTTCAACATGGATTTGAGCAAGAATCCATGTAGCTGACCCTACTTAAAAGTGGGAGAAGGCTCTGTCTTTTTTTTATTTGTAGAACAATAAGTCCAAAACTACTTATGCATGTTGAGTGGATTGAATGGTCTTTATACGCCAACCAAACTAACAAACCATGTCATCCAATATTCAATTATGGAAAGATCTTGCATGGACCCACAATAATAGATGCCTCTTGACATAGATTACAGATTGATCTGGAACACACGATCCTTTCTTATAGTGAAGATCTTTATGTGGTTACTACAGAAATCTAAGGTGATGGCAAAGACAATTAGAGATCGTTTATTACCTAGAATGAATGATACTATGATACTAGCTTTTATTGCCACAAGGATCCAGAGGATGTAAGACATTTTCTTATTCCATTTTGCTAAAGAGGTTTGGTGTGAGATAAAGGTGGATTAGGTGAACACAACTAGCACCAAGGAATTTTAAATGTCTTTTGCTAGCACTTCTTTTCGGTCCAAGAGAAAGAAAGTGAGTGACCCTTTGCATTTCAATAGGAGTTTAGTTGTCAAAAAAAGCTAGGGTTTTCCAGGGTGAATGTTTCATGTTGATAATGTTCCGACTCACCGAAGATGAGTGCTTACTTTTGCACTGATTATTGTGGTCAAGTAATAAATACTACAGGTGAACACTACCTAAAACATTAACCCTTCACATTTTAAAAAATGCATAAATCAAAGCAACTAACGATACAGATATGGGATTTAAAATTGCATTTGAATGATTGCTGCAGGAATAAATCTATATAAACTTTACAAATAAATGATCTACAAAGACCAAAAGAAATGCCTTTATTATCGGTAGGACGATAATAGGACCATGAATAATGTCCTTGTGAAATTATAGAAGCTAATGAATAGGCATGTCTCATATCTTGTATGGGTAATAAGATAATTGACGTAGATGCACCTTTCTCATCCATATCCATATTCTTTATTTTTCGGCGATTGAGAATCTTGATAGCAACTTTATGGCCAGTCAAAGCATGCTCAGCAATTTTGACTTTACCAAAGGAGCCTATTCCAAGAGTCTTTCCTATTTTGTAATTGGACAGAACCATATCTGCCCCAGATGAACCCCTTGTTGCAGGACCATCCATCCTAGACTGCAAAGTTCATACAATAATATTTAGTGTGAATCATATTGTCAAAAAAACTTGATTGTATTTCTAAATTTCAGTAATATTGTGATCAACGATTAAGAGCACTTAGCATTCAGAACTAGCACACTGTGTCAAGTTTAAATACCTCAACTTAAAGTTTATTATCTTGAACTCTTGCCTCTAGAAAAGGTCATACACACAAGTGTTGTTTCCTTTCATTAGCCTTAAATGTGTGGTGGTGTCCAAAATAATAACATGAATTAATGCCTCTAAGAGAAAACAACTAGATGTTTCTATATGCCCTCAGGGGCTACAGTAACGTCATCACATCCACTAATTATGGCTTTGCAACAATGATTTTTTCCTGCTGGCTTACATGTATTTACATCAAGCAATAAGCATATTGGCATTATATAACTAATTAAAATTTTGTTTTGAAGTGCGAGCAAGAGTACATCTACACCTCGAAAAAGTAGTTCCGCAAGTCACCAAAATCAACAAGATCTTTATGCATTTAGGGTGTTTACCTGTTAACTTGTTCCCACAAAAAATAAACAAAAACATATTTTGTTTTTGAAGATCCAACTTCCAAAGCATGTATCCAAATACTCCAACATAACCATACAAAAGTTTTTTTCCCAAAAGGGAAGGGTGGACACCAAAAATGGTGCATACTACATTAAATATAGATATTATATATTGTGAGACTGTTAAAATTTGATTGTCTTGATGGATAGTTAGAAGTCTCGAATTAAGTTAAAATTTGAATGACGTCATGGTGATACATTGTGATCTAAATCTCCCACATTCATTTCAGAAAAATCGAAAAAACTGAACATCTGTGGCACCGGTGCATACTCCCCAACCCCATATATACATACCCATATATATAATCACAGATTTCAAATCACATTATCCATAAGTCATAGTCTTAGCATGCACCAACACATTTTTCGCATAAAATTCCTCCTAATGGAATATTCTGGCAAGCCAAAGCGCCAAGACGAACTCCACAAGATCACAACATAACCTGAAAAAAATTGCACCAAAGGCACCCCGAAAACTCGCCGCACATGTGGAGTCCACCCAGTCAACAACTGCACCTCCTCAAACATCTCTGGCCACGTCAGAAGAACATAATAAATGTTCCACATCCTTCGGGTCACGTGAGCATAGCAAACAGAATACATTACGCCCCATGGATTATCTTCATCCTATGCCCATTGGTGATAACTCTAGCCTTCCTCAGGAGTCCTGTGAAAATTTCTCAAAAGTGCCTTGATATCCCAACAATCCCTAAATTTCCAAGATCACGAACCAAGGGATTGGGAGACCTTTACACCATAATGGAGAAATCATCACCATACAACAGGTCGCATCCATCAGAGGGTCCCTCCACATTACCAAGGGGTCCAAACATCCTCAAGAAATCATGCACCCTATCCTTTGCTCAGAAAACTGATCCCGAAAGTAGGGGCTCCAATCCCATTGGACCAAGCCTCGATGACGTACAAGTTGAGATTTAAAGTCAAGGCAAAGAACCTCAAGAACAAGTCCCTCAAAATCCCCTTCTTGATCCACTCATCTTTCCACAACTAACAATTGATCCATTCCAAACCTTTGGGCATAAAAATGAAACGACATCAGGGGAAAATGGAGGACTTGTAACCAACACTAGTACATTTCAAACCAAGCTTTCACATCCATCATTCATCGCTCCTTGCACCAACACCCAATAGGATAGATATTTTCTCATCTCTCTCGTGTGCATGTCAAAATTCTGATATTTTCTTGAGGTCAAGTTCCAATATCTAAGAAATTATAAATATATACATGCACACCCCTATATAATTATAACTAACCTTCTAACCCTTGTATAATTTCTAATTATATCAGACAACTAGCACACACCCTGCTTCACTTATCGGTAGTTTAGGGACGACCAATGTTTTAAAACAACAACAATAACAAATCCTTTTCTCAACATCCCAAATCTTGCATCTTCTAACTGACGCATCAACCGATCTCCTTTGCAAGTGGCCAAACCATCTTACACAATTTTCTCTCATCTTATCATCTATTAAAGCGACACTAACTTTCCTTCTAATCACATCATTCTGAATCCGATCTTTCGTGTATGATAACACATCCACCTCATCATTGCCATTTCTGCTAGTCATTCTCTACACTTGTCTGTGGTTCTAAAAAATGAAATTAAAAATAACTATTTTTTAATACTTTATTTTTCTCCATACACCCCCTTCTCTCACCCTCCAACACATCCTTCATCTTTTCTATGACCATATAGCCCCCCAACTCAAAATCAAAATACTTGAGGTGCGGAGTTTGTCCATCTTGACATCCTTCTTTCCATTTGAGAATTTAACACCGGTGTGGTTAGCACCTAAACTTGGTCGTGAGCTTCTTCGTATTGACGCCACCAACCTTCACACTAACCTTGTTCTTTATGATATCTCCAACACCAACGAATCCTTTCTTGATTATGATACTTCAAGAAATTCCATAGGGAGCTCGAATGTCATCGACACTTGTTAGAAAATAGGAAGCGGAAGCAGAATGATAAACAGAGCATAGGAACAGAAATATAAACTTGGAACACAAGAATTTTTACGTGGAAACCTACTCCCTAAGGAGCAGGATGAAACCACAGGAGAAGCCCTCAAAGGGCGGATATTGCACCTATTTCTCAATGGATACAGGAGGTATGGGGCTCCTTATATAGCCTCCACAGAGCCTCCAAGTCCCACCACTGGTAGATGTGGGACTAAACACATGGATGCGGTAAATGGATCCTGGAGGTATCCATTTACCCATCTACAACTCAACATGCGCACAACCAAATACTCCAACACTCCCCCTCAAACTGGAGCACGCAATGCTCAGCTTGGACAAACAGAAAGAAACTCAACTCACAATACATGACACTACAGATAATATCAACTCAACGCGCACAACTGTTGGTTGCTGTCGAGGACGTTGCCTCTCATGCCGTGCAGGTGAGGAATACGAACGGGCTGGAGTGTAAGTCAAACAGAGGACTCGGAATCTGACCATCGAGTCTGAAACTGCGCATGTAGTCTCCTCGTCGGAGAACTGGGTCTCTCCCATCTGGCTCAGAGAATGTTACTCTACTATGGAGTCCCTATGATACCACATGAAAACTCTTGCCCACATGGCATAGGGAATGGTCCTCTACTCTAGAATCCCTATGGCTCACATGAAAACTCTGGCCTGACAACAACAAGAATGATGGGGATCGCGAAACTGGAGATCGCACACTTGTGCGTCTTGAACTGCAGACTCGGAAACTGACGTCGAGTCTAAACATTTGTAGAGTCTAGAAATCTGATTGGTCTCTGGAATATCTGAATCTGGAGAACCTGGAAAGTATGACAATCTGGCTTGTGACTCTACATATACTCCCCTTTTCTCCCATTTGTCGAAAAATACTGATGGCGACCAAGTTGGGAGAAGACAAGAAGAATGGGGAGAACATGAACTACTTTTGGTCGTTTCATTTTTTTCTTGGCTTTTCCTCTCACACAATTTTTGTAAAACATTTTTTTTACAAATGTTCGTACGACTTTTCTTTTGTACGCACCTTTTTTTAAAAACATACAATTTTTTTAAGAAGAAAAAACATGTCCCAAACTTGGGCCTAAAACTATGGACCTCTCTTTTCTTTTCTTTTTCTGACCCTCCTTTTTTTAACAGGTTGACCAGGCCCCCCACATTTCTCTTTTTTTTTAGTTATCAACTTCCTTTTTTCTAACAGAATCCCCCCTCCCTTTTTTCCAACTTCTCCCCTCTTTTTTTCTTTCGACCTAAGTGGCCCACTTAAGCTCTTACAACGACAACCTACTTGGGTTGTAAATAAAATAAGGGCAGTCGTGCCTTTTTTAATCATGTGAGATTAGGGTTCCATTTTAGAACCCAAAATGTCGCCGCCTGAGAGGGAGGGTACTCGTACGAGAGATGGCGCGCCTGGAGTGTATCTCGTGCCGCCTGCGCCTGGAATTTTGGGTACCGCCACCGACTTGCAGGAGCTCTTGCGCATGGGAATCGTGAGAGGAAAGGAAGGCGGCCCTCGTTGTCGCCACTTGTTACGGACAACAAGGGCTGGGAGGTTTGCCGCCGAACTTTTCTTCACGGAGGTGGGTGGGGCACCGCTTGGGTGCCGCTCGAGGGTTGGGAGAGTGGAGGCGTCAAGGGGAAGTGCTTAAGATCGAGATGTGGGGACCTCCGCCTGGAGCGGAGGATGGGAGTGCTCCGCCTGAAGCTTGGGGAAAGGGTGGCACCCCCCCTTTTCTTCTTTTCTTGCGCAAGATCTGGGGCACGTATCAGAGGAGCATCGCCACTGGAGGCGCTTCTGTGTGAGATCCACTGCAAACGTCACCTGGAGTTGCAGCCACCGCCGCCGTCAACTGGGGGCTTCGCCCCCGGACATGCTTTCACGCAAGTATCTGGAAAGCCTTTCAGAGAGCAGGAAAAAATCCAGATTGGCTTTTGTGGTGCGGCTAGGGTTTCGCTGCCGCTCCCAAAACTTGCAGGAATTTCTGGCTGAAAATAGGGTTCAAGAAATTGAACCTTTGAATCTGGAACTTTAGCCAATCACATAGATCTTCGAACAACTAATGAATATGCATACTCTTCATAATAATCTCTAAGAAAAAAATGATTCTCGTACAAAAATAAAGAACATAAACATCCTCGAGAATCGACCCGCCCTGATACCATGTTAGAAAATAGGAAGCGGAAGCGAAATGACAAACAGAGCATAAGAACAGAAATATTTACTTGGGACACAAGAATTTTTACGTGGAACCCTACTCCCTAAGGAGCGGGATGAAACCACGGGAGAAGCCCTCAAAGGGACGGATATTGCATTCCTATTTCTCAATGGATACAGGAGGTCTGGGGCTCCTTATATAGCCTCCACAGAGCCTCCAAGTCCCACCACTGGTAGATGTGGGACTAAACACATGGATGGGGTAAATGGATCCTGCAGGTATCCCTTTACCCATCTACAACTCAACATGCGCACAACCAAATACTCCAACAACATTGTTGTAAGGTATGTGATGTAGCCAACCTCATGGGAGAAGACCAAATGGGAGTTATTGTCAATGGCTAGATCGTAGGTATTGGTAGCGATAGAGATGATGCTGGAGGAGCTGTGTAGGTTGTGACATTAAGGCCAAGCTGCAATTCAATTTTAATTAGTTAATTTTACATTGCTTTTGTAGTTCCATTTCTTTGCTTGTGTTTATAAACCCAAAGGATGTGCCTTTGGAAGTGTGTTTTAAAGAAGGGATGGGTCTTTTGTGAAGAGGCATGTCTCTCAGGTGGTATTGTCTCTCTGTGTAAAGCCACCATCATGTGTAATGAAAAGAGACTAAATGAGGTAAAAGTTGATCTAACCTTTGGCTTCTTCAACCCCCCAACTCGATCTTTCTTTCTCCTCTCAAATCATGCAATATAGTCATCCTCCCTTATCCTTTTCCATCCTCATGAGCTCTAAAGTTTTCACCAGCAATATATCCCACCACGTCAATTTCCTCTTTTCTCACACCCTAGAATGCTTCCCTCATTTTTCAATCCGTATCCATTGGTATCATAGCACATGGAATCTGAATCCTTCTCATGATTCACAATCCTTTCATATTTTATCGTGCAATCTTTGAATTAAATTGTCTTGATGACAGTTCAAACTCACCACAAAAGAAGTTCAAAATTCGCTCTAGCCAAGCTGCATTAAGGTATAAAGGTGGTTGGACTCGTTGATCAAGGTAGATATATTTTTCAAAAAAAAAGATAATATATACAATGTGATTTTGATGACATAAAAACATGAACAGGAGCCATCGTCAATTATTCTAGATTGAACAGCATACCCACTAATAAACGAGTATACCGACAAAGACAAAAGGGATAAAGAGGATCCTTTCGAAACTACATCCAAGATAGGCTACTCTCCGTAATCATTTTCGATCATGAATCCATCTGGAGGACAACTCTCGACCATACTTTCTCTCTCACGCCTACTCATGATCCTCGAAAATTATCATTACCATATGCCATGTTGGTTGTTGTTGTCGTCGACGGAGCTTCCCAGTTGCAACTGACGTTAGTAGGAGAAGAGGCCCACAGCATCTTCTACTTAACTGTCGCATTATCAATGAATATGTAATACCCATGGATCTCCAAAATGACTGCCAATATGGGTATTGGTTCATGTCAATGATGCATTTTCAAGTGACGGGCCTTCGATCACACAACTCCAAGCTTGCAAAAGCCAGCCGACTAGTTGGCCCGACTAGTTGAGTTGGGGGTAGCCGACTCGACTAGGCCTAGTTGGCCGACTAATCGGCCGACTTTTACAACAACCTTTTTTATTTTTTTAGTTTTTCACTTTTTTAAAAAAGCAAACATATTCTATCATCTTAATTTTATATTTAAAGTCAATTACTTCTTTTGTTTCATTAAAATGGTATATAAAATGTACAAATATATGTATATATAAGAATATATGTATAAAAAATGATTTATATATTTAAAATAATTAAAAAATTCAAAACCGACTAATGACCCACTAAATCCGACTAGTCGCCCGATTGTCGACTAATCCTTAGTAGTTGACCCCGCCGACCGAGTACCGACTACCGCTTTCTGCAACCTTGCACAACTCCAATGTTAAGAGAGGCCACATGCCTTTATGTCGGTGATGCAGCCCTCCTCCATGTCATTGTTGTTACCTCCCCGATACTAAAAGCAAGGTAGGAAATATCGATATCGTATCGGTCTATCCAGAAAAGGATATATCGGCGATTTATCGACGATATCGATAGAAATGTCAGAAATGGCTTAAAAAGCTATTTTTTATTGTTTTCAGAAATTAAGATCCAAGATAGTAAAACAACAAATAACCCACAAATACACACTTATAGCACACATATCCGCCACGTATACCCCATATATCGGTTATATCGAACATACAATTGTTAATGTTGATTCCTAACTTATAGATATTGGAAATGGATCTCATTCAAGTTCTTATAACATTGAATAACTTACAAATATACACTTAGGTGACACAAATACATCATTTATTATCCTTATATCGCCCATATCGATCATATCAAACATATCCAATATCTACGTTGATTGGTGATTAAAAAACATTGGAATTGAAATCAAAGTAGCTAAGTTAAGCACACTTAGAACACATGTTTTGTTCATGAAAGACAGTGAATGACATTGAGATGAGTCATTTGATTCAAAAATGTACATAATGAGACAATGTTTCTTTGGTATAAAGTTTTATCTACACACAAAAATAAATGAAAAAAATGTAAATTAATGCAATATTGTGTAGAGATATATTTCTATCTAGTATGCCGACTATGACCCTGGGTCATATCTAGTATGAAGACTTTGCCTCGATTTTGTATCGCTCTCGCGATCCTCACCGAAACAGTGCTTGACTTCAACTTTATGCCTCAACGTCAACTGATGTGCCTCAACGCAATTCGAGGAGAACCAGCTAGCTATGGGTTCGAGTGTCATTTCACCCTAACCAACATTAGTCGGTTCGGACCTCCACTTAGTTTCACTTACTCTATCAATAACCGAGTCGAATCTGGTGTATCATGGGGATTCCCTTTTCTATTGGTTCCTAGGGATTAGATCAAAAAAAATCTTGAATGGGGTATTCAACTCAAGAGATGAATCGAAATAGCGCATTCAAGGCGGTAGGAGAGTAGAAGATTCGATAGTCTAAA
Source organism: Ottelia alismoides (assembly GCA_037367405.1). Lineage (NCBI taxonomy): Eukaryota > Viridiplantae > Streptophyta > Magnoliopsida > Alismatales > Hydrocharitaceae > Ottelia > Ottelia alismoides. The sequence goes on along the minus strand of JAZKJV010006797.1, from coordinate 274,163 downwards.
GCGAAATAAGGGCAGAGAGAAAATCAAAGAGTTTTGCACTGTGTGAGTCCTGCAACTGAAGGTTGTCCCTGTGAGTGAATGGCCCAGAGTGATGTCGGATATAATATCTGGGCCACGACCGGGGCGACCTTATCCAACTTTTGAAGTCAAAAAGAAGTCGATATTTCTGATATTTTATATCATCGTTGCGCCAATCGGAAAATCCCCATATATTTAGCTCACGATTATTTTCTCACCTGAATTCTCATCTGATTTCAAGATTCTATTCTCTGGCTTTTATTGAAGGTGATGGTTGAACTTTTCTGACAAATACATATAAAAAATGACAAGTAACTATATTATGGAAAGGAAGGACTAACATCCCTTTGATTTGAACACGCTTGACAAAACCTGTGTCACCTTGCACCATATGTACTTCATGATATCCATGGAATTGATGTTAGTGCAAAGTTGTTGAGTTGTAGTTGAACGAAGGAAGTACGAGCATGGGTAAGATGTAATGAGTCTCATTTATATCCTTAAGGAGAGTCTATAGATTGATTTCCTAGAAAAGTTGACTGCCGGATCGCAAGTTGAACTGAGCACTCATAGCTCCAAAGGAAGGCGTCGACTAATATCAGACTGCCTGTCTCTTTGTAGTTGGATCCCTAAGTTTTTGGAATGTTCAAAACTCCTTCTAATTTGGCTAGGTCCGCTGACCTCGCACTAATAGCATTACGTTTCGAAATAGATCTAATTTAGTCGTCCAGATAAGCGACTTCTGAAATCCGGATAAAAATCAGGTAGTTACGTATTTTTCCTCAAATTTAGCATTGAAAGAAAGGAAAAGGATTAAATCTTTTTAAGAAATAAAGTTTTTGATCATAATAGATTGCAAACAATGTCCTACACCAACCCACTGCCAAAGCCATGTGGGATAATCTTGTTGCCACATATTCACAAGCCAAGAATGAGACAAAAATTCTACAGCTTTAGCATGACATCTTTACTATAAAGCAGAATGGCCGACCCCTACATGCCCACTATACTGCCTTGCGTGGGATGTTTGAGAAGCTTCATAGATTCATGCCTCTTACGGCTACTCCAGAGCAGTTGAAGACATATCGGAATGCTACGATGGTTGGTGTCTTCCTGGCCTCTCTTGACTCGCAGTATGAGGTCGCTTCATCCCAGATACTAGTTGATTCTACCATTCCTCTCATGGAGGAGGCCTTCCGTAGATTGAGCCAAGTTAATATTTCAACTCCTTCTCCAGTGCTGAATTCCTCGGTCATGGCGGCCTCTCGTGGAAGAGGTGGTCCATCTCATTTCCGTGGATGGGGATCACGTGGTAGAGATGGACGTGGTCGTGGACCACCTTGTATCTATTGTCATCGATCTGGTCATACATAAGATACATGCTACTCCAAGCATGGTTTCCCAACATCCACTCGCGTAGTAGAGCATGCTCAGCCTTATGTCGCTCCACTGACATCGGATCACTTGTGTCTCGACTGAGAGACATCATGCCCCCAACTAGTACCCCTTCACCTGCTTCAAAAAATAGCTTGGACATTACTGCTGCCGTAGGAGCTAGTACGTCAGGGTTCATGCCTCTACTTCTTAGCATGGTTCAGATATCTCAGAATGGATCATAGATTCTGGTGCAACACAATTTATGCGGAGATAGAGATCAGCTCATAGCTTATAGGCAGGTTCTCCAGGAAGGACTGTGGTCATAACAGATGGGACGCATTCAACTATCACAGGACAGGGGAAGATCACCTTGACTCCCTCTATGTAGTTGCAGAATGTGTTGCATGCCCCTGATTTCTAAATGAATTTACTGTCTATTAGTCATATTACTAAGGATTTACATTGTCGAGCAATATTTGACCCATCATCTCTTGTGTTTCAGGATATTCTTACATGCAGGGTAATTGGTTGCGACCATGAGCAGGACAGGCTCTATCGACTAGTCCAAACATCGTATATTGGACTATCCTCCCATTCCACTGGATCGGTATCTCCGTTTCTATGGCACTTGCACTTCGGTCATCTTCCACTTCATAAACTGTGCCAAGTCCTTCCCCAAATTTCACCCCGCTCATCATTCAACTGTGAGGAATGTCAATTAGGGAAGCATCACCGGTCTGTCTTCCCTAGTCGTCAGAGTCGGAGCAGTCCCATTTTGAGTTTTTCCATGTAGACATTTGGGGTCCGTGTTCCCGATCATAAGGGACACAAATTTTATTTAGTTGTTGTGGATGATTTCATTCGCATGTCTTGGGCTTTCTTGTTGAAGAATAAATCAGAAGCTGGAAATGCAATTATAAATTTCATTAAAGAAGTGCAGAATGTTTTTTCCACCTCTGTCAAAATTATTAGGACTGATAATGTACTGGAATTCTGTACTCATTTGCTCCCTCATTTCTTCTCATCTCATGGCATTCTTCATCAAACATCATGCGCATATATGTCCCAGCAGAATGCTGTTGCTGAAAGAAAGCATCGTCACCTTTTTTATGCCACTCGTGCCCTCCTGATCCAGAGTTGCGCACCTCATTCATTATGGGGTGATGTGGTTCTCATGGCTTGTTATCTTATTAACCACATGCTCTCATCGGTGTTGGGGGAGAAGATACATTTTCCCTTGTTTTCTCTGACAAGGAGTTGTTCTCTTTTATCCCTCGTATTTTTTAGATCTGTTGTGTTTGTCCATCGATTGTCTCCAGGGATTGACAAGCTCTCCTAGTGTTGTCAGATCAGGTATATATTCCACCTCCACCCACGCGCCAACCACCTTCATCACCATCTCCACTACCACCTCCTCCATCACCTCCATCAGCCCCACCTCCACCCATTTTCTGGTTCCACCACTACTAAATGACTACAACCGATGGCTTGCTCCTACTCATGTTCATGGTCCGTCATCCAGCACGTCCTAGGTTTGTTCTGACAACATTACTTCTAAAGATGGGACTGATATTGTTTCTTAGCAGGGGATGTCTCAGGAGGTTAATGATCAGGTCGATGGTAGGAACTATGAGGATCTTGATTTACCTATTGCTATTAGGAACAGAAGCACTCATGTGCTTCATATCCTACTGCTTCTCATGTCACCTTCGAGCGTCTGATGGGTGACTTCAGGAGGTTTGACGTTGCTTCGTCCACTATAGCCATACCACGACCTTACCAGGATGTATTGAAGGGTAGCAGGTGGCGTCTAGCTATGGAGGAAGAGATGACAGCTCTTCACTCGAGAGGTATGTGGAGTCTGATTCGTGCCCACTGGGGCATCTATAGTAAGTTGCAATTGGGTATTTACGGTGAAGCAAAATGCAAACGGCAGCATTGATCGGTACAAGGCTCTACTAGTTGTGTGTGGTTTTACTCAAACATATAGGGTGGATTATCTTGACACCTTCTCTCTAATTGCTCACCATTCTACCCTATTGATTCTTTTATCAGTTGTCGTAGTTAGAGATTGGCCTTTGTTTCAACTTGATGTCAAGAATGTATGGTGATCTTCAGGAAGAAGTCTATATACAACAACCTCCGAGGTCTGTTGATGAAGAGTGTTCATACGTGTGTAGACTTCATAAGGAAATCTATGGCCTTAAGCAGAGCCCAAGAGCTTGGTTCCAGAAGCTCTCAGATTTGTTTGAGAAGCAGGGATTCAAATGGTCGAATCCAGATCATTCTCTTTTCATACGGAGAACCTCCAGAGGTATGGTTGTTATTATGGTGTATGTTGATGATATACTTATTACATGAGATGGCATACAAGGAATAAAGAGGACTAAAGAATTTCTTGGTCGTGAATTTGTTACCAAGGATCTTAGAGCTCTTAAATACTTTCTGGGACTGGAGTTTGCCAGAAATCAACAAGGTTTTGTGATGACTTAGAGGAAACATGCCACTGATTTGCTAAGTGACACGGGTATGCTTGGATGTCGACCTGCTACCACATCCATGGATCCAAGCATGAAGTTGTATGATGATGATAATGATGAGGTTGACAGGAGAAGATACATGGAACTGGTGGGAAAGCTTCTTTACGTTACCATTACCAGACCCGATATTTCATTTGTTGTCAGTCGAGTGAGCCAGTTCATGGAACAAGTTTGTCAGATACATATGGATGCTCTACAGATGATACTAAGGTATCTTAAATCGTCTCCAGGTGCAGGACTGCTATTTAAAAGAGGTGGCACCATCACTATCTCAACATGCGCAGACGCAGATTATGCAGGGTGCCCCAAGGACAGGAAGTCCACAACAGGATTTGTTATATTTGTTGGTGATTCACTTGTCTCGTGGAAAAGCAAGAAGCAAACTGTAGTTGTTAGATCTAGTGATGAATCTGAGTATAGGGCTATGGCACAAGCATGCACAGAAATGATGTGGGTTCGAGCAGTCCTTACAGATCTACATATAGATGTTCCCCTTCCCATGTCACTAAAATACGACAATTAGACCGCCTTATTCATTGTTAATAATACCGCATTCCACGGAAGGACAAAGCACATTGAGGTCGGTTGCCATTATGTACGTGACATGATTCAGAAGGGGTTCATTTCTACATCCCATGTCGGCTCAGGGGATCAGACGCAGACATTTTCACCAAGGCCTTACTTGTAGGATCATTTCAAAAGTGTTCATCCAAGTTGAGTATGATAGATATCCATGCTCCATCTTGAGGGGGAGTGTAGAGATTTATTTCTATATTTCTACTCTTTTATCTATTCCTTTCCCTTCCGTATGTATTATGTAATTTGCATATAGGTCTCTCATTTATTTAATAGAGCCTAGGGCTCAAGGAATAAATAAGTCTCTTATTTTTCCCAACATTTTGTAAAGGAGTTTACCTAAAATCAAGAGTTCTGTGAAGGATTTGAATCGCCCCCCACGTTGTTGTCTCTCATAGCAGATCGCGGACTCAATGAACTCGTGGTAGCTTTCCCGTGTCATGTACGAGTACATGGCCTTGTAATCCACGACATATTGCATGTATTGATGGTCATCGATCCCTGTTGGAGTATTTGATTGTGCGCCACATGAGTTGTAGATGGGTAAACGGATACCTCTAGGATCCATTTACCCCATCCCAGTGTTTATTCCCACATCTACCGTGGTGGAACTTGGAGGCTCTGTGGAGGCTATATAAGGAGCCCCAGACCTCCTGTATCTGTTGGAGTATTGTTTGTATGCATCATATATGAGGGAGATGGGTAAATGGATCCCTCAAGGATCCATTTACCCCATCCATATGTTTAGTCCCACATCTACCAATGGTGGAACTTGGAGGCTCTGTGAAGGCTATATAAGGAGCCACAGACCTCCTGTATCAGATGAGAAAAAGACAATGATCAGAAAAGCGGCCCAGGCGGCCGCATATGCGTACTCGGGCAAGCAAACGTTCCGAGTACTTGATATGTTGACTTAAGGCGGCCAAAGCGCATAAGTGCCCCGAGTATGCCGCATATGCGGCCGCATATGCGGCCGAATTTATGATAGAACTCCCGCCCCAAAATTTTTATTTATGTTTTCGAAAATCGTAAAGCCGGCCCCCTTTTCTTTTCTCCTTCCAGCCTTAGCGCCCGCTCGCACGATAAACCCCTCTCGCAAGCGACTCCCTCCTTCCAAGCCCTAGCGAAGAAAACTTCTCCGCCACCCTCCCTCGAGTTGGCTGCCTCCTCCGCAGCTCCGCCATTGCGAAGGCGACTCTGCTGCCTTCTTTTCGCGACTCCGCCAAAGGCTGCTCCGCCTCCGCGACTCCGCCAAAGGTTGTTCCGCCTCCGCGACATCAACTCGAGGCTGCTCCGACTCCGCGACTCCTCCGCGACTCCGCGAGTCCGCCATTACGACTCCTCCGCGGTTCTCACAGGCTGCTCCGCCTCCTTCTTAAGAAACATCTGCCGACTTCTTTCAGGTAACCACTGAATATACAAGTCATTATCGTTTCTTATAACTTGAGAGGTCTTTTTTTTTTCTAATTCCCTGTTAATGATTGACAATGTAACACATTAGATGTTGGATTAGAAGTCTTCTCTATGATTATCTACACTAAATCCATGAATGAGTATCGTATAAAATGTGTATGCCACAGTTGCCACTATTAATGATTGAATACTTCTTAGGAGTGAATGCAATTATATAAAATGTGCATGCCACAGTTGCCCATTAGTTTGGTAGAAATGCAATTATAAGAATGGGATGAAACTAAACCATCAATGTAAAGAAGTGAATGTTTCCATTTCAATACTGGTTGTTTCCATTCCAATGTTAGTTCACAATGCGAATGGAACTTTTCCTAAGGTCTCCTTTATTATGCAGGATAGAGGACGGAAGGGAATTGTCATTCCTCTTCCGATCACATTCCTATGTTTAATAAGGTAGGTTAATACAATGGAAATCAAATTCCCCCGTATAAGGGAAGCGTGATTTCTAAGTACCTCCTAGAAATTGGGATTCTCTTCCTTGCAAGTTGTGTCTATTTTAAATTAGACACAAATATGGATATTTCTTTGATATATGTATACGTAACAATTTCGAATTGAATGCATATAGAATATCACTTTATTATCTGTATATTTATCTCTTTTTATTTTTACAGTGGAATTTTAGTTTATTAACTATTTTGACATGAATTTAGGTCATCATGGACTCAGAACCAACACATGTGACGGAAAATGTGTTTTTTACTCCACCCGGATCTACCGATCCGGGATGGAAATATGTGTATCTTATGGAGAAGACGAATCCAAATTCCGTGACTTGTCGCTTGTGTGGCAAGGTCTTGAAAGGCGGAATTAACCGAATGAAACAACACCTTGGTCACATCAAAAGGAATTGCAAATCATGCCCTAAGGCGGATTCTGAAGTACAGAAGGAGATACGTGATTATGTTGAGGGAATTCTGAAGAAGAAGAATGAGAAAGCTATCACTTTGAAAGAAATGAGAGAGGAGGTGGTTATTACGAAATTGCAGAGCCTTTGTTGAAGGATGAAGTGGAAGAAACAAAAGAAATTTTTGAAAGGGCACAAGGATGCATGGAAGAAAAGTGGATGTTCCATCATGACAGATGCATGGACCGACATGAGGGGAAGAAGCATAATGAACTTGTGCGTTAACTGCATTTTGGGCACATGTTTTTTGAAGTCTGTCGATCCTTCAGTTGATGCACATACTGCTGAATACATATCCTCATTGGTGGAGGATTGCATCAAGGAAGTTGGAGTAGACAATGTTCTGCAAATTGTGACTGACAATGCCTCTGCTAATATGGCAGCTGGGAGGCTCCTCAAGACCAAATATCCAAACATTTTTTGGCCATCTTCTGCTGCTCATTGTATAGATCTCATGCTTGAAGAAATTGGAAAGAGGCGAAGGTCAAAAATTGCATAGCAAAGGCCAGAACACTAACTATTTTCATCTACAGCCATGCAAAGACGCTCAGCTTGATGCGACACTTTACCCAAAGGGGTGAGATAGTCAGACCAGGGCAAACAAGATTTGCCACTTGTTTTCTCACGCTACAAAGTGTCTTTGAAAAAAAAGAGAAGTTGAGATTGATGTTTTCTTGATGAATGGAGAGAATGCAAGTGGTTCAGGACAAAGAAAGGTGAAACTGCTGGATCAATTGTTGTTAGTACAACATTTTGGAGCCAAGTTTCCTTAACCTTGAAGATCTTTTCCCTGCTCGTTCGTCTCTTGCGTGTTGTTGATGGTGATCGGAGGCCGTCATTGAGTTTTGTGTATGGAGGGCTTGAAGATGCAAAGAAGGAGATAAAGAGTCTTTTCAAAGACGTTGAGCATTCATATAAGCCGTACGTTGATGCCATTGATTCAAAGTCGAGAGGGAGGTTAGATAGTCCGCTTCACCTTGCAGCTTATTATATCAACCCCTTTTATTTCTATAGGGATGATGACAAAGCTATTTCTGAAGATAGCTTTGTCATAGATGGATTTTTGTATTGCTTGGAGATATTTTACCCTGATTTAGAAGTTCAAGATGTCATCACAACGATAATATGGTTCTTTACAAAAATGGAGAAGGTGCATTTGGAAAACCCCTTGCTATCAAGTTGAGATCCGTCAAAGAAGATGTGTTCGATCCAGGTAGTAGCATGTGTGATGTGTCATTTCTAATATATGCTTTATACATATTTCAAGTACATGAAAAGAATAAGGAGCTGACTTTAATTTTCCTTCTAGCTAATTGGTGGTCTCTATTTGGTGGTGAGACACCAAACATGAAGGCGATGGCAATGAAGATATTGAAGCTAACATCCTCTTCTTCTGGATGTGAGAGGAACTGGAGCTCTTTTGCAGCGGTAGGCTACCACATTTAGGATTTACTATTATTGATTAGACTAATGTTTTTTTAATCAATTAACATTGAATACTTGCATTGCAGATTCACACCAAGAAGAGGAATAAACTTGAAACCAAGAGACTGAATGACTTGGTTTTTGTGAAATAAAAACAATTCAAAATTGAGGGAGCAACAATCTCAGAAGGGAAGAGACCCATTTATTTCTAAGGATAGGACGTATGTAAGTGAGTGGATCGGACAAGAGGAAGACGAAGAAGAGGTGTTTCAAGGCTCAGGACTAACTTTGAGTTTGGTGGCTGAGGCAAGTGGAGCAGATGAATTGATGCAGCATAGGAGGAGCCAAAGGAACATGGATGCATTACCGAGTGTGGAGGAGGAAGAAGAATTTATCACGGATTCAGACACTGACAGTGATGAAGAAATTCCTCCTGTTGTTTTTTACGATTTAGATTAGGAATTTGATTATTTGTGTATGAAGTTATGAACTATGAACTTTTTTTGAGTTGTTATGAACCTTTTTTGAGCTGTCATAGATATTTTGTTATGAATCTTATCATCCACTCTTTTATCTAAATAGACAACTTTGGAAATATTTTCGAACTTGGGTTGACAATATTCACATTCTAATACCTACATTTTATTTTTTTTTAATATAAAATGTCTAGTATTTGAATTTATTATTATATTGGTAATTATTTGTAATTAAAATAATAGAAACCGCATAGTCCGCATATACTTCCGCATATACTTCCGCCTGACCGCTTACTCGCTTCAGACCGCCTGACCGAACGAATACCGCACACCGACTTTCTGAACCTTGGAAAAAGAAATGCAATATCCGCCCCTTTGAGGGCTTCTCCCGCGGTTTCATCCCGCTCCTTAGGGAGTAGGGTTCCACGTAAATCCGGATGTTCTTATTGTTCTAAGTTTTATTCTTTTTCCATGTTTCTCTTCCGCTTCCAATTTTCTAACATGGTGTCAGAGCAGGTTCGATTAGCGAGGTTTACATGTTCTTTATTTCTTCGAGATTCGATTGTAACGATTGTTAAGTTCGACTGTTTGTTTTATAGGTCCTTAAAACCCTAATCGTCTGGAGGCCTAGAGTTGACAACAGTTTTCTTTATGCGAGCATCCTTATTTTCATCGAGCAACATCTACTCGATTCCAGGGTTCATTTTGGAACCCTATATCAGAACCGCACAGGTGAATAGGCAGATCGCAAGGTGTTCCAAGAAATGCCATGGGCACCGCAGATCCCATGGATCAATCGTGCGAGATCCTACGTTGCACCATGCAGCTGCACCTCTCCTTCAGGCGGTTGCTCTCCCGTGAAGACCCTCCACGCTTCCTTCTCCAGGCAAAGGCGACACCTCCATCACCGCCAGAGAGATCCTTTTACCATCCTCGCGAATCAAGAGATCTCCAGACGGAGGCCTACGTCATCTCTACTCTTCCAGACGGCGTCGCAAGAACAAGCGGTAAACATCTCGTGCCAGCAGCACAAGTGCCTCCATCAAGGGGTGGTGACATCCAGTCTTCCTCCTCGCGAATCAACCCTTGCGCTCGCAGTCGAGCCTCCGCACCTCCCTCGCGCACCTTCTCCCTCCAGATCGTGCTCCCAGTCGGCAGCGATGGCATCCTTCTCAGCTCTTTGCTCACGATCCAGGCGATGGTAGCATCGCTTCGGCATAGAGATACGACGAGCCCTAGCAGGCGGCAGTCCGCTTTCTATCTCCTGGCGGCGCAGCCTCGTCTCCAGGCCGCTTCTCTCCTTCCGATCTCGGTGCTCCCCTCCAAGGTGCATCCTCCTACCTCCATCCTCGCCGCTCGATGCTCCAGGCGGAGCTCACCCTCCAGCGACGGTAGCAAGGGAAGAAAACCCCGATCGGGGGGGGCGCATGGTGATGGCTACAGAAACAAAGGGCCCGATGGCCGTTTATTTAAACAAAAAATTTATTGGGGGATGCTCTGTTGAATGGCGGGTCCAAATGGACCAAAGGAAAGAGTCTAACGAAAAAGGGGGGTGTCTCTACCGTAAGGGCCCAGGTGGGCAAGAAAAAAAATGATGAGGGAGAGATATATGGACCGAGTGTTTTTATTCAAAAAAATAGTCAAAAAAAGGGGCGCGTACAAAAAAAGAGAAGAAAAGACATACGCAGTTTAAAAAAATTGTAAAAAAAAGGGAAAGCCGTATAAAAAAAATGTCAACGGTTTTAAAAAATGTTTTAAAAATGATAAAATGAATGTTTGAAAGCCGGAAAAAAATTGTGATCGGCTATGTGATGTTTTCCCCATTATCTTGTCTTCTCCCAACTTTGTCGATGTTGATTTTCTGACAAGTGTGGGAGAAAGGGGGAGTATTGTGTAGAGTCAAAGGTTTTATTTCAGATTCAGAGGTCAGATTCATATATTCTCCAGACCAGCCGATTTCTAGACTCAATAGAGATTTTGTCAGACTCGACGTCAGACTCCAAGTCAGTTTCAGACACGCATGAGTATGTGGTCTTCTTTTCATATGTGCACATGTATGCCATCTTTTGTCTTGGTCCCCATCATTCTTCTTATTTTGTCAGTCAAATTTTCATGTGAGCCATAGGGACTCCAGAGTAAAGTATCATTCCCTGTGCCAGATGGGAGAGACCCAGTTCACCGACAAGGAGACTTTTCAAACTCCATTCTCCAGCGACTGTAGACTTCGATGAGGATTGCACTTCCACGGCCCATTTCAGTTCGGCCCTTTTTCAGAGATGGAGCAGTTGTCCACATGTTGTGGCGAGCCAGAGTACTCTGACGAGGAGACTCATTTCAGTTGCAGTGATTCTGACATGCGCAGTACAAAGCACATGCTCTCCGACGAGGAGATTCAGCAGACTCACACTCCAGCACGTTCATCCTCCTCACCTGCACGACATGAGAAGCAACGTCCTCGACAGCAGCAGTTATGCACGTTGAGTTTATATTGTCCATCATGTAGCGTGAGTTGAGTTTCTTTCTATTTGTCCAAGCTGAGTATTGCATGCTCCAGCTTGTGGGTGAGTGTTGAAATATTGTTTGTATGCGTCATATGAGGGAGATGGGTAAATGGATCCCGCCAGGATCCATTTACCCCATCCATATGTTTAGTCCCACATCCACCGGTGGTGGGACTTAAGGGCTCTGTGAGGGCTATATAAGGAGCCCCAGACCTCCTGTATCAGATGAGAAAAAGGAATGCAATATTCGCCCCTTTGAGGGCTTCTCCCGTGGTTCCATCCCGCTCCTTAGGGAATAGGGTTCCACGTAAATCTCGTTGTTCATATTGTTCTAAGTTTTATTCTGTTTCCATGTTTCGCTTCCGCTTCCTATTTTCTAACAGTATCCATTGAGAAAGTGCAATAGACACACCAGCCCTCTGAGGCGTTCTCTCGTGGTTTCATCTTGCTCCTTAGGGAGTAGGGTTCCACGTAAAATCCCGTGTTCAATGATGTTTATTCTTTATTTCTGATACTTGCTTCCGCATTCTCTATTTTCTAACATGGTATCAGAGCGCGTCGATTCTCGAGGATTTTTATGTTCATTTTTTTTCGAGATTCGGTTGCTTCTTGAAGATTATTCGAGAAGAGTTTTTATCGAGTTCAAGATCCAAGTTCCAGGGTCCCATCTAGAACCCTAATCTATGTCCATGTCCTGCCGCAGCTTTATCCATGCAGTGGCGCTCGATTCATCGCAAGCGACGCTCTCCAGGCGCAAAACTCCTCCCAATCGCTCGCAGGAGGCGCTCAGGCAATCAGCCCAGGTGCAAATGACTCCAGGCGGGACCTCTTTCACGCGCCCCCTCTGCTTCAATGCAATCTGGAGGTTCTCCTCCGATCCCCTTTGTCCCAGCGATGCCGCATCTCCCTCGCGACCTCCAGATGCGGTTAGGTCTCGCGCAACTCCGTCTCCAGATCGATGTAGCCCTTGCACAGGACGACACATCTCTCGCAACGACGGTGCCCTCCTACTCCAGCCCGTGCTCCTACTCTCAGATGGTTCCAACCCTCGCGCACCAAATCCACGCCTTTCCTCCAAGCCCCCTGCAGCGGCGCAACAACCTATCCTTCTCCAAGTTTTTTTAGGCGGCAGCAACCAGCCCTAGCGGCGTCTTCCTCCTCCATGCGAAGCCGCAAATTGGCTTCTCCCTCACACCCAAGTTCCAGGCCGCATCGCGATGCGGCGCAACCCCACTCGCGTAAAGAGTCGAAGCGGTGCTCACTGTTCTAGGCCGCTTCTCCAGATCGGCGGGGACCGTCCTCTCCAGATCGGGCTCGACAGCAAGACAAGCAGCACCGCCAAGGGACCTCCTCATCTCTACCCTCGCGCTGGTGATCCTGCTCCTCGCCGCCTCGCACTCCGAAGCGACGCACCCTCGTACGATGGCCTCCCTCCTCCAGACCTCGTCGCGACTCCTCTCCTTCCAGCTCCTCTTTCGGTGCGGTGACCCCTTGCGGCGTGATGAATCTCAGATTCACCATTCTAAGTCTCATTAATTAAAGCTCAAGTCCCTCAAAATCAATTGCATTTCTGCATTTATTCTGCATAATTAGCATTCATGCACGATTGCATAAGAATTGCATTTTAGCATTAATTTCTGCATAAAATAAGAAGCCAAAAATCCAAGCCAAAAGTGACCTGTGAATAGCCTAACTTCCCCTACTTTTAACTCCTCCATACTAACTCCGATTTCCACAAACTCACTTCCACTGTGTACACATCACTAACAAGAATAAATAAAAAATACAAAAAAATCACTAACCCTGGCAAGTGGACCAAAAACCCAAACCCTAGTTATAGGATTTTCGGACTAAAAGCCACATATCTTCCCCATCCAGTGTCCGATTTGATCCTACTCACTTTTGAACTAATGCACATTCAATTACCTTCAAAACAAGACCAAGTTCAAGTGAATCGGAGCTCGTATGTGAAAGTTGGGTTTTGGGCCTCTTTTGTACAATGTATTTTCGCGGCTTTTTGACCTGTATTTCATGTGTATATTTTCTTCATTTATAAAAATCCAAAAAAAAATAGATTTAGATGTCTTGTATTTATCTTTGAGTTTTCCGTATTTTTCTGGATTTTTATCTTGTTTAAAAATGACAAAAAAAAATTAGAAAACCAAAAATCAAGGTATTCTATGTACATGGGATACCCCAAAAATTCATTTTTCACATTTGACCGAATTTGGCTTTGATGTCTTCATGAAAGTTGTAGATCTCGTCGAGACGAGCATTTTTCGTGAAGAAACTTTTTCGATCCGGGGTCGTTTACTATTTCTTTTTGATTTTACAAACTCTTTTTCTTGTGATTTTTCTGGTGCTGACACGTGGCAGCCCCAGAGGCCGCCACGTGTCAGCTATTTTCCGCCTTTTTATTATCTCGTTTTTATAAAAAAAAAAAGTTAATTAAAATCCACCGCACGTGCGGCGCACGTGCCCCCAGGCACGTGCCCCTCACGTGCTCCGCCAGGAGCCCCTTCCGCGCCACGTGGCGCATCCTTGGCCGTCCGATCTCGGTCGATCGGACGGCCCACCCGCATCTCCCACCTCCGGATCCGTCTCCCCCAATTCCGCAACCGCCGCCTCGCAACGGCCGCCGCTAACCACTTCATCTCCCTCGTAACCACCGCCGCCACTCGCCTCCGTTTCCCTCGCCAACGACCTCCCCCGCGTCTTACGCAACCACCGGCCGCCTCCCTCGCCTATAAAGAGCCCCGCCGACCCCCGACCAACGGTATCCGCCGTTCAACCCCAGGAACTCCTTCTCCGGTAGTGACAGTCCGGCGAAGCCCCCCTCCATCGGCGTGATCCGAGGTCGGTCGACCTCGCCGCAGTGCCGCCTCCAAGCCACTGCTTCGCTCCGGTTCCCCTTCGCCGTCGAGCCCCTCCAGGTATCCTTCCTACTCTCTCTATTTCCCCCTCTCTCGCTCTACCTTGCCGCTCTCTACCTCGCCGCTCCGAGCTCTTCGCTCCGCTCGGAGCCATCCCTTCCTTTCCGCCTCACAAAAATCGCATCGCCCCTTATCGTCGTCGCCGCCCGAAGCTACTCCAACGAGCACCGCAGTCGCCTCCCGCGACCTTCGACTTCGCGTCACCACCGCCTTCCAGCTGCCTCGACTTCATCTTCCCCGACCACCATCGCCGCCGTTCTCTACAACAACCTCTGCTCAGCCGCCTCGAGCTCCGACCAACGCCCCCGCCTCGACTCCAACGTCGTCTCCGACTCCATCGCCAACGACTTCGACAGCCACCGGTCACTACCACCGTCCCCCTGGCCGTGTGTCGGCTAGAGGACGGCCACGCCGGTCACCGCTACGCCTCCGCCTGCGGTCGAGCCCCATCTCCAGCAGCATCATCGCCTCCAACCGTCATCAACAACCTCCAGGAGCGGAGGCCCTCCATCGCCATCAACTCCAAACGCCACCAGCTCCGTCAGCGACCTTCGCCCCGCCACCGACTTCGCCGCAGCAGCGGGCCACCTCCGCCTCCGCTGGTTACAAGCCAGCCAGCCCTCCGCCGTGACGCCATAGCCCCAGCCACCGGGCGTGAAGCCCGAGGCTCCCCACGCACGTGCGGGGCACGTGCGGAGGGGGAGACCTTCATCTACCCACGGGTCACGTGCGTCGCACGTGACCGCGTGGAATAACTGCAAGGAAGCCCCCGAAGACCTCCTGATTTGCGTTACAGTCCACTAGCCAGAGGCCACGTGCGTCGCACGTGACTCTCTGGTGAAATTGCATAGAGTCCCCCAGTTCTCTAGGTAATTACACTTAGGCCCCCCACTGCACTTTTTATTCATTTAGTTTATCTATTACATTTGCATTCATACCCCTGTGTTCTCCCTCTGTTTTGAACCTCTTCTAGACTTCATTTTATTTATTTAAAAATAGCACTGTGTTTGTTACTTAATTCTCTACATTTCGACATGTTGTGGGTAATTTTCTGATTGATGGTTAATGAATAAATAATTGTTTTGTGGAAATTGAGATATTTTACCCAATCTGTGCTCAGAAATTCATAGTTAATTAACCGTTGCTTAAAAAATTCCCCAAAAATCACATATCATAGAGATTAATTTGATTAACATTGTGCCCAAAAATCATTGCATTTGCATGCATTATTTGCCTTGTAAAAATCATTTTGTGCATTTCAATGTTTGATTTTTAATACGTATTAAACCCCACATTTTCGAGATTTAGGATTTTTCTGGGATCCATCACCTAGTGATAGATCTTAGATAATTTTAATTCTCGAAAATAAGTAGGTTTAATATTTATTAAAATTAAATATTGAAAATCATTCTGTTTGCAATTAAAAATTCGTAAAAAATTCATACTGCATCTAAAAATTCCAAAAAAATTACAGTGCACTTCTTTCATCATTTTTTACATCTCGGCCAAGTTTCGTAATTTTCGGACACCGTTTGAACGTATTTTACATTTTAGTCCCTAAAATAGGCCGAATTTGCATTTTGCACCTCATATTGCATTGAAAAAATCCAAAAAAAAAGACCGCCTTGAAAACCGAACTCAAAATTGGATAGACATTAATCTAGGTTGTTCCTTTGCCTCCTTGTGATCGACCTTGGGACTTGCCCAAGTAAAATAAACATAAAAACCACTGATTGAATTTGTTTTAAAATTGTGGTTATTTCTTGACTGTTCCGATCGCCGCCTACAACGAACGACTTTAATTATTTTCACGCACGAACGATAAAAACGATTTCTTATCGCGGCTTTTGCGGGCTCGTCACGGCGGCAACATTAGATAAGCCCCATCGGGGGCAGGATGTGATGAGAGATAGGGTTCGAACCTTAAATGAATGCCCTGCGTAGGGCTTATGATGTACGGGCCCAAGTGGTCTGACTTTAGTTTAAAAAAAAGATGAATGGATGAAAAATATGTGAGGTGCCAGCCGTAAAAAAGGAGGGGTTGAGAAGTTTTGGGCCCGCATCAATTTTTGGGCCGAGTTATTGTGTTTAAAAAAATCTGAAAAAGACGCATACAATACAAAAGCCATAAGCAATTCAAAAAAAGATGAAAAGTTGTAAAAAATGTTGAAGTGGTACGGCTTAAAAAAGGTTTTTCAAAAAATTACATGATTAGTGTTTTGTTGTCCCCCCATTTTCCTATCTTTGTTGTCTTCTCCCAACTTGGTCGATGTTTGACATTCTGACCAGTATGGGAGAAAGGAGGAGTATATGTGGAGTCACAGGTCTTCTCCAGATTTTAAATTCGTCAGACCAACCAGTTTCCAGACTCTACAGATGATCAGTTGTTCAGATTCGACGTTCAGATGTTTTCCGAGTCTGCAGTTCGATGTGCACATGTGTGCCATCATTTGTCATGATTCCCATCATTATTGTTTTGTCTCAGAGTTTTCATGTGAGTCATAGGAATTCCAGAGTAGAGCGTCATTCCCTATGTCTTGTTGGCAAGGGTTTTCATGTGGTATCATAGGGACTCCAGAGTAGAGTACCATTCTCTGAGCCAGATGGGAGAGACACAGTTCTCCGACGAGGAGACTTCTTCAGGCGCAGTTTCAGACTCGATGGTCAGATTTCGAGTCCTCAGTTTGACTCACACTCCAGCCCGTTCGTCCTCCTCACCTGCACGGCATGAGAAGCAACGTCCTCGACAGCAACCGACAGTTGTGTTTGTAGTGTCATGCAGCGTGAGTTGAGTTTCTTTCTGTTTGTCCAAGCTGAGCATTGCATGCTCCAGCTTGAGGAGTGTTGGAGTATTTGGTTGTGTGCCACATGAGTTGCAGATGGATAAATGGATACCTCCCGGATCCATTTACCACATCCTAGTGTTTAGTCCCACATCTAGCAGTGATGGGACTTGGAGGATCTGTGGAGGCTATATAAGGAGCCCCAAAGCTCCTGTATCTATTAAGAAAGAGCAATAGACATACCAGTCCTCTGAGGCGTTCTCCCGTGATTTCATCCCGCTCCTTAGGGAGTAGAGTTTCACGTAAAATCCGGTGTTCAATGATGTTTATTATTTATTTCTGATACTTGCTTCCGCATTCCCTATTTTCTAACAATCCCTATGAGTATCCTGAGACAAAGATAAGCAGTACTAGATCCGGTATCACGAGGGGCACGATGAGGTTGCAAAGTACTGGCTTGTGATCCTCGGGATGACAACAACAGAGTAGGAGAAGATATCTGCGGAGGAGGCACGGACGTGTACTCAGGGAAGAAACCAAAACTGTAACCACCAAAGAAGCCGCTCTAGATGTGCTCGGGTTGGCTACCTTGGTAGTCCTCACCGCTGTAGCTGTTATATCCTCTATACCCATTATACCCATATGATGGAGGTGTATACATCTGAGGAAGAGGTGGAGGTCCGGGAGGAGGAACATGATCTCTCATCATGTAATGATTCATATTTGCCCAAGGGACTTCGTGTTCCTCCACGATATGGGATGTCAATGTTCATGCAGCTCAACGAGCCTACAAATGATATCAAATCGTCCATATAATTGTCTATAGGACGATGGCCACATCCACATGCATTGTAATCTATGGGTCCTGGACTTGGACTTGGGACAAATTGTCCATGTGTGCTTCCATGTCGCTCCATGTATTCTCGTCCTGCGTGGAGCCTTCCTCGAATCTTATATCATGTGATCCACGATCACCCCCTGCTGACCTTGGCCCTCCTGAATGTCTCCCCATAACCAGATCTACCACGACCGACAATAGCATCATCATCATCACCACCACTTCTACTGTCATCCTTTGATTTGGATTTGGATTTTGAACCAGTGGAGAGAATGTCGTCAACAATTATATCAAGCTCCAACCCTCCAAGAGGGTCCATGATTCGCTTGGATCTGACCATATAGTCACCAACATATGCTCCCATTTACTGGCTTATATTCTGATTCGACATGCCACCCGGTTGATAAAGTAATGTAGCACCATTGGAATCCATCCACCTCTGCAGAACATCTTCTTCAGCATCCTCATCATCGTGCATCTTGAAAATGTATGAAAAATCGATAGGGTTTGTGTAGTCATCTTTGTCATGCCCCTCCCTTGCATGTTTCATCTTTAGCTTCAAGTTGTAGTGCACGAAGACAGGATCATGGAGCCTCTGTTCTCCCAACTTGTTCCATCTCTTCTAATGGATCAAGTTGAATGTGCTATGGTTGCTCTCACAGCCACCAACAGATGCGGTTTGAGACGATACTTTTATTGCCACTTTCCATAGGTTGGGAGCTTCCATCCCGTCAGCTGCGGAAAATCCCAAAAGGAGATAAATCAATAATAGTAATGCATCAAACCACAATTAATGGACTTATTCGTCTTCGTCCTTACGATGAAGAGTATTGCTTGTCCATTAACCGCGGTAATTCTGCCGAAGGAACCCAAGGCATTCCTAAAGTACTTGACATGCACATTATTGAAGTAACAAATTGTTACATAATACTCTTAATGAATATTTTCTTACTACCACACTAGATTACAGAATCAAAATTACCTCATTCATGGACGAGGTCTATTCCTCCTCGTCCTTGACAAGCTTCTCCACTACAATTTGTACGATCGCTAGAAGGTCAGCATTTGTACCAAGACTGTTCTTGTACTGGTACTTGGGATTGAAGTAATAAGCTGGACACAAACATGGATAATTCTCATATCTTAATCCATTTAAAGTGTTATCAAAAATAAAAAATAGATGTATTACATAATGCATACCAACCTTGTGAAGAGGATGTAAGAGCATCTTGAACCAACGTTTGTCTATGATGTCCAACCATGCTTTGAATCCTTTTTCAACTCCTTCTCTGACCTTCTCTTTCATGCAACGCATTGCCTCATAGATCACTCCCATGGTGGGCTTCTTGTCATCGTCTATGATCTGCAATGCAGAAACAACCGAATTCATTATCTTCGTGACCCAAGTCACATCATCCCAGAAATGGAGATCATTGACCAATGTCTCCACTTTCCGTCCTCCTTTAGTCTGAGCTTCAGGTATCTCGAACCATTCATATTGGCAACACATGGTCTTCAACCATGTCTTGTGTTGTTTAAGGCTTTGCAATGCTATAAAATCAGTTGCATAGCGTGTCATGTCATACCTCACCAGCTCACTATTGCACATCCGCCTCATCAAAGCCAGCACTTGGAATGGTTGTAAATGAATGTGGTGATTGTTCGTGTTTGCTCCACCACTTTTGAGACGAGTATCCTATTGCAGAAGTCCTTTAGAATTAAATCAATACAAAGTGCAGCACATTGTGTCTAAAAAATATCGTAGCTGCTAGACTTCATTATTGTTTCACCCGCTTTCTTAAAGTTGCTGCCATTATTCGTGACAATCTGGACAATGTTCTCTTTCCCAATACCCTTGATGTTGTCCTTCATCAACTTGAGCATGTACTTGTGGCCCTTCACATGTTCATATGCATCAACATATTTCAAAGCAATGGTCTTTCCATCGCAGTAAACGAGGAAGTTGATATGCTTACTTGTGTAGTTAGTCCATCCATCGCACATCAGTGTCGCCACGTGCTCTGGACATCTCCTCCTCAGCTTGGAGATGTACTCATTCATCTCCTCCTCCATCTCGAGTTACTTGTTCATTATCTCCTTGGATGTGAGAACCTTGACTCCCATTCCCGTTGCGACAATCTCATCAATGGCATGCTGCAAAAAGGGCTTGTTAGCAACGTTGGCCGGAATGTTATCCTCAAAGAAGAGCTTGATGATGGCCTTGCCCACTCTCTCCCATGCATTGGTAAACATCCCCTTTACCGTCTTCAACCTCGGATCCTTGCTTGGCATGTGCATGAACCCGCTCCTCGTCAAAAAGGGTTCCAATCCCTTCACCTTGTGTTTTTTGGTGGGTGGTGGTACAGATGCACCTCCAAAACCACTCTCACGCCACCGACACCATAGACGCCACGTGCACCACCAAATTCTCTAATTTAAACTTGCTCCTAATATATTCTTTTGTTACCCTCTTGTATGTCCTCCTCTCAGATGTGGTATGAATATCAGCGGGATAGATAACGTCATCATCATCTGATCGAAGAGGACATTGAACTCTTTTTCGAACAAGAATTCTTTGAACTGTTCATCCCTTCTGGACATCTCCACATCTTTGTCCTTCCCCTCCAAGCTAGCCTTCACCAAGTCCCACGCATCTCTGGGACAACATGTGCACTTGGCAACATTCTTGTTGTTGCCAACAAGATGGTGCTTTGGTCTCATAATCCCCACTCCTCCCAACTTCTTCCGATAGAAGTTGCATTGTGATTTCGATTTGTTGCCATCTGGAGCGGTGACATACCTCTAACCAATGTCTCCATTGTCCAGATGATCACCAGAACCATCAGATCCCGAACCGGAGTATGAACCCATGATGTTGATTACTGATTACTGAAGCCTGAAATCTGCAAAGAAATTACACAACAAACATTCGTAAGATATGTTAGGAGAATCAATTAATTGCTAATTATTTTTAGTTTTAATTTTTGGATTTATTATATTTATTGTTTATAACATACTTAATATGTGTAAAGTCTTAGAAATTTAATGTTTAACATACTATCAACATACTATCTATATTTAGATGTTTCGATTTCTAAAACAAACATCCTAGATATAGAGTTGAGATCAACAGTTTCATGACAAACCATGCATGGGACACAAAATACGAAAATAGATTATAGATCTAATGTTTAATTCACGGAATTAATTAATCACAAATTTTTAGGTAACATAAAGCGCCCTAAAGCCTTGTTTTCTATATCTAGAACATGAGATTTGAGTTTATCCATTCATAACTTAAATTAATTTCACAACATAACTTAAAAATCCCAAATCAGTTCCCCCAATATCTCACTAAATACTTCAAATATTACAAAAATAAGAATATGCATTACCTAATAAATAGGAACAAACCCCTGAGAAATTTCATTATTTCAACATAAAATTTGGAGTAGATCTAGAGCTTACCTCAAAGAAGAAAGGAATGAGCTTTGGAGAAGAGTTTCCAGTAGGCTACGGGCGAAATGAGGCAATATCGGGTCGAGTTCAGTGGAAATCTGACCTGAAAGATTCTCTGTCCCGGCGATAGATTGCCGACACGCGATATGTCGATGATATAGACCTCATATCATTGATATGCAGGTAAACGATAGAAAGGATGATATCGATATCCCTATCTCACTGATATCGATATAACGACGATATATGGCCGATATATTGTGATATTTCCTACCATGATTAAAACCACAACTGTTGTTGGGTCCCTAACAACCAACATCGTCGCATGCCCCTTGAATGTCATCGTGACTAGCTTCGTTGTAAAATTGTTGACATCGATTGATCATTGAGGGAAGGTGACAACTGCTCCTCCAACTCTCATGTTGTCACCGTTATTGTGGAGGGGATGCAGAAACCCTAGCCAAGGTCAAAGATTTCTATCCAAGAAAAAACAGATCTTCTCAAATTAAGGGTAAGTTGGCATGGAAAAATCACACATCAGTTCACTGCCCAAAAACATTTTATCCAAGGGTGAAAAGGGGGATCAGCTATCATGGAACATTTTGTGCAAAAACTCCCCTTCAAAAACCTTTTTATATAAAGGATAAAGTTAGGCAATGCATGGATAGGGAAATCTACTCAAGCGAGGGGAAGAACAATTGTGTTTCCGCCCCTCGGTGGTAACAAATTACAAGAGGAATGTTGAAAAGAAGAAAAATGTCCAAAATTGAAAAGCCAGGCCAAAGAATCCAAACAAAATTCCCCAATACAGTCATCGACGATCAACCGACTAATCAGAAGATGAGCTTTTTAAAGCAAAGGAGTGCAGTTTGATTGTTACTTTTCTATTTTTATTTTCATTGCTTTATTTGTGTTCGTAAGCCATTTTAGAGGTGTCTTTTAAGGAAAGGTTGTGTGTTTTTATGAAGAAGCTTGGCTTTAGATGGTATTGGATCTCTAGAAAGCCACATCATGTGTAATGAAATGGCATGAAAGGAAGTAAAAGTTGATGTAGTCTTTGGCTTTTTCTCCTCCCCCCACCCCCCTCTTTCTATCTCCTCTCAAATCCTCTAATCCAATCATCCTCCCTTATATTCTTCCCTCCTCCCCAAGCTCAACTTCCTCTTTTATCAACACCTTCCCTAATTTTCAATTCACATCAAGGTATGACGAAAGTAAGTTAAATCAATAAGGGCATGCCCCCCAAAATGGCAATTGGGAAGGCAATTGCAAAAGCAACGAGGGGGTCGGGGGTCTCCCCCCTTCCCCGCTAATGATTGAAATCCGATCTGGGGTTCTAATGATCTTGGTCTGGTCTTCCATCAAATCTCATATCCTTGTTCATCCAGTGCTCGACTTTCCATCAAGTTCTGATTTGAAGAGATCCACTCAGATCGATGGACCTTGGTTTAGTGGCAGCATTGATCCTTGCGAGGAAGGAAACCAAATGAAGATTAATGGTCTTCTTTTTAGGGATTTTAGGCGTCTACATGGTCTATGAGGGAGGATTCGTTGCCTCCGGAAGGAGGTTTGTTGTTGCATGGGCTCTTGAAGGGGAGCTGGTAAGTTGTGGACTCGAGGAAGAAGTAAAGTAACTACTACATGGACCAAGGATTCAGGCATGCTTGTTGCTTAAGGTCGAAGAAGAAAGCCTTGTCCAAGATTCAAAGGCTTGGGAATCGTGCAGATGCTTCTTCTTGGAGAGCTCTTTGTGCTTGTGGCACAGGTCGAAATATTGTGATATATCATCAATATATTCATATCGACATGGTGGCAATATTGTCGATGAAATGGTGGTGATATCCATATATTTTTCGGTCCAGCTTAACAAATTGTATGCTGACATGGCGATATATCGCTAATATATCATTGAAATATTGTATCGACACCATGTCGATATGGTATAAAAATCGGTATTTAAAACCTTGGCTTGCAGGAGATGTTGTTGACAACTGCGATATCCATACCTTTTTCGATCCAGCTTCACAAAATGTGCGTCGACATGAGTAATATTTCGATGATATATCGCTAATATATCGTTGAATTATTGCATCAATACCATGCCGACACGGTGTCAAAATCAGTATCTAAAACCTTGGCTTGCGGGAGGTGTTGTTGTCGCCTACGAATTCAAGGCCTTCACCAAGGTGTATACATGTTGTTGGGGGTAGCAACTGTGGTGTAGGCAGGTTGCCCATTGAGTGTTGTGAAGGGCCATTTGTCCTCTGTTTTACAAGAGAAAGGGTTTGTGGTTGGTAACTTGAGTTTTTTGTTGTCGTTGTAGTAGTGATGGTTGAGTTAACACAGAAGGTGTTCAAGGAAATGTCAAAGTTAACTAAGTTGCGCAAAAGGTGTTTGCGATAATGCCCAATCAACCTACTAAAGGACATATTAGCGAGTTGCCATTGAATGATGGTAATTTTCATTGTAGTCACCCATTATTGCGATATTCGATCGACTGGACTGAATATTCGGACAAAATGTGTGGTCCGAGGGTGACCTATTCGCCTAAATCGAATATTCAATGCGAATATTCAGGTGTTTAGCTGAATTTTCGGCTGACTATTCACTTATTGCTAAAAATTTCTTTTTTTTTCTTTTTGAAAGATTCCCATTTATCCCAGCATCACCACAAATGTTAAAAACCCATATAGGTAACTTATTAATCTGTACTTTTAGCTTGGATTATTATTGATTGATGACCATATATGTATAAATACATATGAATATATAAGATATAATTTTTTATTTAAATAATTAAAAAATGTAACCAAATAACTCTAAATATTCTCCGGGTACCAATTATTCTCTATTCGGTGACCCTTATGAACTGAATACCGAATACCGACTAAGGCAACACTAGTTGTCACATGTGATATTTGGGAAGAAAGCTGACCTAAAGAAGAAGGAAGTTTCTATGGTGTCTGTTAACGATGAGTTTAATATTAAAAATGAAGAAATCAAGAACTTTGTAGTTGTACTTCGTAGGAAGCATTCAGTCCCAAAATTTGGAGAGCCTCTGTCAATCAGGGATCCTATTTATATGGAAGGAGAGCACGTAATTGAAATCTCCGAGGAAGAGATTAAGACTTTGTAGAAGTCTATCGTGATGGGACTCATTGATTCTAAGGAATCAAAAGCAAGAGTTGGTAGGATATAAGAATTTTCTTAAAGAGAAGATCCTTTTCCATGGCTATTTCTCTTTGGATGCCTTGGATGCAAGACATTCTTATTCGTTTTAAAAAGAAAATGGATTTTGTGCAAGTCTATGTGATGGGTTATTTCAAATTTTTGAATGAACGGGTTTCCAACACCCGGTGCTCACCCTACTTTAGACTAATTTGCGTACAACTCAAGTCACAATTAGGGTTGGTTTATCTGGACTTAACGTCCATTTACATAAACTAGGGGTTATTAGGTTCATACCTCAAGTGATTGGGAGATTTATTTGTGCAGACAGAAATGTGATTGAGTTTTCTAGACCCAGTTACTTGCGGGTCTATGTGGAAGTTGATCTAATGCAAACAAGAATAGATCGCGTCATGATAAGAAATGGGAGTTAGTTATTTAAGCAAAAATTGGTTTATGAAAGTTTACCAATATTTTGCCAAGAATGTTGTGTGATCGGGCACCCTTTGGAGGATTGCAGGAGTAAAAGGGATGAGGGAAAAGAGAAAAATGGGAAGCCTAATAGTCCTAGAACTGAAATGTTACAGCAGAAACAACAAAATGAGCGAGACAAGACCCTAAAAGCTAATACCATACCGCAGCAGTTTGGCTTTGCTGATCACAAGCAGCAGCAGCAGATGCCATATGTTATCCAGCAGCAGTTGCATTATGAGTCACAGGCACAAAGGGTTCCTTTTCAGAAGGAACCAAACTAGACTGAAGAGAAACTATTAGTACCTAATAAGGCGGTCGAAGCCCTCTATTGTTTTGAAGAATTGAGGTTCGAATTTACAATAAAAATCACATTACAGTGCAACAATCTTTTTGGTTTTTGTAACTATTTTTAATATATATAATAAGAATATATATTTAGAAGATTATTGGTGGGCTCCTCGATGCCACGCCCATTTTTTCCTCAAAAAGAACACTTTATTATTGAGAAAGTGATGGAAATTGAAAATCAAGAAACAAAGGTGGTTGTACCTTCGTAGAAGCAGTAGGATGGAGAGTTACAGCAGAAAGCAGAGACTCTACAGCATCAACCCTTAGTGGTTGATTTGATACAACAGCTACTAGTTGTTGCTCATTGTTGGAGAGATTTTATGTTATATCATTGTTTTACAGTTATTTATTTCTTTTGTTTGTAGTATGTAATTTACCTATTATGGTTTCTCTCTTCTATATAAGAGAATCATTGGGCTCTATGAATAAACACACTGAAATATTATATTCCACATGGTATCAGAGCGGCGATCCTAGACCGGAGCCCTGATCCAAACATCCCAACACTACATCCTTGCCCCCACAGCCGCTCCTCCGCGCAGCCGCAAGCAGCAGCTGCCTCGCCTCCCGCACGGCTGCAGCCCCACATCGTGCTGCGCAGCAGCAGCTGCATCACAGCCGCTCGCAGCAACCATCCTGTGGCGGTGCCGCCAATCTGTGGGCATTCCATCGGCCATCAGTCGCTCGCAACAACAGCCTTGTGGGTGAATCTACGTCCGCAGTCACACCTTCTCATGTCCGTTTAGACATCTTTGGATCTATCTAAGGTCCCAGTTTGTTGTTCACGATGTCAGAAAGCAGAGTTGATACGCCATCTACAAGTGCATTCAAGGGTCCAACACCTATTGTCAAGATAGATGGTACAAAATATGAATTGTGGGCAATGCAGTTCATGAATCTGATGTAGGGTCATGGCAAGGAGCATATTCTGATGCAGGATGAGCTGGTGGACAAGATTAGGACCAACGCCTCATGTGAGGTTGATGATGCATATGCCAAGGTATGGCTATCCGGTATCGTTTCTATGGAGATAGCCAACGATATCCTTATTCAACCCACAGCAAAGGCAATGTAGGACACTCTCGCAGGAGCATACTCTCAGCGAATAATGAGTCGAAGATATTGCAGCTCCAACACGATATCTTCACGACCAAATAGGGTGATCGTCCTCTTCACGCCATGTATACATCTCTGAGGGGTATGTTGGAGTGATTTCACAGCTACATGCCCCTGACGGCCTCTCCAGAGCAGCATAACGTCTACAGAGACTCTGTCATGACTAGTTTTTTTGGCTGCCCTCAACCCAGAATATGACTCGGCTCGCTCTCAGCTTCTTACCGATGCTACCATACCTCCTATGAAGGAAGCATACTGCAGGCTAAGACGATTGAGTATCTCCTTTACCATACCTTCTAAGACTTCATCGGCTATGACTGCATCACGTGGTAGAGGTAGATCTACTCCTTTCGAAAAAAGAGGCACATGTGGCAGAGGGTGGTCCACGCCCACGTCAGACATGTTCATATTGCCACTGCTTAGGTCATTCAGAGAATACGTGCTACTCCAAGCACAGATTCCAACCATCAGCTCGTGCCCCAGAGCAGAGTTAGACTGCTCCTGATCTTATTGAAATGGTTGCTTTATAGTCTCGTGGCACGTGGAGTACTCTTACAGCTCCCGAAGACATGTCCATTGTAGGATGCAAGTGGGTGTTCACAGTGAAGCATAGAGTAAATGGAAACATTGATCGCTACAAGGCATGACTCATAGCTCGTGGGTTCATCCAGACTATGGGTGGACTATCAGGACACTTTCTCTCCTGTAGCTTAGAACTCCACACTTCAGGTTCTTCTCTATGTTGGTGTCACACGAGATTAGCCTCTATACCAGCTTGATCTATGTTGGTATCACACGAGATTAGCCACTATAGCTTAGAACTGCACACTTCCTCTACGGTGATCTTTAGGAGGAAGTTCACATGCAGCAGCCACCTTGGTCCGCTGTTGAAGGGGAGTCTCAGAAGATATGCATACTTCATAAGGCGATCTATGGTCTTAAGCATAGTCCGAGAGCATGGCTTCAGAAGCTCTCAGATGTGATAGAACAGAAGGAGTTCGTGAGATCCAATGCAGGTCATTCCCTGTTTGTTCAGAGGTCCCAAAAGGGCACTATTGCTATATCGGTATGTGTCGATGGCATCATCATTACAAAGGACAATGCACAGGGATTCAAGCAGCTAAGGCTTTCCTGGTCAACAGTTTGTGACCAAGTACATTGGCAGTCTCCGCTCCTTCCTTAGACTGGAGTTCGTCAGGAACCAGCGAGGTATTGTGAGGACCCAGAGGAAGTATGTTACAAATCTCCTATCAGAGACAGGTATGGCAGATTGCAAGCCAGCAACTACTCCCATGGACCCAAGTATGAAGTTCTATGTGACGACACTGATGAGGTCAACAAGAGGAGATACATGGAGCTAGTTGAGAAACTACTATATGTGACCATTACTAGGCCAGACATATCCCTTGTAGTAAGCAAAGTGAGTCAGTTCATGATGCAGCCAAGACGGACCCATATGGATGCAGTTCATATGATTTTGAGGTATCTGAAGACCTCACCTGGCATTGGTCTTTTGTTTAGCAGAGGCACATCCCTTGCTGTTACAGCTTGTGCAGATGCAGACTATGCATAATGTCCCAAGGACAAGAAGTTAACTTCCAGGTTTGCAGTATTTATAGGAATCAATTAGTATCATGGAAGATCAATAAGCAGACTGTTGTCGCCCGATCGAGTGTTGAATCAGAGTACAGAGCTATGTCACAAGGCAGGCCAGAGATGATGTGGGTTAGATCAGTTCTGATTGACCTGGCCATTGAGGTGCCTCTTCCTATGCACTTACAATTCGACAACCAGGTCGCATTGTTCATTGCCAACAATCCAGCCTTCCATGAGCGAACCAAGCATATCGAGGTAGACTGCCACTACACTCGAGAGATGATCTAGAAGGGCTTTATTTCTACATCACGTGTCAGTTCTAATGAGCAAACAGCAGACGTACTCACAAAGGCTCTAGCCAGATGACCCTTTCAAAGATGTTGCTTCAAGATGAGCTTGATCGACATCTATGCTACAGCTTGAAGGGGAGTGTTGGAGAGCTTTTATGTTATATCATTGTTCTACAGTTATTTATTTCTTGTCTATAGTACGTAAATTACCCATTAAGGTTTCTCTCTTCTATATAAGAGAACCCATGGGCTCTATGAATAAACACAACGAAGTATTCTATTCCACACTCATCAGCAACAATAAGTGAGTATCTCTCCTCTGCAGCACAGCATGAACGACCGTCTAAACCTTATATAATGGCTATTCAATATGGTGCAACTCCATTCCCACAGATACAACAGCCGCAGCAGCCAAACATTGGTGAAAGTATTCTAGTAATTAACAACAGAAGGTGGCTGAAATTGTGGTGAAGAATCCACCACAGAATCCAGTAGTTATTATGTCAGCATCTGATGTAGAATGCTCAACTGAAACTATGCAGCCGAAGAAGACCGATTTGGAGGTTGGGCAACAACCATTTGATACAAAACAGCAGCAGCAGAATCAAGTTTCCCTGCATATTACAAAGCTTTTGCATCTTTCACAGCAAGAAAGTCCTATTGTAATGGAGAATATGAAGGGAAATGGAGAAAGAAAAGGCCAAATAGGGGGATAATCTCCTCTGGAGTTTGGGATTGAGCAAGACATGGTATGAGCCTGACGAAAACTGGGATAAAGGAGTTAAAGCACTCCAGGATTTCAAAGAAGATGTTGATTGGGGTGATTCCACTCGATCTGGTTTCACTCACTCTGATGAGAGGAAAGAAAAGATACATGTCTCAACAAGGTGATTTTGATTTAAAGTATGAGACGGTATGCAGTCGGGTGATAAATAACGGGACCACTATATCACCAAAAAAAGTATAAAAGAATGGGATATCGGTTTTTCCACGCTAAAGAAGAATGAAGAGTTAGATGAAGAGGAAGAGTTTGCAGCTTTTGAGAATGGCATCTCCTTTTCTGATTGTGAAGTCAAATTGTTAGAAGAAAGCAATGGCGATACAATTCCGAGAGACTTAACTATGCCTTCCCTATTAAAAAGAATGAACTTTGGATGGGTGAGGATTGGAAGATTAGATGGAAGCAAAATATTTTCATTGATGATGTTTAGGAAAACGGAATCAAGTATGGAAGCTGGACAAGGAGGAGCGTGAAGACTTCTCCAAAAGAATAAGAAGAAGATGTAGAGGAATGGCAATACTCGTTCATGACTTACAAGACTATTATAAATCCATGAAGCCAAGGAGATCAAAGAGGGGTGGCTCAAAGCACCCTAATTATTTCAATTTCATAAATATCTTGATGTACAACTCATAATTCTCTTCTTGACTGGAAGGCTTGAGGAGAATAGAACTTATAGCCTTACTCTCCATATTTTGGCATTGTTTTCAAGGCCCATGGGATGTAGCTTATACATAGTTGACTTTCTCGTTCAAGGTCATGTTGGCCATAACATTACTCAAGTTTTTCTCTTTTGCAAGGCCATGGTGGCCACTAATGATGTAAGTCTATATGCCCCTACTATGCACGTCATTAACTTATCTTTTGAATGAATGAAAGCGGTTACTCGTGCCGCTCAAAATCGGGCGCATTGGCTCGAGGCACTTTCTCTACCCCTTCTTACCCTGAAAAAACAAGGTCACCTTACGTCCTTGAACTGATAACCATCTTTTGGCTAACCTAGCCTCCTCCGTCCCTCGGGACCAACAAGGGGTAGTACAGGAATACTCATCTATTGTTCATCGACTATGCCTTTCGGCCTGATCTTAGGCCCCGACTCACCCTCCGTGGAATTATTATAAAAAGATGAAAGTAAGTTAGCAAGGTAAGAGATTGAAACGGGAGATGAGGGTAGAGAAGAAAGAAGAATAAGAAGGGTGGTTGGGTGGTGGAGGGGTGCGGATGGGGATGGGTGGATGGGGCTTACGCAATAGCAAGGGTGCTAGTGATGCAACATGGGGAGGTTGTACAGAGGACGATCGCAAGTAGTGGAAGGTGTAAATGAGGCTAAAATGGGGGTTATGGGAAGTAGGGTAAGGGAGGAAGATGGACAACGGCACGAGGGTTGAGGTAGCCAATGTAGGAGCTCAACAACATTTACTTGACATTTTTTAAAAGCTTGGCAAGTAGTAGAAGTTCATGTGTCATCTTTGAGAAGTCAACCATTGATCTTTCTCTTTTACTTTTCCAAGTTGGAGATACTATGATGGCTTCTCCTCCTTTCTTGCTTATTAGATGCTAACGACATGCATGATTATGGTAGGAATTAGTGTAGGCATCAGTTTCATAATAGCTATGATACATATTGTGGAGATTGTACCATTTGTGCTAAGGGGACTCATATATCATTTTTATAGCTTTCGTAAACATTTGAGTGCTTCTTGATGCCATGGTCATCAGAGAAAGAGGGAGGAGGATAGGATGAAAGGATAGGTATATTGATTTTTTTTCAATTTCACATTTAGAGTGTATTTAGATTTATTACTTTTTTAATCCATATGGCTAATATTAATATTTTGACCAAAGAAGACTAACAGCGGAGGTAGAGAGTGTAAGGATGTACTTAAGGGTCGTTTAAATATGTACTTAAGGGTCGTTGCGTAAATATGAATTATACAGGGTTGGAATGTAGATATCAGATTATATAAATATCTGATTTAGAAGCTATGCCCCACTTCCACAAGCTTTTCCAATCTCAGCACATAGCACGGAGCTCTACATATTACCCAACAAACGCACTTACACAAGCATCAACCAACAACCAAATGAAGCATGTCAATCACGATATCATAGAAGCAATTTATTCCTCTCAAAATGACTAAATTACCGAAAAGAGGAGTTGATTATCAAGTAAACTGCAGTGGCACGACTAACGTGGCGAATAGTGATGTCACATAAAACTCCCTTGGCCATTTATATTCATGGTACCAGTTGATGACAATTAGAATGAAAAAAATCATGAGCCATAGAAACGCTATGGGCAATTATCATTTATGATGCCATCATTTATTAGAAAATTGTATATATATGAAATCAAAGGATGCAAGGCAGAATAGACAAATAGCATGCCAAACTGTAAAATTATCATGGACACCAAAAGATAACAAAAATTGGGCATCCATGATTGTAGTTTGTCTATCCAGGTTAACCCGTAGTCCAGAACAACTCTTCTTCACTAGCCCAAGATGGTCTATATCACATTTCAAATCATCAATGGCGCTAACAATCTGAGAAGCATACAAACCATAATTTTGTACCGGGTATCATCTAGAACTAGCCCTTTCAGTAATCCCTGCATCACCCATATAACAAGAATGAGAAAATTCTATCGCATAGGATAGAATGAGAAAAATCTAAGGCATAGGAATGCTGAGAATGACTATGTGTGGCATTCCCCGTTCAGTCAGTAGATTATCAGAGCGTATGTGCTGCCAATAAATGGATTGAAGGAAGAATAAAGTATAAGAAGGAAACAGAGGCACGCCACGCTAAACATTTGCATCAATACAAAATTTAGAAGTAGGCTGCCAAATGTTCCTTGTCAGCTTAATCCCAAAATCACCTTACATGAACATCCTTGAAAAATTGATGGTACCTCTAACAGCAACGACTCGGTTATATAATACTGAACATCACAAATAATCACTTGGTTAATCCCCCCACAATCTCCCTTCCATGTAGCTCTAGAAAAGAAAATTAGTTCCAGTAAAAGACTTAAGACTAAATCATTCTCGTGTCCAACCAGTCACCCACGTACTTTGTAGAGGGAAAAGAATTCATTACTTTATGAGAGGCCCTAGGGTTCTCTTATATAGGAGAGAAACCTATGGGACAAATTACAAAAAGAAGAAGAAAGAAATAGAAAATAAGACAACATAATAATAAAAATAACTAATATCTTAACACTCCCCCTCAAGCTGGAGCATAGATATCGATCAGACTCAGCTTGGAACAACATCTCTGATAAGGTCCTCTGGATAGGGCCTTTGTAAGTACATCTGTTGTTTGGTCTCCATAGCTGACATGCGTAGTGGCAATAAGACCCTTCTGTATCATGTCACAAGTGTAGTGACAGTCCACCTCTATGTGCTTTGTCCTCTCATGAAAGGCTGGGTTGTTGGCAATGAAAAGAGCAGCCTGATTATCACATTGGAGGTGCATGGGAAGAGGCACCTCTATAGTCAAGTCAGTAAGTACAGATCTAACTCATATCATCTCTGTGCTAGCCTAAGCTATGGCCCTGTATTCCGACTCAGCACTTGATCTGGTTGATCTGGCAACCACAGTTTGCTTCTAACTCTTCCATGAGACAAGAGAATTCCCTATAAACACAGCAAAGCCTGATGTAGACTTTCTATCCTTTGGACACCCAGCATAATCTGCATCTGCACATGTTGTAAGCCTGTAACTGAAAAAGATGTGCCTATGCTGAAAAGAAGTCCCGTACCAAGTGAAATCTTCAGGTATCTCAAAATCATATAGACTGCATCCATATGCGCATGTCTAGGATGCTCCATAAACTGACTCACTTTGCTCACGGCAAAGGATATGTCGGGCCTGGTAATAGTCACATATACTAGCTTGCCAACAAGCTCTATTTACCTCCTCTTGTCAACCTCCTCAGTATCATCATCATAGAGCTTCATGCTCGGGTCAATAGGAGTAGTGGTAGGTCTGCAATCTGCCATGCCTGTCTCAGAAAGAAGATCTGTAACGTACTTCCTCTGAGTCATCACAAGACCCCGCTGGTTCCTGGAAAACTCCAGTCCAAGGAAGTAACATAAGTGTCCAAGGTCCTTGGTCACAAACTGCTGATCTAGAAAGTCCTTGGCACCCTAAATGCCCTGCTCGTCATCCCCTGTAACAATAATATCATCAACGTAAACAAGAATGATAATACTACCTCTCCGGGTCCTCTGCACAAACAATGAGTGATCAGCAGTCGATCTCACAAACCCTTATTGCTAGAGCTTCTGGAACCATGCTCTTGGACTCTGCTTAAGGCCATAGATAGCATTGTGTAGCCTGCAAACCTTCTGACACTCCCCCTCAGCGGCAAACCCAGATGGTTGTTGCATGTAGACCTCCTCCTGTAGATCACCATAGAGGAAGGCATTCTTCGCATTAAGCTGATACAGGGGCTAATCGCGTATCACAGCAACAGAAAGTAGAACATGTAGAGTAGAATGTCTGGCAACTAGAGAGAAACCATCCCGATAGTCCACCCCATATGTCTGGGTGAACCCACGTGCTACAAGTCTCGCCTTATAGCGATCCACGTTGCCATCTGCACGGTGTTTCACAGTGAACACCCATTTCCATCCCACAACAGATGCATCAACTGGAGCAGAAACAAGACTCCACGTGCCATGTGACTGTAATGCAGCCAGTGTTGTAAAATTCGCCTGACTGGCCCGACTAGTAGGTCCGACTAGTCTAGTCAGTGGGGTGGCCGACCGAGTACCGACAAATTCCGATTAGGTACACTAGTCGATCAATTTTTGCTTAAAGATACCATATTTTTTTTATATTTTGATGTTTTTATAAGCAAACCTATTATAATATGCTTAATAGTTTACTTAAATTCAACTACTTCTTTTATTTTATTATGATAGTATAATAATGTACAAAATCTATGTAAATATAAGTGTAAAAATAAGTTATATATTTGAAATAATCATAAAATTCAAAGCCGATTAAAGTCCGATTAAATCCGACTAGTCGTCCGACTGCCGATTAATCCTTAGTTAGTGACCCAACCGACCGAATACCGACTACCGACTTTTGCAACCTTGAATGCAGCCATCTCCTCCTCCATGGCTAACCTCCACTGACTGTCCTTTAAAGCCTCCTGATATGTTCGTGGTATCTCCACAGCAGATAGTGCCAAGGTAAACCTCCTGAAATTCTCTAACAGTCTGCTCAAGGAAACCTGAGCTGCAAGAGGATAAGTAGCACACTGTTGTTTCTGCTTTCGCAAAGCAATCGGTACACCAAGATCATCTGCCAAGTCTGTGACTTGTGAGTTCCCCTCTTGAGAGGACACCTGCTCATCCTGTATGGAATCATGCTGCACAGATAACTCAGTAGTGCCATCAGTAGAAACAATGTGCTTAGTGCATACCTGAGGCGTGTTGGATGATGGGCAAGACCTGTGAGCATAAGGAACCGAGCGAGGCCTACGAGGAAAAACACGTGGTAAAAACTGAGTCAGAGTAGGAGGTGGAGCCACAGGAGCAGGTGGTGGTGGTGGTGGTGGTTGAGGAGGTGATGGTAGAGCAGGAGTAGAGGGAGACGGAGGAACGACAGTAGGAGGTGGAGGCAGTAGATCTCATCGTCATAGTCAGATGGGGCTAGTCTGTCACCTGTAAGAGAAAAAATACATAACAGACTCAAAGAAAGTAACATCAGCACTGACAAAGTACTTTTGCTTTAGCGGATCAAAGCAATGATACCCCTTCTGGGTACGAGAGTAGCTAACAAACACACACTTGACAGCTCTAGGAGAGAGCTTGTCCCGACCTGGAGAGACATCATAAACAAAAGCAACAGATCCAAACACAC
This sequence comes from Ottelia alismoides, assembly GCA_037367405.1. Lineage (NCBI taxonomy): Eukaryota > Viridiplantae > Streptophyta > Magnoliopsida > Alismatales > Hydrocharitaceae > Ottelia > Ottelia alismoides. The sequence goes on along the minus strand of JAZKJV010006797.1, from coordinate 239,201 downwards.
GAGGTGTAAGGGAGAAAAGATCCTTCTCGGGAAACGCAATCGAGAAAGGAATCTTCTCTCCCAACACAGACGAGGGCATGCGGTTCACCAAATAGCATGCAGTAAGGACAGCATCACCCCAGTAAGAGTGAGGAGCATGACTCTGTATCAACAAGGTTATGGTCACATCAAGTAAGTGACGATGTTTGCGCTCGACAACACCGTTCTGCTGAGAAGTATAGGCACATGAGGTCTGGTGAACAATGCCAAGAGATCTAAAAACCTCAGAAAGCTGTAAGGTGCAGAATTCTAAGGCTTTATCAGTGCGAAGATATTTGACATTAGCAGAAAAAATATTCCCTACTTCAATAATAAAATATTTGATCATAGATTCAGCCTCGGACTTATTCTTCAAAAGAAAGACCCAGGAAATTCTAGAAAAATCATCAACGGCAACAAGATAAAAACGATGTCCCTGATGATCAGGAACACGACTCGGACCCCATATATCTAAATGAAGGAGCTCAAACAACTGGGAACTGCTCTGACTCTGACAGGATGGAAAGGATGAATGATGATGCTTCCCAAGCTGACATGCCTCACACTAAAAGGAGGATCTCGTGGAAATCTGAGGGAGAACATGGCATAGCTTCTGCAGAGGAAGGTGGCCAAAACGAAAGTGCCACAGATATAGAGAGACTGGTCCAGTAGGTATAGTGGAAATGCCAACATGAGAAGGTCGGACCAGTATATAGAGTTCATATTGCTCACGGCCACTTCCAATCACCATGCTCGTGAGTATGTCCTGAAATACAAGAGAAGGTGGATCAAAGATGGCACGACAATGCAGATTCTTAGTAATCTGACTAATGGAAAGTAAATTCATCTGAAAGTCAGGAGCATATAAAACATTCTGAAGACTCAAAGATGGCGTCAGATGCACCTCCCCCTGTCCTGTAATTGGTAAGTGATCGCCATTGGCAATGACAACCCATCTACCAGGTGGTATGGTCATGTAGGACTTCAGTTGTGCTCTGTCTCCACAAAGATGATGAGAAGCACCAGAGTCCATAATCCACTCTGTCATATCTGCACCATGACTACCAATGAATGCATAAGCGATACCTGAGGAGCTCGAAGAGGCTCTGTATGTGGTTGATGTATCTGTAGTGGGGGTTCCTGCAGCAGGGGTCATAATCTCTCGAATGCGAGAGACGATATCATCCAGGCGAGGATCTGCCTGGGAAGCAAGAGTATCTGAAGGCTCAATCTGTTCAGCTACACGGCCAGAAACGGGATATCCATACTTCTGATAGCATGTATCCTCTGCATACCCCGGTCGATGACAAAAGGTGCAAGGATCACGCGGACGTCTACCGCCTCTGCCACGAGGAGTGCGTCCTCTAGACTGAGTCTTCACTCCTCGACCACGAAAAGTGGCCATAGATGACGAGAGCTGAGGAGTGGCCATAGGAGGCATGATAATCCGGCTGAGTCGGCTATAGGCCTCCTCCATGGGAGGTATGGTAGCTCCAGTGAGAAGCTGAGTACATGCTGCATCATACTCTGTATCAAGGTCGGACATGAAAACTCCAGTCATTGTGGAGTTCCTATATGCCTTCTGCTGCTCAAGAGATGTCGTAATAGGCATATAGCTATATAGCTTCTCAAACATGCCACGGAGTGAACTTTAGTACACGTGCAGAGGACGGCCATTATGCTTGGCCTTGTAGATGTCAAATTGTAACTGGAGAATCTTGGCCTCATTCTTCGCTTTAGCATAAGGTGGAAGCCAAAGTGTCCCACATCGCCTTGGCGGTAGGTTGGTTCAAAATATCATTGGTTATCTCTGTGGTGAGTGCCCCACATAGCCAAACACGTGCTTATGCATCATCTTGCTTCCAAGAAGCATTTTCCCCAATTTTATCCGTTGGCTCTGGATCTGTCAGGATGTGCTCCTTATTGTTGCACTGTAATAGGGTGAGAAACTGCATGGACCACAACTCATAGTTGGTCTCATCCATCTTAGCGATGGGAGTCGGGCCCTTGAAGGCTCCATACGAGAAAACATCACCCTTGTTCTCTGACATGATGGTAGAATGACCAAATAACGGAACTCAACTAGGAAGTAGACCGATATAGACGAGTCTACATGATCATATTGAGGATTGATTGTACGTGTAGACTCATACAATCAACCTCATCAATTGTTGTTGCTTGCTAGGGCCGGAAAACATGATTTATAGATCAGAAATCACGTTTTCCAGTCAAAATCAGACCGGTTCAGACCGTACGACTTGTAGAGGGGCAAGGAAGACCACGGGAATGCCGATGATGGCTTGTGATGCCTAGATGACGGTCGTGGAGGCCTGGCCGGCCCAAGCAGGGGCCTAGCACGATAGGAGTCGCAACCTGGAGGCCTAGGGTTGCGGACTAGGGGATGGGGCGGCAGGTAGGGTTAGGGTTTTGTAGGGTACGGGAACTCCGGTCTAGGACTGTCGCTCTGATACCATGTAGAGGGAAAAGAATTCATTACTTTATGAGAGGCCCTAGGGTTCTCTTATATATGAGAGAAACCTATGCAGCAAATTACAAAAAGAAGAAAGAAATAAAAAATAAGACAACATAATAATAAAAATAACTAACATCTTAACATACTTCCAATCAGTGTTTGCTTTACACGTATTATGGGCAACGCAAGCATATTTAGCAGACACATCTGCAATCAATCGACTAAACAACTGAACCTCATCACCACACCAAACAAAAACATCAAATCCCCCGATAAATAGATAAAGACCTCCCGGTTCTTACCATGTTCCCAACTTTTCCAGTATTTAAACCCCCAGAACGCTCAAGATCCCGAGAAGAACCTCAATTCGCACGATAGAGCGGCCAAATCGATCTCAACCTCTATTGTCAACGACACATGTACCGTCAGCTCGCTACTTTGCCCGATCTTTGCAGATCACAGGATCATGGCAGTGGTTCGCACCCAAAACACGAAATGGGTGGCGAGATGCGGATGAAAGAGGACGGATGCGAGAGCAGGTGGAGGTGAAGACGGAGATTTGAAGACAGTACCTGAGGAGATTCGCGCGGAGGGGTTGTACGGGGAGTTCTCTTTCTAGGGATTTGGGGAGGAGAGGGGAGCTCGATCTTTTTCTTTGTTTTTTAATCGGTATATATACGGCTTTCTCTCTCCGCCAACCCTGTTCTTTGTTTGCAGTGATGTGTATGGATTAACATGGAAGCTTGGAAATAGCATAAGCGGATATTTAAGTTAAATAAGAAGATTAAGGCTTAACTAAGGTGCAAAGGAGTGACATATTTTTCGGCAGTGTTAAATCATGATCTGGTTGGTTTAGAGTCTATTTATTAGTATATTGTGCCTCCTAAATCAACATATTAGATGTATGTTGAAAAGGTCGAGGCCTCCCATTTTTCTTGCCGTGAATAAAATGTAAAGGATTTATTCTTTTGTCAAAAAAAATAGTGTTGGCAGATTATTATTGAACAAAATTCCAACATATTCTTCGTCAAGATATTAAAAAATAATAATAAGCATGCAACCCCATCTGCCCCCTTCCACTTTTCAATTTTTCAATTTTTCAACTTCCACCCGACCTCCCCAACCTCTTCTGTCACCTTCCACACGACCTTCTGCCTGACCTCCCTAGCCCAGTGCCTCCACCTTCTACCCGACCTCCCCAACCCTATGACCTCTCCCTTCCTTGTGTTGTCCCCGTCCCTGCATCCACCCCCCCCCCCTTTCCCGAGGCCTTTCCCTTCACCCTGCCCATCCGCTCTGCGACCAGCGAACAGCCCTGCCCCAACTGCATGCGATCAGTGGCCTCCCACGCCCTTCAACCCCCTTCTCCTTACGCCCAATGTCCCCTTCCCTCGCCCACCCCCTTCCGACCAGACCACAATAACTTCTCTACCACCTCATGGCGGAGCATTGGCTTTTCACCGTTAGAGAGGTTCATGTGCATCGTGACATGTTGCGGCGTTTGCTCGTCGATGTCCCCTTCTTCCATAGAGATGGCCTCCACTATTTATGACTTGGAAGAAGGATAGATTCCTCCTATAACTTGTGCCCCCGTGCCTTAGACACATCGTGAGCTCTCGCACTCTTGTTCTGCAGAACCTTGTGTGTCTCGCTTCGTACAGGTGGATTGTTGTGCCAATTTTAGAATTTTCACTGCTGCCCGGATGGTAGGGAAGGGAGCAAAGGTTTTACGTGTTTAATCTCTCATATCAAGAGGGTACATCTTTCCAGCAACGAGCGTGCTTCTATTTTGCGAGACGCAATTAGGAATTATCTTGATCTATATCTTTTCTTAGAAGGTACCTTGAGGGCCCTTGACCAGTGGATGTGTGGTACGTGCATGAAGATACAAGCTATGAGTCGTGACTGCCATCATGATGATGGTCTTGTTCGAGTTATAAATGGCATGGGGGTAGTTCAAGGGCACAACATCGGCATCTTAAAACATGTCTACATGTTGTACATAATGTCACAGATGAGTTGGTTGTTGATGTTGCGCTCCTCACCACAGTTAAGAGCATTCCTTCCAGTTGTCATCTTACTTTCTCTCATGCTTCGAAAATAGCTCTATATCAAGTTATCGTCGGTCCAGGATCCATACATGCTTGGGTGAGTTTGATACTTCTTCCCTGTTGTACCTTACAGGTTTTTAGGTCTATGAATAGGCGAGATAAAAGATCTTGCGATAGAAAGGCCTTGCAACAGCGACTTGTTCTAAGCTCACTCACTACGTGGGGCAGTACATACGGTTTCACCAAGTGGGTGGGTGATAGTTTGAAACGTGATGTACCTGGGACTTCATTTCTTAGTCAGAATAACTCCTTTGAGGAGAATAATTATCAAAGCTCCGACATCTGATAGTGCCTTCGCAAAGTGTCAGATGGACACTTTACAGTAGCCATAAAGATTTTGTGCTCTTTAGGAGTGCCTCCTTATAGTGAAGACATCATGAAGGCCTCATAGGCTAAAAATCCGTATAAGCCACCTCCTTCCATGCAAGATATCATGGTTTCAGAGACTACTCTTATAACTGATGCAGATGTTATTTTATGGGCTATCAAATCCTTTCCTAAAGGGACATCATTTGCCAGAGATGGCCTGAGAGCTCGTCACATTTTAGATGCCCTTTGTGGGGAGGGGTCGATGGTTGCCACTGATCTCCTACACGTTATCTCCATGGTAGTTAATTTATGGCTAGGTGGGAGATACCCCTCAAGTTTGGCTATGTTTGTAGCCGTTGCACCTCTTATTCCGCTACTCAAATCTGACAACAACATATGTCCTATTGATGTAGGCACTATCTGGAGGTGTCTGGTATCCAAAGTTGCCATGATAGGGTGGACAAAGAGACGTCTAAGTATCTCAATGACTTTCAATTTGGGGTGGTGTATATGGAGGAGCAGGGGCCATCTTACACAGCACCAGCAGATTTTTGAGCAAGCTTCACGACGACGGGTCTCTCTCTATGCTTACAGTAGATTTCTCCAATGCTTTCTGAAGGCTAGGATTTGGGCCATAGGCATCACGGGAGTGTGAAGATCGCATCAAATATGATCTAGAGCGACTAGTCATACTAGTCGCTCAAGGCAGCGAAAGTTAAAAATTTTAAAGAGATGAAATCACATGATTCGAGAATACTTCTCAAATCATTTCATTAAAGTCACAAACAAGTTATAAGAATACCTCCTGAAGCGTGGTTGCGATTGTTGTCTCTAAAGTAAGAGACATCTTGTCTCAAGTTTGATCCGAGGGAGGATATGCTTGCGAGCATGTGGATGAGATGTGTGCCTCTCGCAATCCATGTCTAAGATCTAAGCAATGAATCTCCTGATTTCGTCTCACGAAATCCAACATCTTCTTCACGAGTAAGGGGTGCGAAGAAAACAGAGATCCATGAGTAGTTGATCCATCAGCACAACGGCATGGCAACAACGACGACGTTCTCTAGGTCAAGATGTTGACGGTCACACTTGAGAGAGAGGGGCATGTAGAGAAAATGGAGGAGTAAGTTTGCTCTTGCAATTGTGTTTTAAAAGAAGAGCTAGGGTTTCCTTTTCTTTTATAATAAATTGGATGTCCATGGATCCTAATCCATGTGCTCACAAAATCAAAGGTTTGTATTGTTGTATGCTTTTAATCAATGGTCATGATTTTGTTGCATAAATTTGAAACAACAAACATTAATTTAAAAATAAATCAAATATGTTGCAAATAATTTACAACACACTACATTTATTTTAAATCAATCTCACGTGGATTCAAAGGAAAGAGAAGGAGCCTCCTTCCATTAATAGAGGGGATGATCATACAAGGAGTAGGACTCCTTGGCCATACCCCCTCTTAAAAGGGAAGGTGCTCCTCTTTTTCCTTAATTGAAAGATCTCATATTTCTCCATAAATCTCACATGTGCAACAATAATTGTTGCATAATTATTCACAAAAATAATTTCAAATTATTTGATGATAATTTCAATCATGCCATTGATAATTGTGAATCATATTCACACATCCAATATAAAATGTAAATTGTATTTTCAATTCAATGTTCAACGTGAATCCAATTCACATCAACATTTAATTCATAGATACTATTTACATTTAGCTCTCTCTCTCTAATATATTTTAAATCATATTTGCAATTATATGATTAATATGGATAGTGATATCCACATTATTTGCATCCTTGATAATTAAATCATGTTTAATTAATTCTCAAGTATATAAATAACATGAATCATATTCATATTATTCTAGATAATTAAATCACATTTAGTTATCAACTTTCCGATGCTCGAATATATTATCAACAATGGAAATATTCTTGAACCTTTTCAAGAATATTGCGCTTTCTCCATGGATACTTTGGAGATAAGGACATGGCGATTGTATGTTCCACGTAAAGTGACTTGTATATTGAGATCATATCTCAAATCCAAATCTTGAGGACCTCTCAAAGATGTTTGATTAAATCAAAGTTGTAAATATAATCTTCTCATTGTATCCGAATCATATTTAGATCAACATACAACATTTTGACTAAGATTGGATTGCTTCTCTACTGAGAGGGGTCATTAAAATACAAACATGTTTCATTACTCCCTCGGAATGGAAGCGTCATATTTATATAATCTTTTTTTTATCACATTACCCTTGAGTATTCCTAATAGTACGATGAATCTCATATTCATCATGCTAAGATTGGTCAATTAGGCTCTATTCCCTAAAATTCATATGCATTTAATAATTAATTTAGCATCATTAGGATTCATACATATATTAACAATATTCACATTTCATCATGCATAATTGCATAATGTGTAAATTAACCTAAAAACAACTAACTTCCTTGGTTTTTAATTAATTCATCCTAACTCCAATTTAACTCCAAACCACCTTTATTGTGTAGATATTACTAACAAGAATAAAAAAATACAAAAAATTTGGTAACATAAATAAGTGTCAAATAATCCCAAAACCAAATTTCACATCTGACAGACTAAAACGCGCATATCTCCCTCATACAATGTCCAATTTTGGTCTACTCACTTTTAAAGTACCATGTTTTCAAATACCTTCAAAATAAGACCAATTTCATACAATTCGGAGCTCATATGTGAAAGTTGAGTTTTGGGCCTCTTTTGTGCATTTTATCTTTTTGCGATTTTTGGCTGAAGATCATGTGTACACAATTAACTCTTTTTTATTTTATTTCTTTTTATTTGTGTTCTTCGATGAAATTTCTATAAAGAGACGTAAAATTCCAATTCTAGATCAAGACTGAAATCAAATAAACTGACTGTGTCCGAGTGCCCTCTGTGAGTCGGGATAAAGATCTCTTATTTCGTACTTTTATTTTATTTACCTATTTTCTTATTTATTAAAAATAAAAAAAAATAAATTAATGTGTAATTAAGTATCTTTTATTTTATTGTATTTTTTATAATTTTTATCCTCTTTTAAATCCACCAAAAAATTACAAAATCCCAAAAAGCGGGTTTTCTATACACATGGAGACCACAAAAAATACCACTTTGCATAGGTGAGCTCTTTTGCTCTCGATTCCTTCACGAATGTTGTAGATATTGTCGAGACAAACAACTTTCATGTCGATCACCTTTTCATTCGAATTTATGCTTTATCACTTATTATTTCTTCTTTTTTTCTTGTGTTTGGTCAAAGTCAATGACAGGTGGCATCCTTGCACTGGTCCAACACACCCCACTTAACCAAGTCATACATTCCCCTCACCTCATCTCTTTTCCAGCCAATCAAACCCTTTCTTCCATTGACCCCCTAGTCAACCCCCCCCCCCCTCCATCAACCGTTACATGAAAAGATACAACGTACCCACTCCTCCTTCATGAATGCCACCTCCCTCATCCTTGGATCTGTCATGCATGTAACTCCCGTCATCCCCTCATGTAACTGATGTACCCATGCAACCTTCTCCAGCTATTTTCCAAGCCATTACACCTATTGTTTCCTCCTCCACCACCTATAAGAACTAATTTCCTCCCACCATTATAATCATCCACCACTTCATAGAGTGAGAGATCGAGCCCCTAGAATCTTAGGTGACATATGAGATACTCCGGTCGAGCAATGACCTTCTCCCATCTCTGGCGTGATCCGGCAAGAAGCTCTCGATGTCGTAGTTGCATCTCCTTGCAGTTGCTCGAGCTCTAAAGGTTTGCTGACTTCATCGAGCGAAGACCCCAGTCGGAGCGTCATCTCCAGCTCCTCCCCAGGCTCTCATTCCACTAACTCATCGAGTATACCTCCTTTCATCTTTATCTTCTTCCTCCTCCATTATATTCATCTTTTTCTTCTCCATATTTTCTCTCTCCTCATTTCATCATCTTCCATCCACCATTCCTAGGGTTCAGCCTAGCCACCCCCCCTCCCTGTGACAAACGGAGGCAGTGGATTGACGATAGTGGCCAGATACCCCGGTGTTGACCCATGGTCAATTTGACCATGATTGCAGCCGCCTCCAACGACTGCACAAGCTCCAAGGACTGACTGACCTCGTCGAGCGACGACCTCAAGCTCCAATGGAGCTCCTCCCAAACCACTTCGTCTACCTTTGACTAGGTACCCCTCTTCCTCTAATCCTTTGATATCCTCCTTATTATCCCTGAAGGATATTGAGAATCCTCAAGCGCATCACGGAAGCATGATGATCGCATCTCATGCGATCAGGGCGACTAGTCGCAAGATGCAGTGGAATTTAAAAATTTTAAAACATGTGATGAAACCACATGATCACAAGAACGTTTCTTGGATCGTTTCATCAAACCACAAAGTATTAGAAATACCTCTCGAAGCGTGGTTGCGATCACGAGATCTCTAAAGCAAGAGATCCTCATGTCTCAAGTCCGATCCACGAAGACAACACTTGTGGGCGCAATGATGAGACGCGTGACTCCCACAATCCTCGACGAAGATCCAAGCCTCGAATACCCTGATTTCGTCCAACGAAATCCGTCGTCTTCCTCTAGAGGAAGCAACCCCAAAGAAGATGGAGATCCTCAAGTAGTCGAAGGCGAAGGCGAGAAGGTCTCTCTCAACACATAAGATGGACGGCCACCTTAGAGAGAGAAAGAGGACAACGAGAATGAGAGAGAGAGAGAGTAGGCGTGCACTCTTGTGTCTCTTCTCAAGGGCTAGGGCTGCCCTCCTTATATATTAGTTTGGGATCCAATGGATCTCAATCCATGGCATACATAGATCCAATAGCTAGGTTGATCCATGTGTCAATCAACGGCCATGATTGTTGTTGGTTAAAAACCAACAACATTAATTTATATCAAATTAAATATATGTTGCATTATCATCAACTTAATTTAATTTAATATAAATTAATTATTAAGAGATAACAATATAACAAAAAAAGAGAGACAACAAATCATCCCTAAAAAACAGGGGGCGTCACCTATGACTAAGTCATTGGTGACACCACCCCTTTTTGGTGGTGATTTGTCTCCTTTTTATTTTATCCTATTATTTCTTAATAAATTGCAATAACTTTTATTGCAATAATATCCACCAAATTAATTCCAAATTAATTTGTGAATATTTCAATCATGCCATTGAAAAATATGTGAATCACATTCACAACCCAAACTAATTTGTAAATTACATTTCCAATTAATTAATTAATGTGAATCCAATCCACATTAACAACTAACAAATGCTATTTACAAAATCTCTTTCTCTCTGATATATTATAAATCATATTTATAATATATTCATAGATATTATGGATAGCACTATCCACGATCTGTATTTCCTTGATAATTAAATCTCATTTAATTATCTTGGATAATCATTCTCACAATATGAATCTTATTCATCTTACACTTGATAATTAAATCTCATTTAATCATCAAAACCTTGTTGCTTGGATACTAAAATTATCACAGGAATTATTCCTGAACTCCTTTAAGAATAATGTGATTTTTCTGCAGATACTTGGAGATAAGGACATGGCAATTGTATTGTTCCATATATAGTGACATGGATATTGAGATCTCATCTCAAATCCAGATCTAACGGACCTCCCATAGATGCTTGATTAAATCAAGTCTGTATATTTAATCTTCTCATTGCATCTGAATCTCATTCAGATCAATGTCCAACACTTGGACTAAGATCAAGTTACTTCTCCACTGAGAGGAGTCACTAAAATCCAGACCTATTTCATCACTCCCTCGGATTGGAAGTGCCATGGTTATACAATCGTTTATGATCACATCACCCTCAGGTATTCCCAATACCTGCACATCCTGCATACTGGAAGACCAGTGATCAACCCGAAGATGAAGATCAATTTTACACTGTCTTCTTCAGGATTTGATCACAAAGTTTCTCAATCTTGGTCATTGGGATTTGGTATCGATCATATGCTTTCCCAAAGCATATATCATACCTTCAAATTCTTGTCATGCTTCCAAAGCACGACGACCATGCATGGAATTTGATCGGTCCCAATACCTCATGAGTGAGCTCATGTCTTCCGGTTCATAAGTAAACATGTATGATCCCTTTGAGAGATCGTTTTACTCATATACCCTTTTATGCACACCAGCTCGCTGGTGTATAGATCTTGGTTAGGTCGTCAACCTAATGGTCTGCCAAATGTACATACTCAGACATATAGTAACGCATCTGTCTCTGGTCAGAGGATGTGTGCCCATGCTGTGAGAGTATTCAACATAGGACTTAGGTTACCTCGATCTCGCTAAGTCAACCCATTGACCTAACTAATCCGACACCTCCGAATCACTATTCCCATGCAGAGGACATGCATCAAGAGGTCGGTCAGATATCAGCCTATGTGAGAAAGGATTGCCATCTCCTACTCAGGCTGGAGATCATCTCTTAATAATCATTTGACGGTGCTTGATGAGTCCTCTATCTAACTCATTAGATATTCATCCAAACACTAGCCTCTATGATTCATTTAATGAATCAACAGCTATATGATTATCAAGACAACCATGGTACATAACCCTAATTTGTACAATGGGACCTTATAGTGCATTCATTCACTTAATTTCAGGAAGGGAGTGAGCAATCAATAACTTTTTTTGATAAAACATATTTATTACAATAATATTTATTGTAAGAATGGTTCGCCTCGGGCTCACATGGCTAACAATCTCCCACTAGCCCTCAGAACCATTCAGGAACAGTCCTTAAACCCATACTCATTACATGCTGGTCGAAAACCTTCTGCGTCAGAGGTTTGGTAAGAGGATCAGCAACGTTGTCGGCATAGGCCACCTTGGTGATGATGATATCACCACACTTTTGAATCTCCCGAATGATGTGGTATTTCCTTTCTACGTGCTTGCTCTTTTGATGCCATCTGGATTCCTTTGCCTGGGCAATGGCTTCCGTGTTATCGCAGAGTAACAGGATGGGAGTATCAGAGGAAACTACGCCAAGCTCCAAGATGAACTTGCGTAACCACACCGCCTCCTTTGTAGCATCCGATGCGGCAATATATTCGGCTTCTGTTGTTGAATCCACTGTAGTGTCCTGCTTCTTGCTTCTCCAGCTCACAGCACCACCGTTCAACAGGAATACAAACTCTGATGTCGATTTTCAATCATCAATATCCGACTGGAAGTATGAATCTGTATATCCAAATACTTGGAGATCACCATCTCCATAGACCAAGATGTAATCTTGCGTCCGTCTTAGATATTTGAATATGTTCTTTACTGCATTCCAGTGTTGCTCTCCATAGCAGGATTGGTAACAACTTACCACTCCCACTACATGGCAGATGTCTGGCCTAGTACACATCATGACATGCATTAAGCTTCATACATCTGATGCATAGGGGCATCCAGCCATGGCCTTCTTTTCCTCAACACTTTGAGGAGACATCCCTTTAGACAGATGGATACCATGTCTTAAGGGGAGGAATCCTTTCTTGGAACTATCCATGCGGAATCGTTCAAGAATCTTCTTAATGTATCCATGTTGTGATAATCCCAATATCCTCTTTTCTCGGTTTCTGAACGACTTCATGCCTAAGATGTAAGAGGCTTCTCCAAGATCTTTCATCTCGAAAGTATGAGATAGCCAAATCTTCACACTGGTCATCATTCCTGTATCATTCCCAATTATATGGATATCATCTACGTAAAGCACGATGAACACAATGGCGCTCCCACTAAGCTTCTTATAAACACAAGGTTCATCAGGATTCTGCACAAAATCATTACTCTTCATGGTTTCGTTAAATCTGATGTTCTGGCTACGAGAAGCTTGTTTGAGCCCATAGATGGATTTCTTTAGCATGCATACTTTAGCGTCCTCAACTATGAAGCCCTGGGGCTGCTCCATATAGATATCCTCCTCGAGGTATCCATTGAGGAAGGTTGTCTTGACGTCCATCTGCCAGATGTCATAGTCAAGAGATGCAGCTATAGCTAGCAGTGTTCTGATAGACTTAAGCATAGTCATAGGAGAGAACGTCTCATCTAGTCGATGCCTTCTCTCCGTGTGTAGCCCTTGGCTACGAGCCGTGCCTTAAAAGTCTCTACTTTCCCATCAGGTCCCCTTTTTCTCTTGAAGATCCATTTACGCCCAATGGGTTTCACCCCTTTAGGTGGATCCTCTAGGGTTCATACACCATTCTTATGCATGGAGTCAATCTATGACTTCATTGCCAGCATCCATCTATCCATGTCATGATCCACGAGTGCTTCATCAAATGAAGTAGGATCATTGTCAGTTTCACTTGACACATGGAATACATACCTTTCAGGTGGTGCAACCACCCTCGAACTCCTTCGAAGAGGTATGGGTGTTTCATCTTCATTTATCTCATTAGTTTCTGGTTTAGGAACCTCAGAATCCTCAGGGGATTCAATGAGTTCCTCTACTTCATTTCTATCTTGACCTTTAAGGAAATCATCCTCCAGAAATTTCACATCTCTAGACACAAAAACCTTTTGGGTCTCAGGGTTATAAAGTTGATATCCAATAACATACCCAATGAAGTAGTACTCACAAGTGTGAGATTCCAGCTTACTTGCATCCACATTCTTCGCATGGACCAAGCAACCCCAAAACCTCAAGTGATTAACACTAGGTTTGGTTCCATACCAGAGCTCATGAGGAGTCTTAGGTACAGATTTACTAGGAATCTTATTCAGGATATATATTGCAGTCTCTACTACATATCCCCAGAAACTAAGAGGTAAACCTGCTTTGCTCATCATTGAACGAACCATGTCCATGATGGTCTTGTTGCGTCTTTCAGCAACACGATTAAGTTAGGGAGTTCCAGGGAGAGTGGGATTGGAGATAATTCCATTCTCTTTAAGGTATTCCTTGAATTCATCTGAGAGGTACTCGCCGCCTCGGTCAGATCGAATTCGTTTGATCTTCCTATCGGTTTGGTTCTCAACCAAAGCCTTAAATTCTTTGAACTTTTCAAAGGTTTCAGATTTATGCCGTAGTAGGAAGATAAACCCGTATCACGAATGGTCATCAATAAACGTCAAATAATATCGATATCCATTCCGAGTCGCGGTACTGAAGGGACCACATACATCAGTATGTATGAAGTAAAGAAAACCTTCGCATCTCGTAACCTTGTTACGGAAAGGCATCCTGGTCATTTTACCTCGAATGCAATGTTCACAGGTAGGTAAAGACTGGACCTGTAGAAAATCTAAGGGTCCATCCTTTATCAATCTATTGATCCTATCAACAGATAAATGACCAAGCCTTTGATGCCAAATCATATTCGAATGATTTCCATTCTCCTTGGATCTTTTAGGGTTTTTATTAGTGGTAGTGACAGTCATGACACATTCATCAATGCACAATTCATAGAGTCCACTAGAAGTCAAAACACCATCTGCAATAAATTTATCATATTGATTAATGACTAACTTATTACAGAAAAGGAAGGAATATCCATGTCTAACAAGCTTAGATATGGATATCAAATTCCTCCTGATTTCAGTACATAAAGACACTCTTTAAGTACTAAGACTCGACCACTAGATAACGATAGTCGGCAGGTCCCAATGGCGACTGCTGCATTGCTTGCATCAGATCCCATCCGGATGACTATCTCCCCTTGCTCCAGATTCCTAGTGTCCTGAAACAAATGCAACGAATTGCATACGTGAACAGAAGCACCAGAATCTACAACCCAACTTCCTTCTCGTCCAACGAGAAAGCTAGTTTCAATGATGAAAGTAGATTTCATACTTGCCGGGGCTTTACCTTTGTCAACCAACTTCAGGTACTCTGGGCAGTTACGCTGCCAGTGCCTCAGCTTCTTGCAGTGGTGACAGACATCGGTCTTCTTTGATGTCATTAACGTGGAAGCACTAGAAGATGGACCAACTCCTTGATTCTTCTTCTTTCTCTTCTGGGGTGGGCCCTTCCGAGAACCTTGCTTCCGACCGTGCTTTCCTTTTACTTGTGCAACCATTGCACTAGCAGAGGGGCCGTCCTTCTTCATTACGTCTTATGTAGACTTTAATGCAGCTAACAACTTAGCGTTACTGAAATCAACTTTGCTCATGTGATATGACACGACTAAGTTGTTGAAAGACTTAGGGAGCGATAGAAGAATAAAATCAGCCTACATATCAGCATCCGTGTAGGCTCCCAGGGTCTCCAATTCAGAGAGGTACCCAAACACTTTGAGTACGTGTTCTCTAACAGAGGTCCCTTCCTGCATCTTGCAGCGAATAAGCTCTTTCATCACATTATAACATTGTGTGCGTTTTATGTCACCAAACAACTCTTTCAGATTCAACATGATTTCTTGGCGGTGGTTCATTTCCACATGCTGCTTCTGAAGCACATTGGACAATGAGCCAAGGATATAACACCTTGCCAAGTTATGATCTTCATCATATTTCTCATTAAAAGTTTTATCTTCCAGAGTCTGAGGGTCTACAATCTTGTCCTTGGTTAGCACATATGAGATGCGCTCCGCAGATAGGACAAGATCCAAATTTCAGATCCAATCCGAATAATTTGGTCCGGTCAACTGATTGACCTCCAAGAGCCTGCTTAGTGGGTTCATGGACTTCATTTTCTGAAATTAAGAATGCACTATATTAGAATATATAAATAATTATATATCCAATTTTTAAAATATTTGATTAAGGCATTTTAAATCAAATTTGTCTTGATATGTCCACTATGAAAGATTATTCCCTAATCATCTTTCGAAGTAAGAGATATACTTACCACTATATATCAAGCAAGATCTGGGATCTCCTCTCTATCTTTATCATATCACAATAATATGAGAACCTGTGACTCGAATAAAGAGAAGCGGGAACACATTCCGCCTTGCAAGTCCAACTTGCATTTCACAATTCGGTCTTTAACACCCGGGCCCACCACCCCTAACATGATGTCGACCCGTTGCTAATTGAACCAACCGTCAACATGTTTAATACTCGCTATACACAATCCAATATCGCCTCAATAATATGAAGACCCGATATTGGGGTCACTACGTATACGGCCTTACTCTTTCAAGAAGCAAAGAACCCGATCCAAATAGATGTATATAAGATCTGTCACTTCGGACAGGCGTGCCCTATATACAACTTTTGGCGATGAAATTCTTTGCCTTGACGGGAGACCATGGATGTCACTTATGTGATCCTCCACCTCTTATTCAAATTGAAATAATTAATTATCGTGAATCGTATTCACATAATTAATTCTTCCAAGGGAAATACACATCTATTCATAATAGAGTGCTTTTAATAGGATATAATTAATTTAATCACATTAAATTAATTATCAATTCAATTTTCAATCAACAAACTTTGAATTTTACTTGAATAGTAGGTATAATCTCAAAGTACATATTATTTTGAATTTTAATAATTAGAAAAATACACTTTGATTTCTCCGGCATTATTGAGTCCCTACCCCGCTGTCATGGCCAGTACCGGCAAGAGTGGGACGGACCACATACGTTGCAACCCGCTACCCCAATGCTCTCCAACTAGACACCATATCCACCTCAGGAAAGGATAATGTCAGATAGATCATCATGTACTTTGAGATGCTCATCGGTCTTTCAATAGAAATTATACCATATAATATACATCAAAATAATTTTGATTATATTATAAGGAGATTTGCTAAATAAATCCCCAATCCTATTCAAGCTAGAGGGTTTTGCATGTAAAAGTTATCCTACAACTATTGTAGGATGACCTAGGGTTTAGTACGCAAACAATGTTTGTTGATGATTTCAAATTAACCAATGATCAAGATCAACTATCTTATCATTAGGGTTAGTGGGATGTCATTCAAGGAATTGACTATCATCTCTAAATATTTCACAAATACTTATCAATAATCATTTCAGAAAATTAACAATTAATTTTCATCATATTAATTTGAATGACTATCACAAGTTTCATGATCAAGTTTGTCAATTTCCAGCAATGACCCCTTATCACTAAAATTAACTTATCTTGTTCAATTTAAATCCAAAATTCACAAAATCAGTTTCTTAAGATTGCCAACTTGATTTAAAACAGAACCTAAGTGATATTTCACGTATTTTAAGGCACATAAAAACAATAATTAACTTATTAATCACGTTCAGATTTGTTGTTCCCGCAACAGTGAATACATGCTTATTCAAAAGGCCATATCTTGAGCAAGTGAATCTAAATTTAGTAAACTCAAATCCTATGGTTTCCTTATTAATGGGGAACAAAATCCAATTAAATATTTCATGTTTAAACAATTTAACTAGTGCCGAAAAAATTAATTAGACAGAGGTGCGAAAATTCAAATGCGATAAAACTTTCGCGACCCTTTCAAACCCAAGTCATCATAGGTTCATGGATCATATCCAAAACCTTTTTCGACCCAAGGCTCTGATACCAAGAATCCTAAAGCGCATCACGGAAGCGTGACGATCACATCTCATGCGATCAGGGCGACTAGTCGCAAGGTGCAGCAGAATTTAAAAATTTTAAAACATGTGATGAAACCACATGATCACAAGAACGTTTCTTGGATTGTTTCATCAAACCACAAAGTATTAGAAATACCTCTCGAAGCGTGGTTGCGATCACGAGATCTCTAAAGCAAGAGATCCTCCTGTCTCAAGTCCGATCCACGAAGACAGCACTTGCGGGCGCGGTGATGAGATGCGTGACTCCCGCAATCCTCGACGAAGATCCAAGCCTTGAATCCCCTGATTTTGTCCAACGAAATCCGTCGTCTTTCTCTAGAGCAAGTAACCCCAAAGAAGATGGAGATCCACGAAGACAGCACTTGCGGGCGCGATGATGAGACGCGTGACTCCCGCAATCCTCGACGAAGATCCAAGCCTCGAATCCCCTGATTTCGTCCAACGAAATCCGTCATCTTTCTCTAGAGCAAGCAACCCCAAAGAAGATGGAGATCCTCAAGTAGTCGAAGGCGAAGGCGAGAAGGTCTCTCTCAACACATAAGATGAACAACCACCTTAGAGAGAGAGAGGACGGCGAGAAAGAGAGAGTAGGTGTGTACTCTTGTGTCTCTTCTCAAGGGCTAGGGCTGCCCTCCTTATATATTAGTTTGGGATCCAGTGGATCTCAATCCATGGCATACATAGATCCAACGGCTAGGTTGATCCATGTGTCAATCAACGGCCATGATTGTTGTTGGTTAAAAACCAACAACATTAATTTATATCAAATTAAATATATGTTGCATTATCATCAACTCAATTTAATTTAACATAAATTAATTATTAAGAGATAACAAGATAACAAAAAAAGAGAGACAACAAATCACCCCTAAAATATAGGGGGCATCACCTATGACTAAGTCATTGGTGACGCCACCCCTTTTTGGTGGTGATTTGTCTCCTTTTTATTTTATCCTATTATTTCTTAATAAATTCCAATAACTTTTATTGCAATAATATCCACCAATTAATTCCAAATTAATTTGTGATTATTTCAATCATACCATTGAAGAATATGTGAATCACTTTCACAACCCAAACTAATTTGTAAATTACATTTCTAATTAATTAATTAATGCGAATCCAATCCACATTAACAATTAACAAATGCTATTTACAAAATCTCTTTCTCTCTGATATATTATAAATCATATTTATAATATATTCACAGATATTATGGATAGCACTATCCACGATTTTTATTTCCTTGATAATTAAATCTCATTTAATTATCTTGGATAATCATTCTCAAAATATGAATCTTATTCATATTACACTTGATAATTAAATCTCATTTAATCATCAAAACCTTGTTGCTTGGATACTAAATTCATCACAGCAATTATTCCTGAACTCCTTCAAGAATAATGTGCTTTCTCCGCAGATACTTGGAGATAAGGACATGGCGATTGTATTGTTCCACGTATAAATGTCATTTAGTCATCAACACCTTGTTGCTTGGATTCTAAATTCATCACAGGAATTATTCCTGAACTCCTTCAAGAATAATGTGCTTTCTCTGCAGATACTTGGAGATAAGGACAGGGCGATTGTATTGTTCCACGTATAGTGACTTGGATATTGAGATCTCATCTCAAATCCAGATCTAACGGACCTCTCATAGATGCTTGATTAAATCAAGTCCGTATACTTAATCTTCTCATTGCATCTGAATCTCATTCAGATCAATGTCTAACACTTGGACTAAGATCAAGTTACTTCTCCACTGAGAGGAGTCACTAAAATCCAGACCTGTTTCATCACTCCCTCGGACTGGAAGCGTCATGGTTATACAATCATTTATGATCACATCACCCTCAGATATTCCCAATACCTACACATCCTGCATACTGGAAGACCAATGATCAACCTGAAGATGAAGATCAATTTTACATTGTCTTCTTCAGGATTTGATCACCAAGTTTCTCAATCTTGTCATTGGGATTTGGTATCGATCATATGCTTTCCCAAAGCATATATCATACCTTCAAATTCTTGTCATGCTTCCAAAGCATGACGACCATGCATGGAATTTGATCGGTCCCAATACCTCATGAGTGAGTTCTTGTCTTCCGGTTCATAAGCGAACCTGTATGATCCCTTTGAGAGATCGTATTACTCATATACCCTTATATGCACAGCAGCTCGCCGGTGTATAGACCTTGGTTAGGTCGTCAACCTAATGGTCTGCCAAATGTACATACTCAGACATATAGTAACACATCTGTCTCTGGTCAGAGGATGTGTGCCCATGCTGTGACAGTATTCAACATAGGACTTAGGTTATCTCAATCTTGCTAAGTCAACCCATTGACCTAACTAATCTGACACCTCCGAATCACTATTCCCATGCAGAGGGCCTGCATCAAGAGGTCGGTTAGATATCAGCCTATGTGAGAAATGATTGCCATCGCCTACTCAGGCTGGAGATCACCTCTTAATAATCATTTGATGGTGCTTGATGAGTCCTCTATCTAACTCATTAGATATTCATCCGAACACCAGCCTCTATGATTCATTTAATGAATCAACATCTATATGATTATCCAGACGGCAATGGTACATAACCCTAATTTGTACAGAGGGACCTTATAGTGCATTCATTCACTTAATTTCAGAAAGGGAGTGAGCAATCAATAACTTTTATTGATAAAACATATTTATTACAATAACATTTATTATAAGAATGGTTCGCCTCGGGCTCACATGGCTAACAATCCCACCACCTACATCTACGCTCACTGCCATCTGACCATCCTACGAGCTTCGCCAAACCTCCGTCATCCCCGCCAACCCCTTCATTCGCCACTTCCCTTCTCTAGAAGCCTCTCCTGCTCCGACACGCCTCCTTCTCATACTAGCCAGAGAAGAAGACTCGGGCCTCCGCCTCCTTCGCCCGATAAGGCCCCCATTCCACTCACCTCGCACACTCGCACGCTTCGGCTATACTTCTAACATCTGCAGGTACACCCATGTCTTCAATGGTCAGAACCTTCACACCTTCTCCGGTCATCTTCACCGCCTCCAACGTGCATGCATCAACCCACCTCCTCAGCCATCATGTCATCTCCTTCATGCTTCCATCACCTTCGCAAGGACATCAACCATCTTCTCAAACCCTCAGGCGAGCATATGGAGCATGGAGGAGCTTGTAGGAGGTCGTCGGATCCCCGCCTCCTCTGGTGACATGCGACGGCGCACGAAGTACAGATATCATCCGACCGATTCGATCGGACGACCATTGCGATGCCACGTGGCCCGGTCGAGCCTCACGCCGAACCTTCAGGCTCGGGTCCATCGAACCTCGCACTGAGCCACCATGCACTGCCACGTGGCCCGAGCCTGATGCACCTCCCGAGCCTAATGCACCTCCAGAGCCAGGCCCCCTTGCGTGCATGGCACATGAGGGCTGGGTAATTTGCACTGAGGACCCTGTAAAGATTCAATATTGCATTTTGGTCCCCATATGCGTGCCTCACATGCCTGCTTGGGTATTCTACAGGGAGGACCATGAGATTTTACAAAATTGCAAAGAGGTCCCTACACGCAAATGGAGAAATTGCAAAGGACTCCTATCATTTTGTTAAATTGCAAGTAGGTCCCTCGAGGAATTTATTTGTGATTATTTATCATTTATTTCTCGCATTTTTCTTGCATTTATGCCCCTGCATTGTATCTTTCATAACTTGAGCATCTTAAGTCCAAATTGCATGATTTCATAGTCATTTTGTTGCTTATTTAATTCTCTATCTAATGGTTTATTTAAATGTGATGAATTTTTAATGTTAAATAGTGTCCCTTGCTCTATATGCCTCTACCATTAATAGAAGCTTGCATGTAATTTTATGCTCATATTGACTCTGAATCTGAATCATATTATGTGCTCATATTTTCTAGGGCATATTTATAATTCATATTTTGCATGTCTATCCTTTACATTCATTCATTCATTCTGAACATGCATCATCTTATAATTGCATTGAAAACTAAAATAAAAACACATGCACATTTTTGCATCATCTAATCTGCATTTTATTGTGTGCATCTACATGAAGGCCTAAAATTGAGAATCTATTTAGACATAAATCTAATAGACCAAAATTTGATAAATATATTAAATAGGCTCATGTCCTTGTGTTCGACCTTGGTAAACTTGCCAAGTTAAAATATTCCACAACATTCAAAGATTGTGATTTTTGATTGACCAAAGATCGTCTCATATACTACAATTCTCGATTATTAAAGAGGCAATTTTCGCGTTCATCAAATGGCGGCGTTGCTGGGGACACGACTCACCTTTATTTATTTGTCGAATTTTGAAACTTTTATTGTTAATATTTTCAAAATTGACAGGTCTTCTCATCATGCATTTTTGCATCAATTTTTATTGACTATTTTTTCTATTTTTCTACCATTTTTCTTTTGTGGCAGGACCCATGAAGATCGAGGACACTTGATCTCCTTGGAGGCATAGAGTTGGGAGCTCCCACTAAGAAGTGAAGGATATTGAGAATCCTCAAGCGCATCACGGAAGCGTGACGAACGCATCGTATGCGATAGGGGCGACTAGTCGCACTAGTCACACGGTGCAGCGGAATCTACAAATTTTAAACCAAACGATGAAACCACATGATCACGAGAACACTTCTCGGATCGTTTCATCAAACCACAAAGTATAAGGAATACCTCTTGAGGTGTGGTTGTGATCGCGAGATCCCAAACAAGAGATCCTCCTATCTTAAGTCCGATCCATGAAGAACGCATGTGCGGGCACGATGATGAGTCGCGTTCCTCCCGCAATCCTCGATGAAGATCCAAGCAATGGATCCCCTAATTTCGTCAAGCGAAATCCGTTGTCTTCCTTTAGGGCAAGTAGCCACGAAGAAGAAGGAGATCCTCGAGTCGTCGAAGGCGAAGGCGAGAACTTCTCTCTTTTCTCAAGAAAGGTGGTCGGCCACCCTATGGAGAGGGAGACAGAGAGCACGAGAATGAGAGGGAGAGAGAGAAGTAGAGTAGGCGTCTACTTGGTGTACCCTTCAAGGTCTAGGGCTACCCTCTTTATATATTAGTTTGGGATCCAATGGATCTCAATCCATGGCTCATATGGATCCAACGACCATTGTAATCCAAGAGTCATCCAACGGCTATGATTGTTGTTGGTTAAAAACCAACAACATTAATTTATATTAAATTAAATATATGTTGAATTATTATCAACACAATTTAATTAACATAAATTAATTTATTAAGAGATAATATGATAACAAATAAGAAGAGACAACAATCCTCCTAAAATATAGGAGGCGTAACCTATGACTAAATCATAGGTGACGCCACCTTTAATTTTGGTGGTTTTTGTCTCCTTTTATTTATATTATTATTTCTTAATTAATTGCAATAACTATTATTGCAATAATATCCACCAAATTAATTCCAAATTAATTTGTGAATATTTCAATCATGCCATTGAAAAATATGTGAATCATATTCACATCCCAAACTAATTTGTAAATTACATTTCCAATTAATTAACTAATGTGGATCCAATCCACATTAATAATTAACAAATGTTATTTACAATATTTCTCTCTCTGATATATTATAAATCCCATTTATAATATACACAAATATTCTAGATATCACTATCCACGATATGCTTATCCTTGATAATTAAATCTCATTTATATATCTTGGATAATCATTCTCACAATATGAATCTCATTCATATTGTACTTGATAATTAAATCTCGTTTAATTATCTTGGACAATCATTCTCACAATATGAATCTTATTCATATTATACTTGATAATTAAATCTCATTTAATTATCTTGAACAGTCATTCTCACAATATGAATCTTATTCATATTATACTTGATAACTAAATCTCATTTAATCATCAAGACCTTCTTGCTTGGATACTAAATTCATCATAGGAATTATTCTTGAAATCCTTCAAGAATAATGTGCCTTCTCCACAGATACTTGGAGATAAGGACACGACGATTGTATTGTTCCACGTATAGTGACTTGGATGTTGAGATCTCATCTCAAACCCAGATCTAACGGACCTCCCATAGATGCTTGATTAAATCAAGTCCGTATACTTAATCTTCTCATTGCATCTGAATCACATTCAGATCAATGTCCAACACTTGGACTAAAATCAAGTTACTTCTCTACTGAGAGGAGTCACTAAAATTCAGACCTGTTTCATCACTCCCTCGGACTGGAAGCGTCATGGTTATACAATCGTTTATGATCACATCACCCTCAGGTATTCCCAATACCTGTACATCCTGCTTACTGGAAAACCAATGATCAACCTGAAGATGAAGATCTATTTTACACTGTCTTCTTCAGGGTTTGATCACCAAGTTTCTCAATCTTGGCCATTGGGATTTGGTATCGATCATATGCTTTCCCAAAGCATATATCATACCTTTAAATTCTTGTCATGCTTCCAAAGCACGACGGCCATGCATGAAATTTGATCGGTCGCAATACCTCATGAGTGAGCTCATGTCTTCCAGTTCATAAGCGAACCTGTATGATCCCTTTGAGAGATTGTATTACTCATATGCCCTTACATGCACACCAGCGAGCCGGTATATAGACCTTGGTTAGGTCATCAACCTAATGGTCTGCCAAATGTACACACTCAGACATATAGTAACACATCTGTCTCCGGTCAGAGGATGTGCCTATGCTGTGACAGCATTCAACATAGGACTTAGGTTATATCGATCTCGCTAAGTCAACCCTTTGACTTAACTAATCTGACTCCTCCGAATCACTATTCCCATACAGAGGACCTGCATCGAGAGGTCGGTCAGATATCAGCCTATGTGAGAAAGGATTGCCATCTCCTACTCAGGCTGGAGATCATCTCTTAATAATCATTTGATGGTGCTTGATGAGTCCTCTATCTAACCCATTAGATATTCATCCAAGCACCAGCCTCTATGATTCATTTAATGAATCAACAACTATATGATTATCAAGATGGCCATGGTACATAACCCCAATTGTACAGAGGGACCTTACATGTAAATTATTTATTCTTCATTTCAGATCAGGGAATGATATGTGCAATAACATTTATTGCATAATGGCTCGCTGTGGGCTCGCATGTCCAACAAGAAGGCCGCAAATGAACGGGTGAAGAATTCAAGGAAGATTAGTCAGCTCCTCATGCATTTATATGTTGTAAAATAATGTATCATGCAAATATTTTTAGCAGTCCTCGTTTGAGGGCTCGTTTGTGTAAAAAAACAGTAGATCACTAGATGACTACTATTCCCCCCCCCACATACACCTCACATTTGTACATCCACTCAACCCTCCCTCTCTATCTCTATATTTTGACACAATGCACATACATACACTCCCTCCCGCATCTCCATAATCATCTGTAAAAACTCACCCCTCCCCTCTCCATGTATCTTTGTATAAACGTTCCGTCTAACCCCAAAAGCCACGGGTCCCCAACCTAAATTTCAGATCATTTGCTTATGCTATTTTAAACCTAAGTATAGGGGGGACCCGACCCATCATTACTCCCTCGCTCTGTCTTCTTATACTTAGGTCATTTTTGACCTAAGTATAGGGGGACCCTCCTCCTCAGTTATGCTATATCGCCCTATATTTAACCTGAGCAATGGCTTCATATCACTTGTGCTATGAGGACATAGAAAAAGTTAGGTATAGGGGGGGTATACTGTATATTACTACATATATACTATATCCATAGCTCGTATTTTTTTTTTAAATTCTTAAAAATCTTTTTGGGCTTGGTTTAAGTTGACTTGTGAACCGATTTTTGTAAAAATTCTTTTAAAAATGGAGGGATTAATTTTTTTGTAAAAAGTTATTTTTTTATAAAAATTAAAGTTTTGTAAATGAAATTAACCTTGTTCAAAAACTCCATAAAAATCTGAAAAATTAAAAACTTTTTCTTTGGTAAAGACTCTGACTACTAGGCTTAAAAATGAGTAGCTACTCTCAGTGAGGGAACTTCGGTCTCCCTTAGTAGAGTGGGTGGTTTAGAGGACATTATATATGGCTCCGTCATCAAGTAACATAGGTCCGTCTAACGGTTCATATTTACACACATACTGGCTGGGAATGGACACAACTATTCATATGAACCTGAGCCGATCATTGTCTCTCAAAGGAATTAAAAAATGAAAAATAAAATCCCCAAAAATTTGCAAAAAATAAAAATAAAAATCAACAAAATTCACTAACAATGGAGTTGGTGTATTCCTGACACACTCACATTCACTCGAGGCTTGAGGATTTGAGGACCACTAAATTTCTGAGATCTTGAGAGTCTGAGTTAGCCAACCTTAGTCATTATACATCCTTAGTTTGAAAGATTTGAGCACTATATTGCACTCTTCATCTCTGCCTTCTAAAAGAATATGATTAGCACAACACAATCATAATTGCATGATTGATGAGATGAGTTGAGTTATCACCTGAGGAACTAGGACTAGAGATTTGAGTTTATACCCCATCTAATGATGCTCGAGGATGGGATAAAGTCAATGAAGGCTTTAAGAAACATGAGTGCCAGCAAAACCCTAGCCAGTATGTGAACATGTTCGCATGGTATCTCTTTATATTTACATATATGCCATGGTGTGATGAAACTAATTTTAATTATTGATCAGTATGCGCCAACTTTTGATAAAAGAAGTGGAGCTAGCCAAAAAGAAAAGAAAAGAAAGGAAAGAAATGCATCAAGAAAAAGCTCTGTCCTTTAAACTCAAATTACAAAGAGCTTCCACCAAAGGCGAGCGCTCCCAAACATTTTCTAAGTGTCCACTTGGACCAAATGCTATTAAGACCAAGGAGTCAGGGCAACACCATAAAATGGCTCTATATTGTATAGTGATACAAGTCTGGGTGTTGAAGGTATCTTAGATACTCAAAAGAGACACACCCCGGTGTACTCCCAGAAAAACAAGTGCAGACGACTCCGAATTCTCTTGACGGACACATTGATCAACAAAAATAAAAATATACATGTGTGGCACTTGAAAGGCTCCTTGTACCAATGGGAGGGAGAGAAAAATAGACACAATCCTATGCCCTCCATCATGTGATCATTCATCTAAACTTTCAAGTCTGACAAACTAATGAGACGGTGGATTGAATGCAAGAACCGACTTATTCCATAGTGTTGAGGATTAGGTCTAGAGGAGAGTCTCTTGGATCATAACTTTGGGTGATGTCTCGACTCGACTCTCATGAATGCAGTATACTAAAAGTCATATCCTTATATTATATGTACAAACAGAGAGTCAGATAGATAAAGAAGTTGGATTCCTTTTGATTAAAGCATGGTTGAGCCCAGAATTTTAGAATCACTCAAATTAAGGGTCTTCAATGAATTGATCCTTGAAAATTCACATGCACAGTCATGTATTTATCAAACTAAGTCATTCATTCATTGTTGCACGAGGACGAGCATAGTTTAAGTATAGGGGTATGATGAATCTCGTATTCATCATGCTAAGATTGGTCAATTAGGCTCTGTTCCCCAAAATTCATATGCATTTTATAATTGATTTAGCGTCATTGGCATTCATACATGTGTTCATAATATTCGCATTTCATCATGCATAATTGCATAATATGCAAATTGGCCTAAAAAACAACTAACTTCCACGGTTTTTAATTAATTCATCCTAGCTCTGATTGACCCCAAAATTGTGTAGATATTTGATGAACGCCAAATTTACCTCTTTAATAATTGATAATTATCGTAGTATAGGAGGCAAATTTGGTTTGTCAAAAACCACATTCTTTGAATGTTGTGGAATATTATCTTGACAAGTCTACCAAGGTCGAACACAGGGACACGAGCCTCTTTAATATATTCATCAAATTTTGGTCTATTAAATTTATGTGTGAATATTTTCTCATTTATAGGTCTTCATGCACACACAAGAAAATGCAGATTACATAATGCAATTATATGATGCATGTATTTTTAGTTGATTTTTCAATGTAGTTTTAAGATGATGCATGTATGGACATAATGTATGGATGAATGCAAGAGAAAAACATGAAAAAGATAGTATACAAGTATGCTCTAAAAAGGTCACACAAATGAGCTTCATATTATGATTTAATTTCATAGTCAAATTGAGCATCAAAAGTAAGAGCGAGCAACTATCAATGATAGAGCCTTATAAAGCAAAGGACACTATATGCCATTAAAAATGCATCACATTAAATTAGTGTCAGATGAGAAAATTAACTATGCCATGAGATAGAAGATGAAATAAGGAACAAAATGACATTGGAATCATGTAATTTGAACCTAAGATGCTCAAGTTATGGAAGAAACAATGCAGGGGCATAAATGCAATAAAAATACGAGGAAAAATAAAGATAACTATTGCAAATAGGTCCCTGGAAAGACCTATTTTCAATAAATAAAACCCGGAGGGGGCCCTCTGTAAGTTTCCAAATGTGCGTAAGGGCCTCCTTGCAATTTTATAGTCATAAGGTCCTCCCTGTAATTTACCCAGGCGCACATGTGAGGCACGTGCATAGGGACCAACATGTAATTTCAGAATCCTACATGGTCTTCGATGCAAATCACCCAACCTTACACGAGATGGGCATGTGCAAGGGCTAGGTTCGGGAGACAGCCTAGCTTCGGGCTATGTGGCGCTTCATGGTCGCTTGGTTTGCAGCTCGGTGGACCCAAGCCTGGAGGCTAGGAGTGAGGCTCGGCCACACCATGTGGTATCACAAGGGCCGTCTAATCGTGAGGATCGAATAGTAGCTGTATCTCCTTCATCCACCATACCTCACCAGAGAAGGGGGGCTCCAGCGACCTCCCTGTTGCTCCACCATGCTCCACGAGGCCCAATAAAGGTCAGAGAAGAAAGCTGTAGTCCTCGCGAAGGAGCTGGAGATGTGGCGGGTCTCTGGGAGTGAATGGATCGGCAGGTCAATGAAGTACCACCGATGGTGGAGCAGCAGATCGGAGCATGCGATCGAGCTCCGACCATTGACGAAATATGTTCATGTGGGTGTTAGTTTCTAGCCGAAGCATACGCGTGGTGATCAGTGTGAATGAATTGAGGGTTCCATGCGAGCGGAGGAACGAGGAACCCAGGGCTCCATCTTCGGTGAAGCAGAGAGGAAGGACGTACGGTGGACGGAGGTTTGGAAAAGGGAAGAAGGCGAACATAAGCGTCGGCGTGAGTGATCGATGGGTGGTATAGGTCATCGGGTGGTCAGGTGGAGGCGAAATCGAGTGGATACACTGGAAAAATTAGGAGAAATAAAGATAAATTTAGGAGGAAGAAGTTACCTGCTCGGAGCAGGTGATTGGTGGAGCGAGGCTTGGGATGAGCATCCAGAGATGCTATGGTCGTCACTCGAATCCGATCAGCAACATCAGAGAGCTCTGTGACACACTAGGCGACCGTGGCACGACAGAGGCCACTGTGGGTCGATACTGGGTCGGAGGGACATGATAGCCCCTCGTTCGCCTTCGTCTATCACAGGGAGGAGGAGAAAGGCTAGGTCTTAGACCGTGGAATGGTGGACGGGGATGAACGGTGGCAGGGTTAAGGGTTTTATAGGGATGGTCTCTGGCCATTACAGGTGAAGTTTTAATGGCTCACGAGAGGGTGTGGAGTGATGGTGGAGTGCAGTGATGAGGTGTGTGAGGATGTCAGAGGAACGAGCGACGTGCAGGTGGCGTTACGTGGTCGGTTGGAGGAGATAAGCGGTGGCTAAAAATGGAAGGGGGTGGAGTTGAACGCATGCGTAACGCCTGGGCTGAGGGCGTTAGGAGGTAGACGACGACTCAGAACCGTTGGATCATGTGATCCAACGGTTGTGATTAGAGCGGGGTCGGAAGGCTTAGATCAGATCAGAGGATCTGATCTAGCAGTTGTGGATGAGGCAGAGGCGGATGGTCCAGATGGGAGTTAAGGTCTCATCCAACAGTGTAGGGAGAACGGGTGTCATGGCGTGAGGGGAACCATAGGATACAAGTGGATTGGGCGGCTGGGAGCAAGGCGGGAAGGAGCGGTGGTGATCATATCTCAAGGGAGATCTGACAGCTGGAATTGTCTGGGAAAGGAACAGATGAGATGGAAGGTAGCCAGAGGGATCCAACGGCCAGGAGAGTGACATGTGGTGGATAGAGCGAGCGGCCACGTGGCGGCTCCAGAGAGTGCCACATGGCCGCACCAGAAAAATCATTAAATGGTAATTTAAAGAAAAATAAAAAAGAATTAGTTAGAGGCAAACTTAGGAAAAAGTTAAAACATGAAAGATATAGATCTCGATGAGATCTACAAGTTCCATGTTGGACAAAAAGTCAAAAGAGGTCATTCGTACAAAAGTATATTTTACGTGCATTTTTAAAGGGTTAAAAATACTGGTTTGAGGTTTTGATATTTTTTTTGTTTTTTTATCTCTTTTAAAGGTTAGGACAATTAGATCCAATATTAATCCTAATTTTAGACATTTTTAATGAGAAATAAAAACAAGGAATATGTTTGTAATTAAATAAAATAAATATAATTAGAATATAGGCAATTATACACAGTTTATATACAATATAATACACGATAAAATGAATGAATTATCGGTGATTTTTATTGGATTAATTAAGCTAGGGGATATGCTCGTCCTCGAGCATCTAAAGAGTGAAGAAGTCGGATTAATTCCTAACAGTGCATGTGAATGTTTCAAGGCTCAATTTTTCGAAGACCCTCAATTTAAGTGATCCTAAATTTCTGGGCTCAACCATGCTCTAGACAGAAGGAATCCAACTTCTCTAATTTTCAGACTCTCTTTTTGTACATAAAATATAAGGATATGAAATTTAGTGTACTACGTTTCATGAGAGTCGAGTCGAGGCATCGCTCGAAGTTCCAGTCCAGGAGACTCTCCTCTAGACCTAATCCTCAACACTAGGGAATAAGTCTATTCTTGCTTTAGTCAACTGTCTTATTAGTGCATCAGACTTGAAAATGTCGATGGATGACCAGAAGATGGAGGGCATAGGATTGTGTTTATTTTTCTTCCCCTCGCATTGGAACAAGGGCCCTCTCATGTGCCTTATTACTCAACACATGTAGATTTTTAACTTGTTGATCAATGTGTCCGTCGAGAGAGTTTAGAGTCGTCTGCACTTGTTTTTCTAGGAGTACACCGGGGCGTATCTTTTTTAGTATCTAAGATAGCTTCGGCACCCAAACTTTTATCACTATACGATGTAGAGCCCTTTTATGGTGCTAGCCCGACTCCTTGGTCCTAATTAGCGCTTGGTCCAAGCGGACACTTTGAAAAATATTTAGGAATGCTCGCCATTGGTGAAAGCTCTTTTGAAAATTGACTTTGAATATTTCTTTCTTTTCTTTTCTTTTTGGCTAGCTCCACTGCTTTTACAAAAAGTTGGCGCACACTGATCAACAATAATTTAGGTTTCATCACACTCTGGTACATAGGTAAATATCATAGAGATAGCATGTGAACTTTTTCACATAATAGCTAGGGTTTTGCTGACACCCAGATTTTTTTGAAGCCTTCATTAACTTTATCAGATCCTCAAGCATCATTAGATCAGGTCTAGACTCAAATCTCCAGTCCTAGTTCCTCAAGTGATAGCTCAACTCATCTCATCAATCATGCTGTTGTGTATGTGTCATGCTGATCATATTTTTTAGAAGGTAGAGATGAAGAGTGCAATATAGATCTCAAATCTTTCAAACTAGGAAAGTGTGGATTATTAAGTTCAAAACCTAATGACTAAGACTGGCTAACTCAAACTCTCAAGATCACAGAAATCAAGTGTCCTCAAACTCCTTAAGCCTTGAGTGAATGTGAATGTGTCAGGAATATACCAACTCCTTGGTTAGTGATTT
Source organism: Ottelia alismoides (assembly GCA_037367405.1). Lineage (NCBI taxonomy): Eukaryota > Viridiplantae > Streptophyta > Magnoliopsida > Alismatales > Hydrocharitaceae > Ottelia > Ottelia alismoides. Next base: position 207,773 of record JAZKJV010006797.1, on the reverse strand, counting down.
TTTATGATTTTTATCTTTTGCAAAATTTTATGGATTTTAATTTTTCATTTTTTGAGAGACAATGACTGGCCCAGGCTCATATGAGTAGATGCATCCACTCTCAGCTAGTATGGGTGTAAGTACGAACCGTTAGATGGACTCGTGTTACTTGAGGACGAGCCATATATAGTGTCCTCTAAACCACCCACTCCGATATGGGAGACTGAAATTCCCTCACTGAGAGTAGCTACTCATTTTTAAGGCTAGTAGTTAGAGACTTGATCAAAGAAAAGTTTTTAATTTTTTCAGATTTTTATGGAGTTTTTGAAAAAGGTTAATTTTACAAAAAAAAAACTATTTTTACAAAATATATTTTTTTACAAAATATATTTTTTTACAAAATTAATCCCTCAATTAAAAATAATTTTACAAGATTTTTACAAAACTCAGTTCACAAGTTTACTTAAACCAAGTCCAAAAAGATTGTTCAAAAATAGTTTAAAATATACGAGCTATGGCTAAAGTAGATAATAGTAATATATGGTATACCCCCTATACTTAACTTTTGCCGTGTCCTCATAGCACAAGTGATATAAAGCCATGGCTCGGGTTAAATATAGGGTGATATAGCAGAACCAAGGAAGAGGCTCCCCCTATATTTACGTCAAAAATGACCTAAGTATAAGAAGATTGAGCGAGGGAGGAATGATGGGTCAGCCCCCCCATACTTAGGCTGAAAATAGCCTAAGTAAAAGATCTGGAAATACAGCTGGGGGTCTGAGGATGTTAGGGTTAGGGTATGTTTTTATACAGATGAGTGGAGAGAGGGGGAGGGGAGTGAGTTTTTACAGATGATTAAGAAGATGCGGAAGGGGATGAGCGTGCGTACATTTTTACAAATTAAGATGTAGGAGGGGGGGGTGATTGTGTGAAATATACAGAGAAGGTGGGAGAGGGGGAATGGATGTACAGACATGGATGCATGCTGTGTGTGAGGGGGGAGGGGGGAGTAGATCACTAAGTGATCTATTTTTTTACAAACGATCCCTCGAATGAGGATTGCTAAAAATGCGCACGATACATTTTTTTTACAATATGAAATGCATGCGGAGCTGACTAGTCTTCCTTGAATTCTTCATCCTATCTTTTGCGGCCTTTTCAGCGGGAGCTCCAACTCCACGCCTCCGTGGAGATCAAGCGTCCTCGATCTTCATGAGCCCTACACAAAAGGAAAATGTTAGAAAAATAACAAGGAGAATAATCAGCAGAAATGATGCAAAAATAATGCATGAAGAGAAGACCTACAAATTTTGAAAATATTCAACACAAAGTATGTTTTAAAACTCAACAAATAAATAAAGGTGAGATATGTCCCCGGCAACAGAGCCATTTGATGAATGTCAAATTTGCCTCTTTAATAATTGATAATTGTCGTAGTATAGGTGGCAAATTTGGTCGTAAAAAACCACATTCTTTGAATGTTGTGGAATATTTTAACTTGTTAAGTCTACCAAGGTCGAACACAGGGACATGAGACTCTTTAATATATTCATCAAATTTTGGTCTATTTAAATTATGTGTGAATATTTTCTCATTTATAGGTCTTCATGCACACACAAGAAAATGCATATTACATAATGCAATTATATGATGCATGCATTTTTTAGTTGATTTTTCATTGTAGATATAAGATTATGCATGCACAGACATAATGTATGGATGAATGCAAGGGAAACACATGCAAAAAATAGTATACAAGTATGCCCTAAAAAAGCCACATAAATGAGCACCATATTATGATTTAATTTCATTGTCAAATTGAGCATCAAAATTAAGAGCGGGCAACTATCAATGACAGAGCCTCATAAAGCAAAGGACATTATATGTCATTAAAAATGCATCACATTAAATTAGTGTCAGATGAGAAAATTAACTATGCCATGAGATAGACGATGAAATAAGGAACAAAATGACACTGAAATCATGTAATTTGGACCTACGATGCTCAAGTTATGGAAGAAACAATGCAGGGGCATAAATGCAATAAAAATACGAGGAAAAATAAAGATAACTATTGCAAATAAGTCCCTAGAAGGACTTATTTGCAATAAACAAAACCCGAAGGGGCCCTTTGTAAATTTCCCAATGCGAGCAGGGGCCTCTTTGCAATTTTATAAAGTCACAAGGTCCTCCCTGTAATTTACCCAGACACGCACGTAAGACACATGCCTGGGGATCAAAATGTAATTTTTGAATCTTGTAGGGTCTTCAATGCAAATTACCCAGCCCTACACGAGCTGGGCACGTGCAAGGGCTAGGTTCGGGAGACAGCCTAGCATCGAGCTACGTGGCGCTTCATGGTGTCTAGGTTTGTGGCTCGGTGGACCTGAGCCTGGAGGGTAGGAGTGAGGCTCGGCCACGCCATGTGGTATCACAAGGGCCATCCGATCATGAGGATCGACGGTAGCTGTATCTCGTTCATCCACCGCACCTCACCGGAGAAGGGGGCTCCGGCGACCTCCCTATTGCTCCACCATGCTCCACGAGGCCCAATGAAGGTTAGAGAAGAAAGATGTGGTCCTCGCGAAGGATCTGGAGATGTGGCGGGTCTCGGGGAACGAATGTATCGACAGGTCGATGAAGTGCCACCGGTGGTGAAGCAGCAGATCGGAGCATGCGATCGAGCTCCGACCATTGACGAAATATGTTCACGTTGGCGTTAGTTTCTAGCCGAAGCGTGCATGTGGTGATCAGTGTGAATGAAGTAAGGGTTCCATGCGAGCGGAGGAACGAGGAACCCAGGGCTCCATCTTCGGCAAAGCAGAGAGGAAGGGCATGCGGTGGACGAAGCTATGGAAAAGGGAAGAAGGCGAACGGAAGCGTTGGCATGAGTGATCGATGGGTGGTAGAGGTCATCGAGTGGTCAGGTGGAGGCGAAATCAAGTGAATACGTGGAAAAATTAGGAGAAATAAAAGAAAATTTAGGAGGAAGAAGTTACCTGCTCGGAGCAAGCGATTGGTAGAGCGGGGCTTGGGATGAGCATCCAGAGATGCTCTTGTCGTTACTTGAATCCGATCAGCAACATCAGAGAGCTCTATGACACACTAGGCGACCGTGGCACAACGGAGGCCACTGTGGGTCGACACCGGATCGGAGGGCCATGATAGCCCATCGTCCTCCTCTGTCTGTCATAGGGAGGAGGAGAGGGGCTAGGTCTTAGACCGCAGAATGGTGGATGGGGATGAACGGTGGCAGGGTTGAGGGTTTTATAGAATTGGTCTCTGGCCGTTACAGACGAGGTTTTAATGGCTCACGAGAGGGTGTGGAGTGACGGTGGAGTGCAGCGATGAGGTGCGCGGGGATATCGGAGGAAGGGGCGACGTGTAGGTGGCATTACATGGTCAGTTCGAGGAGATGAGCGGCGACAAAAAATGGAAGGGGGCAGAGTTGAACGCATGCATAATGCCTAGGCTGAGGGCGTTAGGAGGTAGACGATGACTCAGAGTCGTTGGATCATGTGATCCAACGGTTCTGATTAGAGTGGGGTCGGAAGGCCTAGATCAGATCATAGTATCTGATCTAGCGGTTGTGGATGAGGCAGAGACATGCGGTCCAGATGGGAGTTAAGGTCCCATCCAACGGTGGAGTGAGAACATGTGTCGTGGCGTGAGGGGAACCGTAGGATACAAATGGGATCAGGCGGCTGGTAACGAGGCGGGAAGGAGCGACGATGATAAGATCTCAGGGGAGATCTGACGGCTAGAATTGAGTGGGAAAGGAGCGTATGAGATGGAAGGCAGCCGGGGGGATCCAAGGGCCAGGAGAGTGACGGGTGGCAGAAGGAGGGGACGACCGTGTGGCGGCTCCAGAGAGAGCCCTATGGCCGCACCAGAAAAATCATTAAATTATAAATTAAAGAAAAATAAAAGAAATTAGTTAGAGGCAAAATTAGGAAAAAACTAAACATGAAAGTTGCAGATCTTGATGAGATCTACAAGTTTCATGTTGGATAAAAAGTCAAAAGAGGTCATTTGTATAAAAGTATATTTTTGGGTGCATTTTTAAAGGGTTAAAAACACTGCTTTAAGGTTTTGAATTTTTTGTATTTTTATCTCTTTTAAAGGTTTGGACAATTATATACAATATTAATCCTAATTTTTAGGGATTTTAATGAGAAATAAAAACATGGAATATGTTTGTAACTAAATACAATAAATATAATTAGAATATATGCAATTATACATAGTTTATATACAAATATTATGCAAGATAAAATGAATGGATTATCAATGATTTTTATAGGATCAATTAAGCAATGGGATTAAGAATTGGATTTTAGCATGTTGAATACAAGATTCATCAATATTACTAACAATAATAAATTAAAAATACAAAAAATTGCTAACTTAAAAAAGTGTCAAATAATCCCAAAACCAAATTTCACATCTGATAGACTAACATGCATATCTCCCTCATACAACGTCCGATTTTAGTTTACTCAGTTTTAAAGTACTCAATTTTCAAATATCTTCAAAACAAGACCAATTTCATAAAATTCGGAGCTCACATGTGAAAGTTGAATTTTGGGCCTCTTTTGCGCATTTTATCTTTTTGCGATTTTGGACCTAAGATTTTGTGTACATAATTAACTCTTTTTTATTTTATTTATTTTTATTTGTGTTCTTTGATGAAAGTTCTATCAAGCAGCACAAAATTCCAATTCTAGATCAAGACTGAAATCAAAGAAACCGACTGTGTTCGAGTGTCCTCAGTGAGTCGGTATAAAAATATCTTATTTCGTACTTTTTTATTGGCATATTTTCTTATTTATTAAAAATCCAAAAAATAGATTAATGTGTGTTTGTCTTTTATTTTGTTGTATTTTTTATTTTATCCTCTTTTAAAACCACCAAAAAAATTACAAAATCCCATAAAGGTGGTTTTCTTTACACATAGAGATCACCAAAAATAACACTTTGCACAGGTGAGCTCTTTTGCTCCTGGTTCCTTCATGAATGTTGTAGATCTCGTCGAGACGAACAACTTTCATGTTGATCACATTTTCATTTGAATTCATGCTCTATCACTTATTATTTCTTCTTCTTTTCTTGTGTTTGGTCAAAGTCAATGACACGTGGCATCTTTACACTGGTCCAACTCACCCACTTAACCAAGTCATCCATTCCCCTCACCTCCTCTCTTTTCCAACCAATCAAACCCTTTATTCCATTTTCCCCATAGCCAACACCCCCTCCATTAACTGTTACATGAAGAGACCCAACGTACCCACTCCCCCTTTTGAATGCCACCTCCCTCATCCTTGGATCCGCCATGCATGTAACCCCCATCATCCCCTCGTGTAACCAATGTACCCATGCAACCTTCTCCAACTATTTTCCAAGCCATTACACCTACCGTTTCCTCCTCCACCACCTATAAGAACTCATCTCCTCACACCATTATAATCATCCGCCACTTCATAGAGTGAGAGATCGAGCCCCTAAAATATTAGATGACAGCTGAGATACTCCAATCGATCAAGGACCTTCTCCCATCTCTGGCGTGATCCAGCGAGAAGCTCTCATTGTCGCAGCTGCATCTCCTTGAAGTTGCCCGAGCTTGAAGGCTTGCCGACTTCATCGAGTGAAGACCCTAGTCGGAGCATCATCTCCAGCTCCTCCCTAGGCTCTCATTCCACCAACTCATCGGGTATACCTCCCTTCATCTTCATCTTCTTCCTCCTCCATTCTTATTCATCTTTTTCTTCTCCATATTTTCTCTCTCCTCACTTCATCATCTTCCGTCCACCATTCCAAGGGTTCAACCTAGCCATCCCCTGCCTCCCTGTGATAGACGGAGGCGGGTGGATTGGCAAGAATGGCCAGATACCTCGGTGTTGACCCATGGTCAATTTGACCATGATTGTGGCCGCCTCCAGGGAGTGCATGAGCTCCGAGGCACGGCTAACCTCACCGGGTGACGACCTCGAGCTCTAACAGAGCTCTTCCCAAGCCACTTCGTCTGCCTCCGACCAGATGCCCCTCTTCCTCTGATCCTTTGATTTCCTCATTATTATTCCACCACCTACATCTATGCTCATCGCCATCTGACCATCCTATAAGCTTCGCCAAACGTCCGTCATCCTCACCAACACCTTCGTTCACCACTTCCCTTCTCCAGAAGTCTCCCTCTCTCCGACTCGCCTCCTTCTCAGACTCGCCGAAGAAGAAGACTTGGGCCTCTGCCTCCTTCGCTCGACAAGTCCCCCACTCCACTCCCCTTACCACTTACATGTTTCGACTATACTTCTAACATCTGTAGGTACACCCACATCTTCAATGGTCGGAACCTTCACGCCTGCTCCGGTCATCTTCGCCGCCTCCGATGTGCCTGCATCCACCCACCTCCTCAGCCATCATGTCATCTCCTCCATGCTTCCATCACCTTCTCCAGGACATCAGCCATCTTCTCCGACCCTCAGGCGAGTGTCTGGAGCACGGAGGAGCTCCTAGGAGGTCGCTGAATCCCCGCCTCCTCCGACGACATGCAACGGAGCACGAAGTACAGATACCGTCTGATCGATTCGGTTGGACAACCCTTGTGATGCCACGTGGCCTGACCGAGCCTCACGCCTAACCTTCAGGCTCGGGTCCATCGAACCTCGCACCGAGCCACCATGCACCGCCATGTGGCCCAAGCCTGCTGCGCCTCGCGTGCCTGCCCCCCTCACGTGCATGGCATGCAAGGGCTGGGTAATTTGCACTGAGGACCCTGAAAAGTTTCAATAGTGCATTTTAGCCCCAAGGCACATGCCTCATGTGCGCGCATGGGTATTTTAAAGGGTGGACCTTGAGATTTTACAAAATTATGCAGAGGTCCTTACGCGTAAATGGAGAAATTGCAAAGGACTCTTGCTGGTTTTATAAAATGCCAAATAGGTCCCTACAGGGACCTATTTGTGATTATTTATCTTTTATTTCTCGCATTTTTCTTGCATTTATGCCCCTACATTGTTTCTTTCATAACTTGCACATCTCACGTCCAAAATACATGATTTCAATGTCATTTTGTTGCTTATTTAATTATCTATCTAATGGCATATTTAGTTTTCTAATTTGGCACTAATTTAAATGTGATGAATTTTTAATGTTAAATTGTGTCCTTTGCTCTATATGCCTCTGCCATTAATAGAAGCTTGTGTGTAATTTTATGCTCATTTTGACTCTGAATCTGAATCATATTCTGTGCTCATATTTTCTAGGGCGTATATGTAATTCATCTTTTGCATGTCCATCCTTTGCATTCATTCATTCATTATGAACATGCATCATCTTATAATTGCATTGAAAACTAAAATAAAAATAAATGCATCATTTTTACATCATCTAATCTGCATTTTATTGTGTGTATCTGCATGAAGGCCTAAAATTTAAAATCTATTCACACATAAAACTAATAGATCAAAATTGGATAAATATATTAAAGAGGCTTGTGTCCCTGTGTTTGACCTTGGTAAACTTGAAAAGTTAAAATATTCCACAACATTCAAAGATTGTGTTTCTTGATTGACCGAAGATCGTCTTCTGTACTACAATTCTCGATTATTAAAGAATAGTTTTTTCCGTTCATCAAATAACATCGTCCGGGGACACGACTCACCTTTATTTATTTATCTAATTTTGAATATTTTGTTGTGAATATTTTCAAAATTGACAGGTCTTCTCATCATGCATTTTTTGCATCAATTTTTATTAATTATTTTTCTTGCTATTTTCTAACATTTTTCTTTTGTGGCAGAAACCATGAAGATCGAGGACGCTTGATATCCATGGAGGCGTGGAGTTGGGAGCTCCCGGTGAGAAGGCCACAAAAGAAAGGATGAAGAATTAAAGGAAGGTTAGTCAGCTCCTCATGCATTTTCATGTTGTAAAAAAATGTATCATTCGCATTTTATTAGCAGTCCTCGTTCGAGGACTTGCTTATGTAAAAAAAGTAGATCACTAGATGACTACCCCCCAACACGCACACCTCATATTTGTACATACATTCGACCCCTTTACTATCTCTGTATTTTCACACAATGCATATACACACACCCCCTCCCGCATCTTCATAATCGTCTGTAAAAACTCACCCCTCCCCTCTCCATGTATCTCTGTATAAATGCTACATCTAACCCTAGAAGCCAGGGGTCCCCAGCCTAAATTTCAGATCATTTACTTATGCTATTGTCAGCCTAAGTATAGAGGGGACCCGACCCATCATTCCTCCCTCGCACTGTCTTCTTATACTTAGGTCATTTTTGACCTAAGTATAGGGAGACCCTCCTCCTCAGTTCCGCTATATCACCCTATATTTAACCCGAGCCATGGCTTCATATCACTTGTGCTATGAGTACATAACAAAAGTAATATATAGGAGGGTATACCGTATATTGTTGTATATATACTTTATCCATAGCTCCTGTTTTTTTAAATTTCTGAAAAATCTTTCTAGGCTTGGTTTAAGTTGACTTGTAAACTGATTTTTGTAAAAATTCTTGTAAAAATTCTTTTAAAAATTGAGGGATTATTTTTTGGGATTTTATCAGTTGTGCCCCTCTGAGATATCGCAATATCAGTTATGCCCCTATCTTTTTGGTAATATCAGTTGTGCCCCTGACTTCTTGCCAATATTTCACTTGTGCCCCTCAGAGGGGCATAACTGATAAAAATCTTTTATCAGTTATGCCCCTCTGAGGGGCACAAGTGAAATATTGGCAAGAAGTCGGGGGCATAACTGATATTACCAAAAAGATAGGGGCATAACTGATATTGCGATATCTCGGAGGGGCACAACTGATAAAACCCTTATTTTTTTTTGTAAAAATTAACTTTTTGTAAAAATTAAAGTTTTGTAAATGAAATTAACCTTGTTCAAAAACTCCATAAAAATTTGAAAAATTAAAAACTTTTCTTTGGTGAAGACTCTGACTACTAGGCTTAAAAATGAGTAGCCACTCTCATTGAGGGAACTTCCGTCTCCCTTAGCAGAGTGGGTGGTTTAGAGGACATTGTATATGGCTCTGTCCTCAAGTAACACAGGTTCGTCTAACGGTCCATACTTATACCCATACTGGCTAGGGGTGGATGCAACTATTCATATGAACCATGGCCAGCAATTTTCTCTCAAAGGAATTAAAAAATGAAAAATTAAAATCCATAAAAAAATGCAAAAAATAAAAATAACAAAAATCACAAAAATTCACTAACCATGGAGTTGGTGTATTCCTGACACCTTCACATTCACTCGAGGCTTGAGGATTTTAGGACACTAAATTTCTGAGATCTTAACAGTTTGAGTTAGCCAGCCTCAGTCATCAGGGTTTTTGATCTTAGTTATCCACACTTCCCAAGTTTTAAAGATTTGAGCGCTATATTGCACTCTTAATCTCTACCTTCTAAAAGAATATGATCATCACACCATAATCACAACAGCATGATGGATGGGTTGAGTTATCACCTGAGGAACTAGGACTAGAGATTTGAGTTTAGACCCGATCTAATGATGCTCGAGGATGGAATAAAGTTAATGACATCTTTAAGAAATCTGAGTGTCAGCAAAACCCTAGCCAGTATGTGAACAAGTTCGCTTGGTATCTCTTGATATTTACCTATGTGCCAGGGTGTGATGAAAATAATTTTAATTGTTGATCAGCGTTCGCCAACTTTTGGTAAAAGCAGTGGAGCTAGCCAAAAAGAAAAGAAAGAAATGCATCAAGAAAAAGCTCAATCCTTCAAAGTCAAATTACAATGAGCTTCCACCAAAGGCGATCGCTCCCAAACATTTCTAAGTGTCCACTTGGACCAAACACTATTAGGACCAAGGTGTCAGGCTAGCACCTTAAAAGGGCTCTACATCGTATAGTGATACAAGTCTGGGTGTCGAAGGTATCTTAGATACTCAAAAGAGACATACCGCGGTGTACTCCCCGAAAAACAAGTGCAGACGACTCCGAATTCTCTTGACAAACACATTGATCAACAAAAAAATATAGTTGTGTTGAGTAAAATGACACTCGAGAGGCCCCATGTTCCAATGGGAGGGAGAGAAAAATAGATACAATCCTATGCCCTCCATCATCTGGCCGTTTATCTAAACTTTCAAGTCTGACAAACTAATGAGATGGTGGATTGAATGCAAGAACCAACTTATTCCCTAGTGTTGAGGATTAGGTCTAGAGGAGAGTCTCCTGGACTGGAACTTTGGGTGATGACTTGACTCGACTCTCATGAATGCAGTACACTAAAAGTCATATCCTTATATTATATGTACAAACAGAGAGTCTGATAAATAAAGAAGTTGGATTCCTTTTGATTAAAGCATGGTTGAGCCCAGAATTGAGGATCACTCAAATTAAGGGTCTTCGATGAATTAAGCCTCGATAATTTACATGCACAGTCAGGGATTTACCCAACTAAGTCATTCATTCATTGCTGCACGAGGACAAGCATAGTTTAAGTATAGGGGTATGATGAATCTCGTATTCATCAAGCTACAATTGGTCAACTAGACTTTGTTCCCCAAAATTCATATGCATTTAATAATTAATTTAGCATCATTAGCATTCATACATGTGTTAATTATATTCACATTTCATCATGCATAATTGCATAATGTATAAATTGGCTTGAAAAGCCTCTAACTTCCCCAATTTTTAATTAATTCATCCTAACTGCAATTGACCCTAAACTATTCTATTGTGTAGATATTATAAACAAGAATAAATAAAAAATACAAAAAATTACTAAAGTAAATAAGTGTCAACTAATCCCAAAACCAAATTTCACATTTGACGGACTAAAACGCGCATTTTTCGCTCATACAATGTCCGATTTTTGTCTACTCACTTTTAAAGTACTCCATTTTCAAATACCTTATCATAAAATTCGGAGTTCATATGTGAAACTTGGGTTTCAGACCTCTTTTGCGCATTTTATCTTTTTGCGATTTTTGACCTAAGATTTTTTGTACATAATTAACTCTTTTTATTTATTTATTTTTATTTGTGTTCATTGATGAAAGTTCTATCAAGCGACATAAAGTTCCAATTCTAGATCAAGATTGAAATCAAAGAATCAGACTGTGTTCGAGTGTCCTCTATGAGTCGGTATAAAAATCTCTTATTTCATACTTTTATTTTATTTACCTATTTTCTTATTTATTAAAAATCCAAAAAAATAGATTAATTTGTAATAAAGTATCTTTTATTTTATTATATTCTTTATAATTTTTATCCTCTTTTAAAATCACCAAAAAAATACAAAAATCCTAAAAAGCTGGTTTTCTATACACACAGAGACCAACAAAAATACCACTTTGCACATGTGAGCTCTTTTGCTCCCGTTTCCTTCACGAATGTTGTAGATCTCGTCAAGACGAACAACTTTCATGTTGATCACCTTTTCATTTGAATTTATGCTCTATCACTTATTATTTCTTCTTCTTTTCTTGTGTTTGGTCAAAGTCAATGACACGTGGCATCCTTACACTGGTCCAACACACCCCACTTAACCAAGTCATCCATTCCCCTCACCTCCTCTCTTTTCCAACCAATCAAACCCTTTCTTCCATTGACCCCCCTACTCAACACCCCCTCCATCAACCGTTACAAGAAGAGACCCAATGTACCCACTCCTCCTTGATGAATGCCACCTCCCTCGTCCTTGGATCCGCCATGCATGTAACTCCCATCGTCCCCTCATGTAACCAATGTACCCATGCAACCTTCTCCAGCTATTTTACAAGCCATTACACCTACCGCTTCCTACTCAACCGCCTATAAGAACTCATCTCCTCCCACCATTATAATCATCCGCCACTTCATTGAGTGAGAGATCGAGCCCCTAGGATCTTAGGTGACAGCTGAGATACTCTCGTCGAGCAATGACCTCCTCCCATCTCTGGCGTGATCCAATGAGAAGCTCTCATTGTTACAGTTGCATCTCCTTGCAGTTGCTCGAGCTCTGAAGGCTTGTCGACTTCATCGAGAGAAGATCCCAATCGGAGTGTCATCTCCAGCTCCTCCCCTGGCTCTCATTCCACCAACTCATCGGGTATACCTCCCTTCATCTTCATCTTCTTCCTCCTCCATTATTATTCATCTTCTTCTTCTCCATATTTTATCTCTCCTCATTTCATCATTTTTCCGTCCACCATTCCTAGGGTTCAACCTAGCCATCCCCCGCCTCCCTGTGACAGACAGAGGCGAGTGGATTGGAGACAACGTCCAGATACCCCCATGTTGACCCCTGGTAATTTGACCATGATTGCGGCCGCCTCCGGCGACTGCACAAGATCCGAGGCCTGACTGACCTCGTCGGGTGAAGACTCCGGGCTCCAACGGAGTTCATCCCAAGCCACTTCTTCTGCCTCCGACCATGTACCCCTCTTCCCTTGATCCTTTGATTTCCTCCTTATTATCCCACCACCTACATATACGCGCACACCATCTGTCCATCCTACGAGCTTCGCCAAACCTCCATCATCCTCGCCAACTCCTTCGTTCTCCACTTCCCTTCTCCAGATGTCTCTCCCGCTCTGACCCGCCTCCTTCTCAGACTTGCCGGAGAAGAAGACTTGGGCCTCCGCCTCCTTCACCTGACAAGGCCCCCACTCCACTCACCTCGCACACTCGCGCGCTTCCGCTATACTTCTAACATCTGCAGGTACACCCATGTCTTCAATGGTCGAAACCTTCATGCTTGCTCCGATTATCTATGCCGCCTCATCAACCTACCTCCTCACCCATCATGTCATCTCCTCCATGCTTCCATCACCTTCGCCATGACATCAGCCATCTTCTCCTACCCTCAAGAGTGCCATTGAGCACGGAGGAGCTCCCAGGAGGTTGTCGGATCCCCGCCTCCTCCGACGATATGCACGGAACACGAAGTATAAATACCGTTCGATCGTTCGATCGGACAACCATTGTCATGCCACGTGGCCTGGCCGAGCCTCACACCGAACCTTTAGGCTCAGGTCCATCGAACCTCGTGCCGAGACACCATGCACCGCCACATGGCCCGAGCCTGCTGCGCCTCCTGAGCTTGCCCCCTCGCGTGCATGACACGCGAGGGTTGGGTAATTTGCACCGAGGACCCTGGAAAGTTTCAATATTGCATTTTAGTCCTTAGGCGCATGCCTCACGTGTGTGCATGGGTATTTTACAGGGTGAACCTTGAGATTTTACAAAATTTCAAAGAGGTCCCTACGCGAAATGGAGAAATTGCAAAGGACTCCTGCTGATTTTGTATAATTGCAAATAGATCCCTCTAGGGCCTATTTGTGATTATTTATCTTTTATTTCTCGCATTTTTCATGCATTTATGCCCCTACGTTGTTTCTTTCATAACTTGAGCATCTTAAGTCCAAATTGCATGATTTCAGTGTCATTTTGTTGCTTATTTAATTCTTTATCTAATGGCATATTTATTTTTCTGATTTGGCACTAATTTAAATGTGATGGATTTTTAATGCTAGATAGTGTCCATTGCTCTATATGCCTCTGCCACTAATAGAAGCTTGCACGTAATTTTATGCTCATATTGACTTTGAGTCCGAATCATATTCTCTGCTCATATTTTCTAGGGTATATTTGTAATTCATCTTTTGCATGTCTTTGCTTTGCATTCATTCATTCACTATGAACATGCATCATCTTTTAATTGCATTGAAAACTAAAATAAAAATACATGCATCATTTTTGCATCATCTAATCTGCATTTTATTGTGTGCATCTACATGAAGGCCTAAAATTGAGAATCTATTCACAAATAAATCTAATAGACCAAAATTGATAAATATATTATAGAGGCCCATGTCCCTATGTTCGACCATGGTAAATTTGTCAAGTTAGAATATTACACACCATTCAAAGATTGTGGGTTTTGATTGACCGAAGATCGTCTCCTATACTACAACTCTCGATTATTGAAGAGGCGATTTTCACGTTCATCAATTGGCATCGTCCGGGGACACGACTCTCCTTTATTTTTTTTGTCAAATTTTGAATCTTTTTATGTTGTGAATATTTTCAAAATTGACAGGTCTTCTCGTCATGCATTTTTACATCAATTTTTATTGATCATTTTTCTTGCTATTTTTCTAATATTTTTCTTTTGTGGTAGGGCCCATGAAGATCGAGGACGCTTGATCTCCGTGGAGGCATGGAGTTGGGAGCTCCCGCTGAGAAGGCCACAAAAGAATGGATGAAGAATTCAAGGAAGATTAGTCATCTCCTCAAGCATTTTCATGTTGTAAAAAAATGTATCATGCACATTTTTTAGCAGTCCTCGTTCGAGGGCACATTTGTGTAGAAAAAAGTAGATCACTAGATGACTACCCCCACCACCTCACACACACACACGCACACACCTCATATCTGTACATCCACTTACCCCCTTTCACTATCTCTGTATTTTCACACAATGCACATACACACACCCCCTCTCGCGTTTTCATAATTATATGTAAAAACACACCCCTTCCTCTCTCCATGTATCTCTGTATAAGTGCTCCATCTAACCCTAAAAGCCAGGGGTCCCCCATCCTACATTTCAGATCATTTACTTAGGATATTCCGACCAAAGTATATGGGGGACCCGACCCATTATTCCTCCCTCGCTCTGTCTTCTAATATTTAAGTCATTTTTGACCTAAGTATAGGGGGACCCTCCTCCTCAGTTCCGCTATATTTCCCGAGCCATGGCTTCATATCACTTGTGCTATGAGGACATATCAAAAGTTAGGTATAGGGGGTATATCGTATATTACTTGTATATATAATTTATCCAAAGCTCATTTTTTTAAAATTTCTAAAAAATCTTTTTGGGCTTGGTTTAAGTTGATTGTGAATTGATTTTTTAAAAAATTCTTGTAAAAATTCTTTTAAAAATTGTGGTATTGGTTTTTTTTGTAAAAGATTATATTTTTCTTAAAAATTAAAGTTTTGTAATTGAAAGTAACCTTGTTCAAAAACTCCATAAAATCTGAAAAATTATTTTTTTCTTTGGTAAAGACTCTTGACTACTAGGCTAAAATATGAGTAGCTACTCTCAGTGAGGGAACTCCAGTCTCCCTTAGAAGAGTGGGTTGTTTAGAGGATATTGTATATTGCACCGTCCTCAAGTAACATACGGTCCATACTTACACCCATACTGGCTGGGAGTGGATGCAACTATTCATATGAACATGGGTCAGTCATTGTCTCTCAAAGGAATTAAAAAAATGAAAAATTAAAATCCATAAAAATTTGCAAAAATAATAAAAAAATATTAATCACAAAAATTCACTAACTAAGGAGTTGGTGTATTCCTGACACATTCATATTCACTCGAGGCTTGAAGATTTGAGGACACTATATTTCTGAGATCTTGAGAGTCTGAGTTAGCCAGCCTTGGTCAGTAGGGTTTTTGAACTTAATTATCCACACTTCCCAAGTTTGAAAGATGAGCACTATATTTCACTCTTCATCTCTACCTTCTAAAAGAATATGATCAACACAACACAATTGCAACTGCATGATTGATGAGACGAGTTGAGTTATCACCTGAGGAACTAGGATTAGAGTTTCGAGTTAAGACCCGATCTAATAATGCTCGAGGATGGGATAAAGTTAATGAAGGCTTCAAGAAACATGAGTGTCCGCAAAACCCTAGCCAGTATATGAATAAGTTCGTATGGTATCTCTTGATATTTACCTATATGCTAGGGTGTGATGAAACTAATTTTAATTGTTGATCAGTGTGCGCCAACTTTTCGTAAAAGCAGTGGAGCTAGCTAAAAAGAAAAGAAAAGAAAGAAATGCATCTAGAAAAAGCTCTATCCTTCAAAGTTAATTTACAAAGAGCTTCCACCAAAGGCGATCGCTCCCAAATATTTTCTAAGTGTCCACTTGGACCAAACTCTATTAGGACCAAGGAGTCGGGCTAGCACCATAAAAGGGCTCTGCATCATATAGTGATACAATTCTGGGTGTCGAAGGTATCTTAGATACTCAAAAGAGACACATCCCGGAGTACTCCCAGAAAAACAAGTGCAGATGACTCCGAATTCTCTTGACGGACACATCGATCAACAAAAATAAAAATATACGTGTGTTGAGTAAAATGGCACTCGAGGCCCCTTGTTCCAATGGGAGGGAGAGAAATAGATACAATCCTATACCCTCAATCATCTGGCCGTTCATCTTAACTTTCAACTCTGACAAACTAATGAGATGGTGGATTGAATGAAAGAACAGACTTATTCCTAGTGTTGAGGATTAGGTCTAGAGGAGAGTCTCTTGGACTGGAACTTTGGGTCATGTCTCGACTCGACTCTCATGAATGCAGTACACTAAAAGTCATATCCTTATATTATATGTACAAATAGAGAAACTGATAAATAAATAAAGTTGGATTCCTTTTGATTAAAGCATGGTTGAACCCAAAATTTTAGGATCACTCAAATTAAGGGTCTTCAATGAATTGAGCCTTGAAAATTCACATGCACAGTCATGGATTCATCCAACTAAGTCATTCATTCAGTGATGCACAGGGATGAGCATAGTTTAAATATAGGGGTATGATGAACCTTGTATTCATCATGTTAAAATTGGTCAATTAGGCTTTGTTCCCCAAAATTCATATGCATTTAATAATTAATTTAGCATCATTAGCATTCATACGTGCTTTAATAATATTCGCATTTCATTATGCATAATGTGTAAATAGGCATAAAAAGAAGCTAACTTCCCTAATTTTTATTTTATTCATCCTAACTCTGATTGACCCCAAACCAATCTATTGTGTAGATATTACTAACAAGAATAAATAAAAAATACAAAAAATGCTAACTTAAATAAGTGTCAAATAATCTCGAAACCAAATTTCACATGTGATGGACTAAAACACACATATCTCCCCCACACAATGTACAATTTTGGTATTCTCACTTTTAAAGCACTCCATTTTCAAATACCTTAAAAACAAGGCCAACTTTATAAAATTCGGAGCTCACATGTGAAAGTTGGGTTTTGGGCCTCTTTTGCGTATTTTATCTTTTTTTGATTTTTGACCTAAGATTTTGTTTAAATAATTAACTCTTTTTTATTTTATTTCTTTTTATTTGTGTTCTTTGATGAAAGTTCTATCAAGTGACATAAAATTCCAATTCTAGATCAAGACTGAAATCAAAGAAACTAACTATGTCCGAGTGTGCTCTGCGAGTCAATAAATAAATCTCTTATTTCATACTTTTATTTTATTTACCTATTTTTTGATTTATTAAAAATCCAAAAAATAGATTAATGTGTAAATAAGAATCTTTTATTTATTGTATTTTTTTTATAATTTTTGTCCTCTTTTAAACACACCAAAAAATTACAAAATCCCCAAAAGACGGTTTTCGATGCACATGGAGACCAACAAAAATACCACTTTGCACATGTAAGCTCTTTTGCTCCCAGTTCCTTCACGAATATTGTAGATCTCGTCGAGACGAACAACTTTTATGTCGATCACTTTTTCATTTGAATTCATTCTCTATCACTTATTATTTCTTCTTCTTTTCTTGTGTTTGGTCAAAGTCAATGACACATGGCATCCTTACACTGGTCCAACACACCCCACTTAACCAAGTCATCCATTCCCCTCACCTCCTCTCTTTTCCAGTCAATCCAACCCTTTCTTTCATTGACCTCCTAGTCAACACCCCCTCCATCAACCGTTACATGAAGAGACCCAACGTACCCACTCCCCCTTCATGAATGCCACCTCCCTCATCCTTGGATCCGCCATGCATGTAACTCCCATCGTCCCCTCATGTAACTGATGTACCCATGCAACCTTCTCCATCTATTTTCCAAGCCATTACACCTACCGTTTCCTCCTCCACCACATATAAGAACTCATCTCCTCCCACCATTATAATCATCCGCCACTTCATAGATCGAGAGATCGAGCCTCTAGAATCTTAGGTGACAGCTGAGATACTCCAGTCGAGCAACGACCTTCTCCCATCTCCGGCGTGATCCTGCAGAAGCTCTCGCTGTCGATGTTGCATCTCCTTGAAGTTGCTCGAGCTCTGAAGGCTTGCCGACTTCATCGAGCGAAGACCCCAGTCAGAACATCATCACCAGCTCCTCCCTAGGCTCTCATTCCACCAACCCATCGGGTATACCTCCCTTCCTCTCCATCTTCTTCCTCCTCCATTATTATTCATCCTTTTCTTCTCCATATTTTCTCTCTTCTCATTTCATCATCTCCCGTCCACCATTCCTAGGATTCAGCCTAGCCATCCCCTGCCTCTCTGTCATAAACAGAGGCGGGTGGATTGGCGACAATGGCCAAATGCTCCGGTGTTGACCCATGGTCAATTTGACCACAATTGCGGCAACCTCCGATGACTGCATGAGCTCCGAGGACCAGCTGACCTCGCCAGGCGACGACCCCGAGCTCTAGCGGAGCTCATCCCAAGCCACTTCGTCTGTCTCCGACCATGTACCCCTCTTCCTATGATCCTTTGATTTCCTCCTTATTATTCCACCACCTACATCTACGCTCACCGCCATCTGACCATCCTACGAGCTTTGCCAAACCTCCGTCTTCCTCACCAACCCCTTCTTCGCCACTTCCCTTCTCTAGAAGCCTCCTTCGCTCTGACCCGCCTCCTTCTCAGACTCGCCAGAGAAGAAGACTTAGGACTCTTCCTCCTTCGTCTGACAAGCCCCCCACTCCACTCACCTCGCACACTCGCACGCTTCGGCTATACTTCTAACATATGTAGGTACACCCATGTCTTCAATGGTCGGAACCTTCATGCCTGCTCCGGTCGTCTTCGCCGCCTCTGATGTGCAAGCATCAACCCACCTCCTCAGCCATCATGTCATCTCCTCCATGCTTCCATGCGTGCAAATGGAGAAATCGCAAAGGACCCCTACTAATTTTGCAAAATTGTAAATAGATCCCAACAGGGACCTATTTGTGATTATTTATCTTTTTTTTCTTGCATTTTTCTTGTATTTATGCCCCAGCATTATTTCTTTCATAGCTTGAGCATTTAAGTCCAAATTGCATTATTTTAGTATCATTTTGTTGCTTATTTAATTCTCTATCTAATGGCATACTTAGTTTTTTGATTCGGCACTAATTCAAATGTGATGAATTTTTAATGTTAAATAGTGTCCCTTGCTCTATATGCCTCTGCAAGCTTGCACGTAATTTTATGCTCATATTGACTATAAATCTGAATCATCTTCTGTACTCATTTTCTCGGGCATATTTATAATTCATCTTTTGCATGTCTATCCTTTGCATTCATTCATTCATTATGAACATGCATCATCTTATAATTGCATTGAAATCTAAAATAAAAATACATGCATCATTTTTACATCATCTAATCTGCATTTTATTGTGTGCATCTGCATGAAGGCCTAAAATTGATAATCTATTCACACATAAATCTAATAGACCAAAATTTGATAAATATATTAAAGAGGCTCGTGTCCATGTGTTCAACCTTGGTAAACTTGCCAAATTAAAATATTCCACAACATTCAAAGATGGTGGTTTTTGATTGAACGAAGATCATCTCCTATGCTACAATACTCGATTATTAAAGTGGTGATTTTCGTGTTCATCAAATGGCATCATCCGGGGACCAACTCACCTTTATTTATTTTCCAATTTTGAAAATTTTTTGTTGTGAATATTTTCAAAATTGACAGGTCTTCTCATCATGCATTTTTGCATCAATTTTTATTCATTATTTTCTTGCTATTTTTCTAACATTTTTCTTTTGTGGCCAGGCCTTTGAAGATCGACAACGCTTGATCTCCATGGAGGCTTCGAGTTGGGAGCTCCCACTGGGTTGGCTGCAAAAGAATAGATGAAGAATTCAAGGAAGATTAGTCATCTCCTCATGTATTTTCATGTTGTAAAAAAATGTATCATGCACATTTTATTTGCAGTCCTCATTCGAGGGTTCGTTTGTATAAAAAAAGTAGATCACTGGATGACCTTCCCCCCCCTCCCCCTCGCACACACACACACACATACACCTCATATCTGTACATCCACTCACCCCCTTTACTATCTCTGTATTTTCACACAATGCACATACACACACCCCCTCCTGCATTTTCGTAATCATATGTAAAAACTCACCCTCCCCTCTCCATGTATCTCGACTCTAGTATTGGATTGAATGCAAGAACTGACTTATTCCCTAGTGTTGATGAATAGGTCTAAAGGAGAGTCTCCTGGACTGGAACTTTAGGTGACGACTCGACTCGACTCTCATGATTGCAGTACACTAAAAGTCATATCCTTATATTATATGTACAAACATAGAGTCTGATAAATAAAGAAGTTGGATTCCTTTTGATTAAAGCATGGTTGAGCCCAGAATTTTAGGATCACTCAAATTAAGGGTCTTCAATGAATTGAATCTTGAAAATTCACATGCAGAGTCAGGGATTCATCCAACTAAGTCATTCATTCATTAATGCACGGGGACGAGCATAGTTTAGGTATAGGGGTATGATGAATCTCGTATTCATCATGCTAAGATTGGTCAATTAGGCTTTGTTCTCCAAAATTCACATGCATTTAATAATTAATTTAGCATCATTAGCATTCATACATGTGTTAATAATATTCACATTTCATCATGCATAATTGCATAATGTATAAATTGGCCAAAAAAGCTTCTAACTTCCCCAATTTTTAATTAATTCATCATAACTACAATTGACCCTAAACCATTATATTGTGTAGATATTACTAACAAGAATAAATAAAAAATACAAAAATGCTAACTTAAATAAGTTTCACATAATCCCAAAACCAAATTTCACATCTGGCGGACTAAAACGTGCATATCTCGCTCATACAATGTCCGATTTTGTTCTACTCACTTTTAAAGTACTCTATTTTCAAATACCTTCAAGACAAGACCAATTTAATAAAATTCGGATCTCAATGTGAAAGTTGGGTTTCGGGCCTCTTTTGCGCATTTTATCTTTTTGCGATTTTTTACCTAAGAATTATTTACATAATTAACTCATTTTTATTTTATTTATTTTTATTTGTGTTCTTAGATGAAAGCTCTATCAAGCGGCATAAAATTCTAATTCTAGATCAAGACTGAAATCAAAGAAACTGACTGTGTCCAAGTGTCCTCTGTGAGTCGGTATAAAAATCTCTTATTTCGTACTTTTATTTTATTTACCTATTTTCTTATTTACTAAAATTCCAAAAAATAGATTAATGAGTAATTAAGTATCTTTTATTTTTTTGTATTTTTTATAATTTTTATCGTCTTTAAAAACCACCAAAAAATTACAAAATCCCCAAAGCCGGTTTTCTATACACACGGAGACCAACAAAAATACCACTTTACACATATGAGCTCTTTTGCTCCCGGTTCCTTCACGAATGTTGTAGATCTCGTCGAGACGAAAAACTTTCATGTTATCACCTTTTCATTTGAATTCGTACTCTATCACTTATTATTTCTTCTTCTTTTCTTATGTGTGGTCAAAGTCAATGACACGTGGCATCCTTACACTTGTCCAACACACCCCACTTAACCAAGTCATCCATTCCCCTGACCTCCTCTCTTTTCCAGCCAGTCAACCCTTTCTTCCATCAACCCCCTAGTCAACACCCCCCTCCATCAATCGTTACATGAAGAGAGCCAACGTACCCACTCCTCCTTGATGAACGCCACCTCCCTCGTCCTTGGATCCGACATGCATGTATCTCCCATCGTCCCCTCATGTAACCGATGTACCCATGCAACCTTCTCCAACTATTTTCCAAGACATTACTCCTACCGTTTCCTCCTCAACCACCTATAAGAACTCATCTTCTCCCACCATTATAATCATCCGCCACTTCATTGAGTGAGAGATCGAGCCCCAAGAATCTTAGGTGATGACTGAGATACTCCAGTCGAGCAACGACCTTCTCCCATCTCTAGCGTGATCCAGAGAGAAGCTCTCGCTGTCGCAACTGCATCTCCTTGCAGTTGTTCGATCTCTGAAGGCTTGTCGACTTCATCGAGCAAAGACCCTAGTCGGAGCGTCATCTCTAGCTCCTCCCCAGGCTCTCATTCCACCAACTCATCGGGTAGACTTCCCTTCATCTTCATCTTCTCCCTCCTCCATTATTATTCATCTTTTTATTCTCCATATTTTCTCTCTCCTCATTTCATCATCTTCTATCCACCATTCCTAGGGTTCAGCCTAGCCATCCCCTCCTCCCTGTGACATACGGAGGCTGGTGGATTGGCGACAATGGCTAGATACCCCCATGTTGACCCATGGTCAATTTGACCATACTGCGGCCGCCTCCAGCGACTTCACGAGCTCCGAGGCCCAGCTGACCTCGTTGGGCGACGACCCCGAGCTCTAACGGAGCTCATCCCAAGCCACTTCGTTTGCCACCGACCAGGTACCCCTCTTCCTCTGATCGTTTAATTTCCTCCTTATTATCCCACCACCTACATCTACGCTCACCACCATATGTCCATCCTACGAGCTTCGCCAAACCTTCATCATCCTTACCAACCCCTTCGTTCTCCACTTCCCTTCTCCAGAAGCCTCCCCTGCTCTGACCCGCCTCCTTCTCAAACTCGCCGAAGAAGAAGACTTGGGCCTCTACCTCCTTCACCCGACAAGGCCCCCACTCCACTCACCTCGCACACTCGCACGATTCAGCTATACTTCTAACATCTGCAGGTACACCTATGTCTTCAATGGTCAGAACCTTCACGCTTGCTCCGATCATCTTTGCCGCCTCCGGCGTGCCTGCATCAACCTACCTCCTTAGCCGTCATGTCATCTCCTCCATGCTTCCATCACCTTCGCCAGGATATCAGCCATCATCTTCTACCCTCAAGAGAGCGTCTGGAGCACGGAGGAGCTCCCAAGAGGTTGTCGGATCCCCGCCTCCTCCGGTGACATGAGACGGATCACGAAGTACAGATACCGTCCGATAGATTTGATTGGATGGCCCTTGTCATGCCACGTGGCCTGGCCGAGCCACACACCGAACCTTCAAGCTTGGGTCCATCGAACCTCGCACCGAGACAACATGCACCGCCACGTGGCCCGAGCCTGCAACACCTCTCGAGCTTGGCCCCTTGCGTGCCATGCACGCGAGGGTTGGGTAATTTGCACTGAGGACACTGGAAAGTTTCAATATTGCTTTTTAGTCCTTAGGCGCGTGCCTCATGTGCGCGCATGGGTATTTTACAGGTTGGACCTTGAGATATTACAAAATTACAAAGAGGTCTCTGTGTGAAATGGAGAAAATGCAAAGGACTCCATCCGATTTTGTATAATTGCAAATAGATCCCTCTAGGGACCTATTTGTGATTATCTAACGATTATTTCTCTCATTTTTCTTGCATTTATGCCGCTGCATGTTTCGTTCATAACTTGAGCATCTTAAGTCCAAATTGCATGATTTCAATGTCATTTTGTTGCTTATTTAATTCTCTATCTAATGGCATATTTAGTTTTCTGATTTGGTGCTAATTTAAATGTGATGAATTTTTAATGTTAAATAGTATCCCCTGATCTATATGCCTCTGCCATTAATAGAAGCTTGCACGTAAGTTTATGCTCATATTGATTTTGAATCTGAATCATATTCTGTGCTCATATTTTCTAGGGCATATTTGTAATTCATCTTTTGCATGTCTATCCTTTGCATTCATTCATTCATTATGTGCATGCATCATCTTATAATTGTATTGAAAACTAAAATAAAAATACATGCATCATTTTTGCATCATCTAATCGGCATTTGATTGTATGCATCTGGATGAAGGCCTAAAATTGAGAATCTATTCACAAATAAATCTAATAGACCAAAATTGATAAATATATTAAAGAGGCACGTGTCCTAGTGTTCGACCTTGGTAAACTTGTCAAGTTTGAATATTACACAACATTCAAAGATTGTGGTTTTTGATTGACCGAGGAACGTCTACTATACTACAATTCTCAATTGTTGAAGAGGTGATTTGCACGTTCATCAAATGACGTCGTCTGGGGACACGAATCTCCTTTATTTATTTGTCAAATTTGATACTTTTTTTTGTTGGGAATATTTTCAAAATTGAAAGGTCTTCTCATCATGCATTTTTACATCAATTTTTATTGATAATTTTTCTTGCTATTTTTCTAACATTTTTCTTTTGTGGCAGGGCCCATGAAGATCGAGGACGCTTGATCTCCATGGAGGCGTAGAGTTGGGAGCTCCCGCTGAGAAGGCCGCAAAAGAATGGATGAAGAATTAAAGGAAGGTTTGTCATCTCCTCATGCATTTTCATGTTTTAAAAATGTACAATTCACATTTTTTAGCAGTCCTCGTTCGAGCGCTAGTTAATGTAAAAAAAAGTAGATCAATAGATGACTACAACCCCACCCAAACACATACATGCACACACCTCATATTTGTACATCCACTTACCCCCCCTTTTCTATCTCTGTATTTTCTCACAATGCACATACACACACCCCCTCTCGCATCTTCATAATCATATGTAAAATCGCACCCCTCCCCTCTCCATGTATCTTTGTATAAATGCTCCATCTAAACCTAAAAGCCAGGGGTCTCACATCCTAAATTTCAGATCACTTACTTAGGCTATTTTCAACTTAAGTATAGGGGGGCTGACCCATAATTCCTCCCTCGCTCTGTCTTCTTATACTTAGGTCATTTTTGACCTAAGTATAGGGGACCCTCCTCATCCGTTACGCTATATTACCCTATATTTAACTCGAGCCATGGCTTCATATCACTTGTGCTATGAGGACATATCAAAAGTTAAGTATAGGGGGTATACCATATATTACTGTATATATATAATTTATCCATAGCTCGTGTTTTTTTTAATTTCTGAAAAATCTTTTTGGGCTTGGTTTAAGTTGACTTGTGAATAGATTTTTCTAAAAATTCTTGTAAAAATTCTTTTAAAAATTATGGGATTATTTTTTTTGTAAAAATTAACTTTTTGTAAAAATCAAAGCTTTGTAAATGAAATTAACCTTGTTCAAAAATGCCATAAAAATCTGAAAAATTAGAAACTTTTTCTTTGGCAAAGACTCTTGGCTACTAGGATAAAAAATGAGTAGCTTCTCCCAGTAAGGAAACTCCAGTCTCTCTCAGTAGAGTGGGTGGTTTAGAGGATATTGTATATGGTTCCGTCCACAAGTAACAAGAGTTTGTTTAATGGTCCGTACTTACACCCGCACTAGCTGGGAGTGGATGCAACTATTCATATGATCCTGGGCCAGTCATTATCTCTCGAAGGAATTAAAAAATGGAAAATTAAAATCCATAAAAAATTGCAAAATAAAAAAAATAAAAATCATAAAAATTCACTAACCAAGGAGTTGGTGTATTCCTGACACATTTACATTCACTTGATACTTGAGGATAATAATTTTCTGGGCTCTTGAGAGTCTGAGTTAGCCTGCCTTAGTAATTAGGGTTTTTGAACTTAATTATCCACACTTCCCAAGTTTGAAGAATTTGAGCGCTATATTGCACTCTTCATCTCTACCTTCTAAAAGAATATGATCAACACAACACAATCACAATTGCATGATTGATGCGATGAGTTATCACCTGAGGAATTATGATTAGAGATTCGAGTTTAGACCTGATCTAATGATGCTCGAGGATGAGATAAAGTTAGTGAAGGCTTTAAGAAACCTGAGTGTCCGCAAAACCCAAGCCAGTATGTGAACAAGTTCGCATGGTATCTCTTGATATTTACATATGTCCAGGATATGATGAAACTAATTTTAATTGTTGATCAGTGTGCGCCAACTTTTGGTAAAAGCAATAGAGCTAGCCAAAAAAGAAAAGAAAAGAAAGAAATGCATGAAGAAAAAGCTCTATCCTTCAAAGTCAAGTTACAAAGAGCTTCCACCAAAGGCGATCGCTCCCAAACATTTTCTAAGTGTCCACTTGGATGAAACGCTATTAGGACCAAGGAGTCTTGATAGCATCATAAAAGGGCTCTGCATCGTATAGTGATACAAGTCTGGGTGTCAAAGGTATCTTAGATACTCAAAAGAGACACACCCCGGTGTACTCCCAGAAAAACAAGTGCAGACGACTCCGAATTCTGTTGATGGACACATCGATCAATAAAAATAAAAATATACGTGTGTTGAGTGAATGGTACTCGAGGCCCCTTGTTCCAATGGGAGGGAGAGAAAAATAGACACAATCCTATGCCCTCAATCATCTTGCCATTCATCTTAACTTTCAAGTCTGACAAACTAATGAGATGATGGATTAAATGCAAGAATCGACTTATTCCCTAGTGTTGAGGATTAGGTCTATAGGAGAGTCTCCTAGACTGGAGCTTTGGGTGATGTCTCGACGCGACTCTCATGAATGCAGTATACTATATGTTATATCGTTGTACTATATGTGCAAACGGAGAGTCTAATAAATAAAGAAGTTGGATGCCTTTTGATTAAAGCATGGTTGAGCTCAGAATTTGAGGATCACTCAAATTAAGGGTCTTCAATGAATTGAGCCTTGAAAATTTACATGCACAATCATGGATTAATCCAACTAAGTCATTCATTCAGTGATGCACAGGGACGAGTATAGTTCAAGTATAGGGGTATGATGAATCTGGTGTTCATCTTGCTAAGATCGGTCTATTAGGCTTTCTTCCCCAAAATTCATATGCATTTAATAACTAATTTAACATCATTAGCATTCATAAATGTGTTAGTAATATTTGCATTTCATCATGCATAATTGCATAATGTGTAAATTGGCATCAAAAGCATCTAACTTCCCCAATTTTTAATTTACTCATCCTAACTCTGATTGACCCCAAACCACTCTATTGTTTAGATATTACTAACAAGAATAAATAAAAAATAAAAAATTGCTACTTAAATAAGTGTCAAATAATCCCGGAACCAAATTTCACATGTGATGGACTAAAACGCGCATATCTCCCTCATACAGTTTCCGATTTTGGTCTACTCACTTTTAAAGTACCATTTTTAAATACCTTAAAAACAAGACCAATTTCATAAAATTCAGAGCTCAGATGTTTGGGTTTTGGGCCTCTTTTGCGTATTTTATCTTTTTACGATTTTGACCTAAGATTTTGTTTACATAATTAACTCTTTTTTATTTTATTTCTTTTTATTTGTGTTCTTTGATGAAAGTTCTATCAAGCGACATAAAATTCCAATTCTAGATCAAGACTGAAATCAAAGAAACTGACTGTGTCTGAGTGTCCTCTGTGAGTCAGTAAATAAATCTCTTATTTCGTACTTTTATTTTATTTACCTATTTTTTTATTTATTAAAAATCCAAAAAAGATTAATGTGTATATATTATCTTTTATTTATTGTATTTTTGATAATTTTTATCCTCTTTTAAAACAACAAAACATTACAAAATCCCAAAAAGCCGGTTTTCTATACACATGGAGACCAACAAAAATACCACTTTGCACATGTGAGCTCTTTTGCTCCCTGTTCCTATATGAATGTTATAGATCTCGTCGAGACGAACAACTTTCATGTCGATCACTTTTTCATTTGAATTCATTCTCTATCACTTATTATTTCTTCTTCTTTTCTTGTGTTTGGTCAAAGTCAATGATACGTGGCATCCTTACACTGGTCCAACACACCCCGCTTAACCAAGTCATCCATTCCCCTCACCTCCTCTCTTTTCCAGACAATCAAACCCTTTTTTCCATTTACCCCCTAGTTAACACCCCCATCCATCAACCGTTACATGAAGAGACCCAACATACCTACTCCCCCTTCATGAATGCCACCTCCCTCATCCTTGGATCCGCAATGCATGTAACTCCCATCGTCCCCTCATGTAACCGATGTACCCATGCAACCTTCTCCATCTATTTTCCAAGCCATTACACCTACCATTTCCTCCTCCACCACCTATAAGAACTCATCTCCTCCCACCATTATAATCATCCGCCACTTCATAGAGTGAGAGATAGAGCCCCTAAAATCTTAGGTGACAACTGAGATACTCCAGTCGAGCAATGACCTTCTCCCATCTCTGGCATGATCCAGCGAGAAGCTCTTGCTGTCGCAACTGCATCTCCTTGCAGTTGCCCGAGCGATAAAGGCTTGCCGAGTTCATCGAGCGAGGACCCCAGTCGGAGCATCATCTCCAGCTCCTCCCTAGGATCTCACTCCACTCACCTCGCACACTCACACCCTTCAGCTATACTTCTAACATTTTGCAGGTACACCCATGTCTTCAATGGTTGGAACCTTAACGCCTGCTCCGGTCGTCTTCGCCGCCTCCAATGTGCCTGCATCAACCCACCTCCTCAACCATCATGTCATCTCCTCCATGCTTCCATCACCTTCTCCAGGACATTAGCCATCTTCTCCGACCCTCAGGTGAGCGTTCGGAGCACAGAGGAGATCCCATGAGGTCGTCGGATCCCCACCTCCTCCAGCAACATGTGTCAGAGCACAAAGTACATATACCGTCTGATCGATTTTCGATCGGATGACCCTTATGATGCCACGTGGCTCGGCTGAGCCTCACGTCGAACCTTCAGGCTCGGGTCCACCGCACCTCACACCGAGCCACCATGCACCGCCACATGGCCCGAGCCTGCTCTGTCTCCCGAGCCTGGCCCCCTCATGTGCATGACACATGCGGGCTGGGTAATTTGCACTGAGGACCCTGGAAAGTTTCAATATTGCATTTTGGTCCCCAAGCGCGTGCGCGCCTGGGTATTTTTACAGGGAGGACCTTGAGATTTTACAAAATTACAAAGAGGTCCCTTCATACAAATGGAGAAATTGCAAAGGACCCCTACCAGTTTTGCAAAATTGTAAATAGGTCCCTACAGGGACCTATTTGTGAATATTTTTCTTTTTTCTCACATTTTCTTGTATTTATGCCCTGCATTGTTTCTTTCATAGCTTGAGCATTTTAAGTCCAAATTGCATTATTTTAGTGTCGTTTTTTTTCTTATTTAATTCTCTATCTAATGGCATACTTAGTTTTCTGATTTGACACTAATTTAAATGTGATGAATTTTTAATGTTAAATAGTGTCCCTTGCTCTATATGCCTCTGCCATTAATAGAAGCTTGCACGTAATTTTATGCTCATATTGACTCTGAATCTGAATCATATTCTGTATCCTTTGCATTCATTCATTCATTATAAACACGCATCATCTTATAATTGCATTTAAATCTAAAATAAAAATACATGCATCATTTTTACATCATCTAATCTGCATTTTATTGTGTGCATCTGCATGAAGGCATAAATTTTAGAATCTATTCACACATAAATCTAATAGACCAAAATTTAATAAATATATTAAAGATGCTCGTGTCCCTGTGTTCGACCTTGGTAAACTTTCCAAATTAAAATATTCCACGACGTTCAAAGATTGTGGTTTTCGATTGACCGAAGATCGTCTCCTAACTACAATTCTTGATTATTAAAGAGGTGATTTTCGTGTTTATCAAATGGCAGCATCCGGGGACCGACTCACTTTTATTTATTTGCCAAATTTTGAATTTTTTATTGTGAATATTTTCAAAATCGACAGGTCTTCTCATCATGCATTTTTGCATCAATTTTTATTGATTATTTTTCTTCCTATTTTGTAACATTTTTCTTTTGTGGTAGGGCTCTTGAAGATCGACGACGCTTGATCTCCATGGAGGCTTGGAGATGGGAGCTCCTACTAAGAAGGCTGCAAAAGAATGGATGAAGAATTCAAGGAAGATTAGTCAGCTCCTCATGCATTTTCCTGTTGTAAAAAAATGTATCATGCACATTTTATTAGCAGTCCTTGTTCGAGGGCTCGTTTATGTAAAAAAGGTAGATCCTAGATGCCTACCCCCCACACCTCATATCTGTACATCCACTCACCCCCCTTCACTATCTCTGTATTTTCACACAATGCACATACACACAACCCCTCTCGTATCTTCGTAATCATCTGTAAAAACTCACCCCTCCACTCTCCATGTATCTCTGTATAAACGCTCCATCTAACCCTAAAATCCAGGTGTCCCCCAGCCTCAATTTTAGGTCATTTACTTTGGCTATTTTCAGCCTAAATATAAGGGGGACCCGACCCATCATTCCTCCCTTGCTCTATCTTCTTATACTTAGGTCATTTTTAACCTAAGTATAGGGAGACTCTCCTCCTCAGTTTTGCTATATCACCCTCTATTTAACCCGAGCCATGGCTTCATATCACTTGTGCTATGAAGACATAACAAAAGTTAAGTATAGGAGGGTATACCGTATATTATTGTATATATACTTTATCTATAGCTCATGTTTTTTTTTAAATTTTTGAAAAATCTTTTTGGGCTTGGTTTAAGTTGACTTGTGAACTGATTTTTTGTAAAAATTCTTGTAAAAATTCTTTTAAAAATTAAGGGATTATTTTTTTTAAAAAATTTACTTTTTGTAAAAATTAAAGTTTTGTAAATGAAATTAAGATTGTTCAAAAACTCCATAAAAATCTGAAAAATTAAAAACTTTTTCTTTGGTAAAGACTCTGACTACTAGGCTTGAAAATGAGTAGCTACTCTAAGTGAGGGAACTTAACAGAGTGGGTCGTTTAGAGGACATTGTATATGGTTCCATCCTCAAGTAACATGGGTCCGTCTAACGGTTCATACTTACACCCATACTAGCTAGGAGTGGACACAACTATTCATATGAACCTGGGCCAATCATTGTCTCTGAAAGGAATTTAGAAATGAAAAATTAATGTCCATAAAAATTTGCCAAAAAAACCCATAAAAATAAAAAAATTCACTAACCAAGGAGTTGGTGTATTCCTGACACCTTTACATTCACTCGAGGCTTGCGGATTTGAGGACACTAAATTTCTGAGATCTTGAGAGTTTGAGTTAGCTAGCCTTAATCATTATAGTTTTTGAACTTAATTATCCACACATCCAATGTTTTAAAGATTTGAGCGCTATATTGCACTCTTTATCTCTACATTCTAAAAGAATATGATCAGCACAACACAATCACAACTGCATGATTGATGAGTTGAGTTATCACCTGAGGAACTAGGACTAGAGATTTGAGTTTAGACCCGATCTAATGATGCTTGAGGATGGAACAAAGTTAATGAAGGCTTCAATAAACCTGAGTGTCAACAAAACCCTTGCCAGTATGTGAACAAGTTCGCATGGTAACTCTTGATATTTACCTATGTGCCAGGGTGTGATGAAACTAATTTTAATTGTTTCTCAGCATGCGCCTACGTTTGGTAAAAGCAATGGAGCTAGCCAAAAAGAAAAGAAAAGAAAAGAAAGAAATGCATCAAGAAAAAACTCTATCCTTCAAAGTCAAATTACAAAGAGCTTCCACCAAAGGCGATCGCTCCCATACATTTTCTAAGTGTCCACGTGAACCAAACGTTATTAGGACCAAGGAGTCGGCTAGCACCATAAAAGGGCTCTGCATCATATAGTGATACAAGTCTGGTTGTCGAAGGTATCTTAGATACTCAAAAGAGACACTCCCTGGTGTACTCCCAGAAAAACAAGTGCAAACGACTCCGAATTCTCTTAACAAATGCATTGCTTAATAAAAATAAAAATATACTGTGTTGAGTAAAATGGCATTCGAGAGGCCCCATGTTCTAATGGGATGGAGAGAAAAATAGACACAATCCTATGCCCTCCATCATCTGGCCGTTCATATAAACTTTCAAGTCTGACAAACTAATGAGATGGTGGATTGAATGCAAGAACCGACTTATTCCCAAGTGTTGAGGTTTAGGTCTAAAGGAGAGTCTCCTGGACTGGAACTTTGGGTGATGACTCGACTCGACTCTCGTGAATGCAGTACACTAAAAGTCATATCCATATATTATATGTACAAAAAGAGAGTCTGATAAATAAAGAAGTTGGATTCCTTTTGATTAAAGCATGGTTGAGCCCAGAATTTTAGGATCACTCAAATTAAGGGTTTTCAATGAATTGAACCTCGAAAATTCACATGCACAGTCAGGGATTTATCCAACTAATTCATTCATTCATTGATGCACGGGGACAAGCATAGTTTAGGTATAGGGGTATGATGAATCTCGTATTCATCATGCTAAGATTGGTCAATTTGGCTTTGTTCCCCACAATTCACATGTATTTAATAATTAATTTAGCATCATTAGCATTCATACATGTGTTAAAAATATTCGCATTTCATCATGCATAATTGCATAATGTATAAATTGGCCTAAAAAGCTGCTAACTTCCCCATTTTTTAATTAATTCATCCTAACTGCAATTGACCCTAAACCATTCTATTGTGTAGATATTAATACCAAGAATAAATAAAAAATACAAAAATTGCTAACTTAAATAAGTGTCAAATAATCCTAAAACCAAATTTCACATCCGACGGACTAAAACGTGCATATCTCGCTCATACAATGTCTGATTTTGGTCTACTCACTTTTACAGTACTCCATTTTCAAATACCATCAAAACAAGACCAATTTCATAAAATTCGGAGCTCACATGTGAAAGTTGGGTTTCGGGCCTCTTTTGCACATTTTATCTTTTTGCGATTTTTGACTTAAGATTTTTTGTACATAATTAACTCTTTTTTATTTTTTTATTTTTATTTGTGTTCTTCGATGAAAGTTCTATCAAGTGGCATAAAATTCCAATTCTAGATCAAGACTGAAATCAAAGAAACTGATTGTGTCCAAGTGTCCTCTGTGAGGCGGTATAAAAATATCTTATTTCATACTTTTATTTTATTTACCTATTTTCTTATTTACTAAAAATCCAAAAAAATAGATTAATGTGTAATTAAGTATCTTTTATTTTATTGTATTTTTTTATAATTTTTATCCTCTTTAAAAGCCACCAAAATTATTACAAAATCCCAAAAACCGGTTTCCTGTATACACTGAGACCAACAAAAATACCACTTTACACATGTGAGCTCTTTTGCTCCCCGTTCCTTCACGAATGTTGTAGATCTCGTCAAGACGAACAACTTTCATGTCAATCACTTTTTCATTTGAATTCATACTCTATCACTTATCATTTCTTCTTCTTTTCTTGTGTTTGGTCAAAGTCAATGACACGTGGCATCCTTACACTGGTCCAACACACCCACTTAACCAAGTCATCCATTCCCCTCACCTCCTCTCTTTTCCACCCAATCAAACCCTTTCTTCCATTGACCCCTAGTCAACACCCCCTCCATAAACCGTTACATGAAGAGACCCAACAACCCACTCCCCCTTCATGAATGCAACCTCCCTCGTCCTTGGATCCGCCATGCATGTAACTCCCATCGTCCTCTCATGTCACCGATGTACCCATGCAACCTTCTCCATCTATTTTCCAAGCCATTACACCTCCCATTTCCTCCTCCACAACCTATAAGAACTCATCTCCTCCCACCATTATAATCATCCACCACTTCATAGAGTGAGAGATCGAGCCCCTAAAATCATAGGTGACAGCTGAGATACTCTAGTGGAGCAACAACCTTCTCCCATCTCTAGCGTGATCCAGCGAGAAGCTCTCGCTGTTGCAGCTGCATCTCCTTGAAGTTTCCCAAGCACTGAAGGCTTGCCGACTTCATCGAGCGAAGACCCCAGTCGAAGCATCATCTCCAGCTCCTCCCCAGGCTCTCATTCCACCAACTCATAAGGTATACCTCCCTTCATCTTCATCTTCTTCCTCCTCCATTATTATTCATCTTTTTCTTCTCCATATTTTCTCTCTCCTCATTTCATCATCTTTTGTCCACCATTCCTAGGGTTCATCCTAGCCATCCCCCCTATCCCTGTGACAGACGGAGGTGGGTGGATTGGAGACAATGGCCAGATACCCCCGTGTTGACCCATGGTCAATTTGACCATGATTGCGGCTGCCTCCGGCGACTGCACGAGCTCTGCGGCCCGGCTTACCTCGCCGGGCGAAGACCCCGAGCTCCAATGGAGCTCATCCCAAGCCACTTCGTCTGCTTCTGACCAGGTACCCCTCTTCCTCTGATTCTTTAATTTCCTCCTTATTATCCCACCACCTACATCTACGCTCACCGCCATCTATCCATCCTACAAGCTTCGCCAAACCTCCATCATTCTCGCCAACCCCTTCGTTCTCCACTTCCCTTCTCTAGAAGCCTCCCCCGCTCTGAACCGCCTCCTTCTCAGACTTGTCAGAGAAGAAGACTTGGGCCTCCGCCTCCTTCACCCGACAAGGCCCCCATTCCACTCACCTCGCACACTCGCACGCTTCGGCTATACTTCTAACATATGTATGTACAGTTATGTCTTTAATGGTCAGAACCTTCACATCTGCTATGATCATCTTCGCCGCCTCCGACGTGCCTGCATCAACCTACCTCCTCAGCCATCATGTCATCTCCTCCATGCTTCCATCACCTTCGCTAGGACATCACCCATCTTCTCCTACCCTCAGGTGAGCATATGGAGCATGGAGGAGCTCTCAGGAGGTTGCCGGATCCTCGCCTCCTCCGGAGACATGCGACGAAGCACGAGGTACAGATACTGTCCGATCGATTCGATCGGACGACCCTTATCATGCCACGTGGCCTGGACGAGCCTCACACCGAAACTTCAGGCTCGGGTCCATCGAACCTCGCACCGAGACACCATGCACCGCCACGTGGCCTGAGCCTGCTATGCCTCCGGAGCTTGGCCCCCTCACGTGCATGGCACGCGAGGGCTGGGTAGGAGCCTGGAAAGTTTCAATATTGCATTTTAGTTCTTAGGCGCATGCCTCATGTGCGCGCGTGGGTATTTTACAGGATGGACCTTGAGATTTTACAAAATTGCAAAGAGGTCCCTGCACGAAATGAAGAAATTGCAAAGGACTCCTGTCGGTTTTGTATAATTGCAAATAGATCCCTTTAGGGACCTATTTATGATTATTTAACTTTTATTTCCCGCATTTTTCTTGCATTTATGCCCCTACATTGTTTCTTTCATAACTTGAGCATCTTAAGTCCAAATTGCATGATTTCAGTGTCATTTTTGTTGCTTATTTAATTCTCTATCTAATGACATTTTTAGCTTTCTGATTATGGCACTAATTTAAATGTGATGAATTTTTAATGTTAAATCGTATCCCTTGCTCTATAGGCCTCTACCATTAATAGAAGCTTGCACGTAATTTTATGCTCATATTGACTTTGAATCTGAATCATATTCTGTGCTCATATTTTCTAGGGCCTATTTGTAATTCATCTTTTGCATGTCTATCCTTTGCATTCATTCATTCATTATGAACATGCATCATCTTATAATTGCATTGAAAACTAAAATAAAAATACATGCATCATTTTTGCATCATCTAATTTGCATTTTATTGTGTGTATCTACATGAAGGCCTAAAATTGAGAATCTATTCACAGATGAATCTAATAGACCAAAATTGATAAATATATTAAAGAGGCACATGCCCCTGTGTTGACCTTCGTAAACTTGCCAAGTTAGAATATTACACAACATTCAAAGATTGTGGTTTTTGATTGACCGAAGATCGTCTCCTATACTACAATACTCGATTATTGAAGAGGAGATTTTCACGTTCATCAAATGGCGTCGTCTGAGGACACGACTCTCCTTTATTTATTTGTCAAATTTTGAAACTTTTTTATTGTGAATTTTTTCAAAATTGACAGGTCTTAACATCATGCATTTTTGTATCAATTTTTATTGATAGTTTTTCTTGCTATTTTCTAACATTTTTCTTTTGTGGCAGGGCCCATGAAGATCGAGGAAGCTTGATCTCCATGGAGGCGTGGAGTTGGGAGCTCCCGCTGAGAAGGCATCAAAAGAATGGATGAAGAATTCAAGGAAGATTAGTCATCTTCTCATGCATTTTCATGTTGTAAAAAATGTATCATTCACATTTTTTAGCAGTCCTCGTTTGAGGGCTAGTTTGTGTAAATAAAATAGATCACTAGATGACTACCCCCCCCCCCCCCCGCCCCAAACACACACATGCACACACCACATATCTATACATCCACTTAGCCCCCCTTCAATTTCTCTGTATTTTCTCACAATGCACATACACACACCCCTCCCCCATCTTCATAATCATATGTAAAATCACACCCTCCCCTCTCCATGCATCTCTGTATAAATGCTCCATCTAATCCTAATAGCCAGGGGTCCTACATACTAAATTTCAGATCATTTACTTAGGCTATTTTCGGCCTAAGTATAGGGGGGCCGACCCATCATTCCTCCCTCGCTCTGTCTTTTTATACTTAGAACATTTTTGACCTAAGTATAGGGGACCCTCCTCCTTAGTTCCTCTATATCACCCTATATTTAACTCGAACCATGGCTTCATATCACTTGTGCTATGAGGACATAATAAAAGTTAAGTATAGGGGGTATGCCGTATATTACTATATATATAATTTATCCATAGCTCGTGTTTTTTTTAAATTTATGAAAAATCTTTTTGGGATTGGTTTAAGTTGACTTGTGAACCGATTTTTCTAAAAATTCTTGTAAAAATTCTTTTCAAAATTGTAGGATTATTTTTTTTGTAAAAAATAACTTTTTGTAAAAATTAAAGTTTTGTAAATGAAATTAACCTTGTTCAAAAACTCCATAAAAATCTGAAAAATTAGAAACTTTTTCTTTCGTAAAGACTCTTGACTACTAGGCTAAAAAAATGAGTAGCTACTCTCAGTGAGGAAACTTCGGTCTCCCTTAGTAGAGTGGGTGGTTTAGAGGACATTGTATATGTCTCCGTCCTCAAGTAACACGTGTCTGTCTAATGGTCCATACTTATACCCATACTGGATGGGAGTGGATGCAGCTATTCATATGAACCTGGGCCAGTCATTGTCTCTCAAAGGAATTTAAAAAATGAAGAATTAAAATCCATAAAAATTTGCAAAAAAAATAAAAAATTTCACTAACCAAGGAGTTGGTGCATTTTCTGACACATTCACATTCACTAAAGGCTTGAGGATTTGAGGACACTAAATTTCTGAGATCTTGAGAGTGTGAGTTAGCCCGCCTTAGTCATTAGGGTTTTTGAACTTAATTATCCACACTTCCCAAGTTTGAAAGATTTGAGCGCTATACTGCACTCTTCATCTCTACCTTCTAAAAGAATATGATCAACATAACACAATCACAACTGCATGATTGATGAGATGAGTTATCACCTGGGGAACTAGGATTAGAGATTCGAGTTTAGACCTGATCCAATGATGTTCGAGGATGGGATAAAGTTAATGAAGGCTTCAAGAAACCTGAGTGTCTGCAAAACCCTAGCCAGTATGTGAACAAGTTCGCATGGTATCTCTTGATATTTACCTATGTCCAGGATATGATGAAACTAATTTTAATTGTTGATTAGTGTACGCCAACTTTTGGTAAAAGCAGTGGAGCTAGCCAAAAAATAAAAGAAAAGAAATAAATGCATGAAGAAAAAGCTCTATCCTTCAAAGTCAAGTTACAAAGAGCTTCCACCAAAGGCGATCGCTCCCAAACATTTTCTAAGTGTCCACTTGGACCAAACACTATTAGGACCAAGGAGTCTGGCTAGCACCATAAAAAAGCTCTGCATCGTATAGTGATACAAGTCCAGGTGTTGAAGGTATCTTAGATACTCAAAAGAGACACACAACGGTGTACTCCCATAAAAACAAGTGAAGACGACTCCGAATTCTCTTGATGGACACATCGATCAACAAAAATAAAAATATACATGTGTTGAGTAGAATGGTACTTGAGGCGCCTTGTTCCAATGGGAGGGAGAGAAAAATAGACACAATCTATGCCCTCAATCATCTCGCCGTTCATCTTAACTTTCAAGTCTGATAAACTAATGAGATGGTGGATTGAATGAAAGAACAGACTTATTCCTAGTGTTGAGGATTAGGTCTAGAGGAGAGTCTCTTGGTCTGGAACTTTGGGTGATGTCTCGACTCGACTCTCATGAATGCAGTACACTAAAAGTTATATCGTTATATTATATGTACAAACAGAGAGTCTGATAAATAAAGAAGTTGGATTCCTTTTGATTAAAGCATGGTTGAGCCCATAATTTTAGGATCACTCAAATTAAGGGCCTTCAATGAATTAAGCCTTGAAAATTCTCATGTACAGTCATGGATTCATCCAACTAAGTTATTCATTTAGTGATGCACGGGGACGAGCATAGTTTATGTATAGGAGTATGATGAATCTGGTATTAATCATGCTAAGATTGGTCTATTAGGCTTTGTTCCCCAAAATTCAAATGCATTTAATAATTAATTTAGCATCATTAGCATTCATACATGTGTTAATAATATTCGCATTTCATCATGCATAATTGCGTAATGTGTAAATTGGCATAAAAAGCAGCTAACTTCCCCAATTTTTAATTTATTCATCCTAAATCCGATTGACCGCAAACCACCTCTATTGTGTAGATAACACTAACAGGAATAAATAAAAAATATAAAAAATTGCTAACTTAAATAAATGTTAAATAATCTCGAAACCAAATTTCACATGTGATGGACTAAAACACACACATCTCCCTCATACAGTTTCCAATTTTGATCTACTCACTTTTAAAATACTCCATTTTCAAATACCTTCAAAACAAGACTAATTTCATAAAATTCAGAGCTCACATGTGCAAGTTGGGTTTTGGGCCTCTTTTGTGCATTTTATCTTTTTACAATTTTTGACCTACGATTTTGTTTACATAATCAACTATTTTTTATTTTATTTATTTTTATTTGTGTTCTTTGATGAAAGTTCTATCAAGCGACATAAAATTACAATTCTAGATCAAGACTGAAATCAAAGAAACTTACTGTGTTCGAGTGTCCTCTGTGAGTCAGAAAATAAATCTCATATTTCATACTTTTATTTTATTTACCTATTTTCTTATTTATTAAAAATAGAAAAAGATTAATGTGTAATTAAGTATCTTTTATTTATTGTATTTTTTATAATTTTTATCCTCTTTCAAAACCACCAAAAAATTACAAAATCCCAAAAGCCGGTTTTCTATACACATGGAGACCAACAAAAATACCACTTTGCACATGTGAGCTCTTTTGCTCCAGATCTTTCACGAATGTTGTAGATCTCGTCGAGACGAACGACTTTCATGTCGATCACTTTTTCATTTGAATTCATGTTCTAACACTTTTTATTTCTTCTTCTTTTCTTGTGTTTGATCAAAGTCAATGACACGTGGCATCCTTACCTGGTCCAACACACCCCACTTAACCAAGTCATCCATTCCCCTCACCTCCTCTCTTTTCCAGCCAATCAAACCCTTTCTTCCATTGACCCCTTGTCAACACCCCCTCCATCAACTGTTACATGAAGAGACCCAACATACCCACTCCCCCTTCATGAATGCCACCTCCCTCGTCCTTGGATCTGCCATGCATGTAACTCCCATCGTCCCCTCATGTCACCGATGTACCCATGCAACCTTCTCCATCTATTTTCCAAGCCATTACACCTACCGTTTCCTCCTCCACCACCTATAAGAACTCATCTCCTCCCACCATTATAATCATCCGCTACTTCATAGAGTGAGATCGGGCCCCTAAAATCTTAGGTGACAACTGAGATACTCTAGTGGAGCAACATCCTTCTCCCATCTCTGGCGTGATCCTGCGAGAAGCTCTCGCTGTCGTAGCTGCATCTCCTTGCAGTTGCCCGAGCTCTGAAGGCTTGCCGACTTCATCGAGCGAAGACCCCAATTGGAGCATCATCTCCGGCTTCTCCCTTGGCTCTCATTCCACCAACTCATCGGGTATACTTCCCTTCATCTTCATCTTCCTCCTCCTCCATTATTATTCATCCTTTTCTTCTCCATATTTTCTCTCGCCTCATTTCATCATCTTCCGTCCACCATTCCTAGGGTTCAGCCTAGCCGTCCCCCCCCTCCCTGTGACAGATGGAGGCGGGTGGATTGGCGACCATGGCTAGATACCCTAGTGTTGACCCATGGTCAATCTGACCATGATTGCGGCCACCTCCGGTGACTGCACGAGCTCCGATGCCCAGCTGACCTTGTCGGGTGACGACCTTGAGCTCTAACAGAGCTCCTCCCAAACCACTTCTTCTGCCTTCGACCAGGTACCCCTCTTCATCTGATCCTTTGATTTCCTCCTTATTATTCCACCACATACATCTATGCTCACCGCCATCTGACCATTCTATGAGCTTTACCAAACCTCCGTCATCCTCACCAACCCCTTCGTTCGCCACTTCTCTTCTCCAGAAACCTCCCTCGCTCCGACCCGCCTCCTTCTCAGACTCGCCAGAGAAGAAGACTTGGGACTCCGCCTCCTTCGCTCGACAAGACCCCCACTCCACTCACCTCGCACACTCGCACGCTTCGGCTATACTTCTAACATATGTAGGTACACCCGTGTCTTCAATGGTCGGAACCTTCACGCCTGCTCCAATCATCTTCACTGCCTCCAATGTGCCTGCATCAACCCACCTCCTCAGCCATCATGTCATCTCCTCTATGCTTCCATCACCTTCTCCAGAACATTAGCCATCTTCTCTGACCCTCAGGCGAGTATCTGGAGCACGGAGGATATCCCAGGAGGTCGTCGGATCCCCTCCTCCTCCGGCGACATGCGGTAGAGCACAAAGTACATATACCGTTCGATCGATTCGATCAGACGACCCTTGTGATGCCACGTGGCTCGGATGAGTCTCACGCTGAACCTTCAGGCTCGGGTCCACTGAACCTCGCACCGAGCCACCATGCACCGCCACGTGGCCCGAGCCTGCTGTTCCTCCCGAGCTTGGCCCCCTCATGTGCGTGGCACATGTGGGCTGGGTAATTTGTAGTGAGGACCTTGGAAAGTTTCAATATTGCATTTTGGTCCCCAAGCGTGTGCCTCACGTGCGTGCCTGGGTATTTTACCGGGAGGACCTTGAGATTTTACAAAATTGCAAAGAGGTCCCTGCATGCAAATGTGGAAATTGTAAAGGACCCCTACCGATTTTGTAAAATTGTAAACATGTCCCTACAAAGACCTATTTGTGATTATTTATCTTTTTTTCTCACATTTTTCTTGTATTTATGCCCCTGCATTATTTCTTTCATAGCTTGAGCATCTTAAGTCCAAATTGCATGATTTTAGTGTCATTTTGTTGTTTATTTAATTCTCTATCAAATGTCATACTTAGTTTTTCTGATTTGGCACTAATTTAAATGTGATGAATTTTTAATGTTAAATAGTGTCCCTTGCTCTATATGCATCTGCCAATAATAGAAAATTGCATGTAATTTTATGTTCATATTGACTTTGAATCTAAATCATATTCTGTGCTCATATTTTCTAGGGCATATTCGTAATTCATCTTTTGCATGTCTATCCTTTGCATTCATTTATTCATTGTGAACATGCATCATCTTATAATTGCATTGAAATCTAAAATAAAAATACATGCATCATTTTTGCATCATCTAATCTGCATTTTATTGTATGCATCTACATGAATGCCTAAATTTGAGAATCTATTCACACATAAATATAATAAACGAAAATTTGATAAATATATTAAAGAGGCTCGTGTCCCTGTGTTCTACCTTGGTAAACTTGCCAAGTTAAAATATTCCCCAACATTTAAAGATTGTGATTGACCGAAGATCGTCTCCTATACTACAATTCTCGATTATTAAAGAGGCGATTTTTGTGTTCATCATAGTAATAGCCGTACATCCTGCATACTGGAAGACATAGAATAAACCCCAAGTTTTAGATCACTTTTAGACTATCTTTTTCAAGGTTTTATCAGTAAGTTTCTCACCCTATCATTGGGAGTTGGAATCGATCATATGCTTTCCAAAAGCATGTAACATACCTACAAGTTCTTGTCATGCTTCCAATGCAAGACGACCATTCGTGGAATTTGATTGGTCCCAATACCTCACGAGTGAGCTTATTTCTTCCGGTTGAGTTGTGAGCATGTATGATCCCAGTAAGAGATTGTCTTACTAATATACCCTTGTATGTACACCAGCTCGTGTGATGTATAGACCTTGATTAGGTCATCAACCTATATGTTTGCCAAGTGAACATAGTTGGACATATTGCAATACATCTATCTTCGGTCAGAGGATGCATGTCTCTATTGTGACAGTATATAACATAGGTCTTGGTTACCTCGATCTCGTTAAGTAAACTCTCCGACCTAACTTTTCTGACACATCTGAATCTTTATTCCTATGTAGAGGACTCACATCAAGAGGTCGATCAGATATAAACATTTAGAGAATGATTGTCAACTCCTCTAAGGTTGGAGATCTTCTCTTAACAATCAATTAACAGTGCTTGATGAGTCCTCAATCTAACTCTTTAGATACCATTCAAGCACCAACCTATATGATTCAATCAATGAATCAATAGTTGTATTAATATTAAGGTGGCCGTGGTACATAACCCTTATCGTACTAAGGGAACTTATAAGTACATTCATTTATTTAATCTCAGACAGGGTGTGAAATAAACCAATAACCTTTATTGATATATCAAAGATTACAATAACATTTATTGTAGAAATGGTACACCTCAGGCTCACATGGCTACCAATCTCCCACTAGCCCTCAGAACCATCTAGGTACAATCTTTAAACCCATAGTCATTACATGATGGTCGAAAAACTTTTGTGTCAAAGGTTTAGTAAGGGGATCAACAATGTTGTCGATAGAGGCCACCTTGGTGATGACGATGTCACCATTATTTTGAATCTCCCGAATGACGTGGTATTTCCTCTCCACGTGTTTGCTC
The DNA here is from genome assembly GCA_037367405.1 of Ottelia alismoides. Classification (NCBI taxonomy): domain Eukaryota; kingdom Viridiplantae; phylum Streptophyta; class Magnoliopsida; order Alismatales; family Hydrocharitaceae; genus Ottelia; species Ottelia alismoides. The sequence goes on along the minus strand of JAZKJV010006797.1, from coordinate 164,928 downwards.
TTCTGATGCCATCTGGATTCCTTCGCCTGAGCTATGGTTCTCGTGTTATCGCAGGGTAGCGGGATGGGAGTATCATAGGAAACTACGCCAAGTTCCAAGATGAACATGTGCAACCACACCACCTCCTTTGCAGCATCTTAGGCAACAATATATTCGTCTCATATTGTTGAATTAGTTGCAGTGTCATGCTTCTTGCTTATCTAGCTCACAGCAACATCGTGCAACAAGAACACAAACCCTTACATTGACTTGCGATCATCTATATCAGATTTAAAGTCTGAATCTGTGTATCCCAAGACTTGGAGATCACCATCTCCATAAACGAAGATGTAATCTTTTGTCCATCTTAGATATTTAAAGATGTTCTTCACTGCATTCCAGTGTTGTTCTCTATAACAGGATTGGTAACGGCTATTACTCCCACTGCATGGGCGATATCCAGCCTTGTGCACATCATGGCGCACATTAGGGTTCCCACAACTGATGCGTAGGGGCATCCAGCCATGGCTTTCTTATCCTCAACGCTTTAAGGAGCCATCCCTTTAGATAGTGGATACCATGTCTTAAGGGAAGGTATCCTTTCTCGAAATTCTCCATATGGAAATGTTCTAAGATATTTTTACTATATCCATGTTGTAACAAATCATAAAATCCTCTTTTCTTTGTTTCTGAATAGCTTCAGACCCAAGATATAAGAGGCTTCTCCAAAATCTTTCATCTCGGAGGGATGGGACGACCAGATCTTAACACTAGTCATCATCCACATATCATTCCCAATGACAAGGATGCCATCTATGTAAAGCACGATGAACACAATGGTGCTCCCACTAAGCTTCTTGTATACACATGGTTCATCAACCTTTTGAAGAAAATGATAACTCTTTATGGTTTTGTCAAATATGATGTTCTATCTACGGGAAGCTTGCTTGAGCCCATAGATGGATTTCTTCAGCTTGCATACTTTGCCTTTCTCAGTTATAAAGCCCTGGGGCTGCTCCATATAGATATCCTCCTCGATGTATCAATTGAGGAAAGACGTCTTGATGTCCATCTGCTAGATGTCGTAGTCAAGATATGTAGCTACGACTAGCGATTCCCTGATGGATTTAAGCATATCCACATGAGAGAATGTCTCATCGTAGTGGATGCCTTATCTCTGTGCGTAGCCCTTGGTTGCGAGTTGTGCCTTGAAGGTCTCTACCTTCCCATCAAGTTCCCCCTTTCTCTTGAAGATCCATTTACACCAAATGGGTTTTACAACTCTAGTTGGAACCTCTAGGGTCCATACATTATTCTTGTGCATGGAGCTTATTTCAGACAACATTGCTAGCATCCATCTATCCATGTTATGATTCGCGAGTGCTTTATCAAATGAAGCTGGATCATTGTTAGTTTCATAAGACACATGGAATCCGTACCTTTCAGGTGGTTCAACCACCCTCATACCCCTTCGAAGAGGTATGTGTGTTTCATCTTTATCTACATCTCCAGTTTCTGGTTCAAGAAGCTCAATATCCTCAGAGGATCCAATGAGTTCCTTTATTTCATTTTTGTCTTGACTCTTAAGGAAGTCATCCTCCATAAAATTTACATCTCTAGAGATGAAGGCCTTTTGAGTCTCATGGTCATAAAGTTGGTATCCGATACCGTCCTTTACATACCCAATGAAGTAGCACTCTCGAGTGCGAGATTCTAGCTTACTTGCATCCACGTTCTTCGCATGGCAAGCAACCCCAAATCCTCAAGTGTCTAACACTAGGTTTGATGCCATACCAAACCTCATGAGGGGCTTTGGGTACAAATTTGCTAGGAATCTTGTTCAAGATATATATATATATATATTGCATTCTCTACTGCATATCCTCAGGAACTAAGAGGCAAATGTGCTCTACTCCTCATTGAACGGACCATGTCCATGGTGGCCATCTTGCATCTTTTAACAACACCATTAAGGTGGGGAGTTCCAGGAGGAGTGAGATTGGAGACAATTCCTCTCTCTTTGAGGTATTCCTTAAATTCATCTGAGAGGTACTCGCCACCTCGGTCAGATCGAATCTGTTTAATCTTCCTATCGATTTGGTTCTCAACCAAACCGTAAACTCTTTGAACTTTTCAGGGTATCAGATCTACGATGTGGTAGGAAGATAAGCCATATCATGAATAGTCATCAATAAATGTGAAATAATGTCGATATCCATTTTGGATCACGATACTGAAGGGACCGCATATATCGGTATGTATTAGGTCAAGAATACCCCTCGTTTCATTTAACCTTTACGGAGAGGCGTCCAATCATTTTACCTTGAATACAATGTTCACATGTAGGCAATGTTTGGACATGTAGAAAATCTAAGGGTCCATCATTTATCAATCTATTGATCTTATCAATAGACATATGGCAAAGCCTTCGATGTCAAATCATGTTTGAATGATTTCCATACTCTCTGGTTCTTTTAGGGTTTTTATTAGTGGTAGTAGCATTCATGACAGATTCATCAATGCACAATTCCTAGAGTCCATCAGAAGTTAGAATACCATCCGTATCAACCTATGACAAGTTTATTACATAATAAGATCGAATATCCATTTCTAACTGGCTTAGATATAAATATAATGTTCCTTCTAACATCTGGAACACAAAGACACTCTTTAAGTACTACGACTCTCCCATTAGATAACGATAGTCTGTAGGTCCCAACGACGACTGCTGCAACAGTTGCATCAAATATCATCTGGATGACTATCTCCCATTCATCAAGATTCCTAGTATCCTGAAATAGATGCAATAAATTGCATACATGAACATAAACACCAGAGTCGATGATCCAACTACCTTCTCATCTTACAAGAAATTTGATTTTAATGATGAAAGCAGATTTTATACCTGTTGGAGCTTTACCTTTCTCGAAGGTTTTTAGGTATTCTAGGCGGTTACACTTCCAGTGCCCTAGCTTCTTCTAGTGATGACATGCATCGGTCTTCTCAGATGTTATCAGTGTAGATGCATTAGAAGATGAGCCGACAGCTTGACTCTTCTTCTTTTCTTCTGGACTGGACCCTTCCGAGCCCCATGCTTCCGATCGCGCTTCCCCTTAACCTGTGTAACCATTGCACTGGCAGTGGTTTCTTTCTTCATTGCTTCTTCTACAAACTTTAATGAAGCCATTAACTTGTCATTAGTCAAGTTTAACTTGTTCATATGGTACGATACAACATAACTATTGAAAGACTTCGGTAGAGATAACAGAATGAAGTCGGACTGCATTTACGCATCCATCTCAGCCCCGAGAGTTTCCAGTTCAGAGAGATAACTAAACATTTTGATTACGTGTTCTCGAACCAAAGTCCCTTCCTACATTTTGCATCGAATAAGTTCTTTCATAACATTATAACACTGTGGTTCACATCACCGAACATCTCTTTTAGATTCAACATTATATCCTGAGTTTTGTCCATGTCCACATGTTACTTGTGAAGCACATTGGACAAAGACCCCAGAATATAATTGATGAATACCTATTTATTCACCTTTATTCCTTTATTTTATCTTTAAAACCCTATTTAAATGCATGTAAATATAGCTAACTTGTACAAATTAAAACTATGAGCTTTGCCTGCAAATAATGTTTAAATATCTATATTTAAATAAAAAATAAATGAATAAATAAAAGAAAAGAAAAATAAAAGAAGTATTGAAAATACTGACTAGCCCTAAACCCCAAGACTAAGTCAATATTGACTTGGTCAACAAGGAATAAAGTAGAGGGAGATAAGGGTAGATAAATATAAACAAAAAGGCACTACCATCTAGAAACCTTAGGTGACCTGTGCACTGTATATAGATGAAACTTTCAATAATTTACATACACTTTTTTTCACTTCAAAAACAAATATTTTCAACACCAAACATGTACATAAAATACATAAAAAAGATAAAATTAATTGTACATTAAAAAAAGTATAATGCGATAGACACACACATCAACTCAAAATGGACTAAACTCATCTTTCTTGTACTCTAAATTAAATTATCCATCTAATGAAGGCGATGGCATTAAAATTAGAGTTAAAATATAACATTTGTCTTTTAGGGTCCAATTGTATACTTTACTTGTATATTTTTATACATTTAATGCATTCCTTGTATTTTTACTCTTTCCATATTTTTAGATATTTGTAAATTTTATTTGAATTATATTATAACTGTAAACATGAAAAGAAATCATTAAAATTCCATTAAAATAAATAATACAATAAGATACATAGGTAAACTATACTATATTATACATACTCATATTTATTTAAGTATACAAATAAAGTTAGAAAAATAAAATAAAAATTTGTAAATGTATAATTAAATATATTATAAATATATAAGTTATGAATATAAAATAATAAAATATGAAATACAAAATAAAAATGAATACATTATATACAAGTAATTACACCAATATTATACTTGTAAAATTTAGCATATAACAAACAAGCTGATAAAAATAAATAAAAATCACCTAAAATAATACATAAATTAAGAAACAACTTTCATGCTATGAGAAAAAAATAATAAAATCATTTTCTATTTTATTTATATTTTATTTCTATTTTTATTTCTGTTTTGTCCTCTAGCACCTGTCGTGGCCCAATCAGGTGTGGGCCTTGGTTCACCCGCCTGTCAATTGTACTCACACCTAGGCATAAGCATGTCAAAGCAAATCTGTTCCTCATTCATTGTTCTCCAATTTGTCCCACATAATCCTTGCATTTTTTGGGCTCGATTCCTTCTGCGAATCTGTTCCTCATTCATTTTTCTTTCATGCCCTAGTGATTCTCAAGCAATGGAGCATCGATGCAACCCGCAAACCTTAACCAAAGTCGCCTCCATATTTAGTTTCGCTTCCAACTACCATTTGGATTTGATCCATTTTGACCTATCTTCATCCCCTTTTCTCTTCATCTAAAGCATCCCTAGTGACAGTAGGTGCATCTCTTGAGATTTAGTCATGGAGAAGGAGGCGGAGAGACGAGATCCAAGTCTCGCGGAACTTGCTCAGGCAAATCTCTCCTTCTCCCTGGTTCCCAAGTCCAAGAAGCTCTTTTACTTGCTTTTTCGATTCCTAGAAGAAACAAGAGGATAGTCTAGCTTTTTATTGCATTTGATTTCATCTTTAATTCAGTAAAATCACAAATCATAGTTCGTTGGAGCGTTGAGCTCCGGCCTCTGTTCCTCCACTATTGGCCTTGTTCCGACCTCATTGACCACCCCATCTCCTTCTCCTTACGCTTCTACATCTCCAACACCCCCTCCGTTCCCTATGATCTTGCACAGATCAAGGGATCCAACTTTCCCCTCTATCGTTCGTTGGAGAGCTCCACCCCGATGAATCTCCGCTCCATTTTGCCCCAAATTAAGCCTTGGACCTCTCTTTTTGTGTTTGCAAGACAACCTTGCAGGTTCTGGAGCTTGATAAACCCCATAGGATCGAATTTTGACCAGGATGAAGCTCCCCTGGTGCACTTTCTTCCTCGAGCTTCTAAGACCCCATCAATGGATCCTTGAAAGTTTTAAAGGCATTATCAGACATGGAAGGGCTCGATCTTCATTGTGAGATACCTGGGAGCCGCCTAGGTGGTTGGAGTCGAGCAGGAGCAGAAATCGGAGTGAACTCCAATGGTTTTTCTTCCTTTTTCTTTATGGGAAGCAGCAACCGTTGGATCAGAGGAGACCCCCAGTTTTGATCATCACCATCAGATCGAGTGCTGCCATCACCATCAAATCTCAGCGGAGATCTAATCTCCATTGCTCATCCGCGAACGGGTACAGACCAATCTCAGCCATCAGCGCATAAGTGGCACCACGTGGAATACGCATCGCCGTCCATCAGCGCACGTAGGGGTATATTGCATATTCTCTGCTCATCATTTGTATTTTATTTTTAGTCCATAAACTTTCAATTATAGTTCAAATATTTTTGTAATATTTATACTTAGGACACTAAGTTTTCCATATTTGCACTTTACTCCAATCCACGTCCCTTCACGTGCCTCTACGTGTAAGGGGACTGGGTATATTGTATGGACACCCCTATGGGTTTGCGTTATTGTTTGGTCCAAATATTTTAAATATCAATGTAATAGCTTGTGGTAAATTTTCATACTTGGTACTATTGTTCTGTATATTTACATTTATACCCCTACTAATGCGTATAGTATTCATTTATTCAAAAAAATCATACCTATGCCCTGAACTTGCTTTAAATGTTAATAAATGCTATAATTTTTTAAGGAAATTATATTTAGGTCAGTGTACTGTAGGTTTAATTTTGTTTATGTATTTTAATTATTAAAAATAACATTTTGCATCCAAAAATTATAAGAAAATTATCTTAAGTGTTTGGAACCATTTTAAATCATGTATATTTTTTTGAGGCAATTAAAAGCATTTTCCTATTTATAAAAATTATAAACATCAATTTTCTCCTATTTTACTTTTAAAAATACATAAAAAATTATAGAAATGTTTTGAAAAATTCCAAAAAACATTCATTTGCGTTTGTTTATGTATATTTTATTTTTGACCATTTATTATTGTAAGATATTATCAAAACCCCTAAAAATTAGGAAACAAAATAAAACTTATAAAATTTCTAAAAATTCATAGAAAACTTTATTTTAAGTTTCTGAATTTTCTGTACAATATTTAGTGTTCAGGAAAATTGAAATTGGACTCAATCTTATTTGATAGATGTTTATTAAGTCGACCCTGATTTACAATTTTATTTATTTTATGTATTTCCTTAATAAAAAATACTTAAAAATTCTAAAAAATTATACAAAATTTACTAAAAATAGAGAAAAATCAAGAAGACACAAAAATTATTTTAGTTTTGAATTTTTTAGTTTATTTCCTATACTTGAAAAATCCAAACATATCATGTTGTTCGTTGTCTTTATATCTTTTTTTATATTTAGATAAACACACACATACACACATATATTTCTATATATTATACAATATTATATCTTATATTTAAAAAATAAAAATAAAAAAATTACAAAATTGAAATGAAAAAAATAAAAAACATAAAAAAACCACAAACCACTTGAATATAAAAAATACCCTAAAAATCCTAAGTTGCCTATTCATTATTTTCGTTGCTCTACCTCGTGATCCTTTTGGGTTTGACTCCTACATTTTTTTGTTATATACATTTATTTATAAGTATAATAAATTTTATGTCACCATATTTATTGCCTAATCATTGTTGTGGGTTAATGGTTGATTGACACACTTAAGTTGAGTGTTGAGAGCCGAGCGAGGTGTCGATAAAATGATTGCCAGATTTGACTTGTCGGACACTGCATGCCCTCTAAGACTGGATGTTAGACACCTTGAACTTTTACGTTCATCAAATGGCGCTGTTTCCAGGGAGCATCAATTTATAGAGTATAAAGTAGACACTTAGCTTCTTTTGCCAATAACTTAGTTCATTGTCTTTATTTCTCTCTTTATTCTATAATAATCTGATAATAACTAATCACTTTCTTATTTGTCTTTGTTATAAGGATGTTGAACGATGGGCTTTGGGTTTTTATTTAGATGAATTTTACACAAGTGAAATTGTGGTCTTCGCAACCCAAAGAAGGGCCAAACAAAAATTTAATTAATTATCAAGCAAAAATAAACGGAGAAAATGTAACAAGAGAACTTTGCTATTTAATTTACCTATATAGCTAACAAGATAGAACTCAGGGATGCTACAAAAATCCCGATGGTTATTCGATTAATTGAAAAATCAATGAAAAGAATCAAGGAATCTCTATGAAAACCATGCTAGGTTTTTGTATTTTTTGAATTTTGTATTTTTATAGAATCATAATTTTTATATTTTTTATTTAGTTTTATGAATTTATATTTACTTTATTTTTAATTTTGCAAAAGATTTATTTTATCTTTAAAAATAATGAATATTTAAAGGAAAATAATACACACACTCAACCAAACTTTTTATATTTTTAAATATCTCAAAAATAGCCAGAAAAATAAAATGAAATTATTTTGGGGGTTTTGATAGCTTTTTAATGTTTTTCTTATTTTTCCAGATTTTTTCACAATTTTAAAGCCTTTAAATAAATTAGAAATGACAATAAAGCAACCAGAACACACAATAAATGTTTTTATATTTTAAAATATCAAATAAGGTAAAAAATGAATGAAAAAATATATCGAATGCAAGGGAAATTTTTATATTTTTAGAGTTGTTTTATATATTTTTGAATTTTCTATGCATTTTTTATTATTGTTTTATAATTTGGATTGTTTTGTGATTTTTATGGTTTTTATGAGGAATAAAAATATTAAAATTGTATAGAAATTAAAATAAATCAAAATAAACATAAAGATTTTTTTAGAATTTTTGGGAAGAGTTTTATTTTGTTATTGATTTTCAAACGCAAATGGGGACTTTTGGGTCTGTTTTTAAATTTTTATAAATAATAAAAAGGATAAAATTGTGAAAAGAAAAATGAGATGCAAGATGTAAATAACAGAATATTATATGATTTTTTTATGGAATTTTTAAATGGTTTTTGATAACTTTCATTTGTTTTTTAATATGCTAAATAAATGCAGACTTACAGGGTCATATATGCAATTATTTAATGTTAACAGACTAAATGATAATAAATAAAAAAAGTACGAGCTGTATTATGTAAATTTCCCAAAAACGTATGCCAATGCACGTGTGCCCCACTGGACAGGACCAACATGCAAATAACTTAATTTCAAGGTCCAATCAATATTCAAATATCTATTGGTTTTATTGCAATTAGCCCAGAAAGTCACGTGATATACACGCTTTACAATGTAAGCAGGACTAATATACAAGTCAATTAAACTATAAGGACTAAAGTGTAAATGTTCAATTATTAAAAGCAAACATGTGTCCACACAAAGACTTATTTGAAAATTAAATAAAGGCAGGGTCACATGTACCCTTTATTGAGGTAGACTGATTTACAGCCACGATTCATCTTGAGGTTGATCCGACGGTTGGAAATTAATGCCGCTCGAATGGCTCAGATTTGATCTGGAAGTGGGATCCATGGCTTAACTTTGGGGAAAAATAGGCAATCGAGATGGAAACTAGGCTGGCTATTCTTGATCGTGCGGGCGAGAAGGTGTTTGGAAGAACGAGGATGAATGTCTTATCCAACGAACTTCAATCAAGCGAATCTCAGTCATCCTCCATATGAATCAGCTGCTAAATGGTTGAACGACTTCCTGAACTCCTCCTATATCGATCTACGGAAGCAATGGAGCTTAAATATCTCCATGTATGGATCTGGGAGCAGAAATGGATTTGGCTTCAAGTGAACTCCCAGATCTCGCTTCAATGCTGCTACTACGCGCTTTGACCCTGCAAATTGAAGCTCGTGCTTGGAGGAAGTCTCCGGCCAAGATGTTAGGTCAAAAACATGGGGGTCGGTGACTGAATGGGGGTCTCCGGTGAAGATAATCAGAGGAGAGACTAGACTTCATACTTGGGAGGTTCTGAAGGTGGACAGATGGTGGAAGAGATGTAGAAGAGTTGTGCGAATGTATTGGCGTGGTCAGAGATGGATGAGCGTGATCGGAATACCTCCGATCGGAGGTTGAAAGTCATTGATGGATCTAATCTAAATCTGAATTGAAATGATGGAATTAAAGTTGTAAAAATAAATAGAAACGATCTAATGTACCTACTTGTGGAAAGGAAGTGGAGATCAACATCGATCTGCTATGTTTGGTGGAGAGTCGGAACCGGTAGAGGATTCCGACCGCGTGGCTGGATCACGATCCTCAGGATTCCTTGCACTCTCACAGCCATGGAGATTGAATCTTTGTCACTTCCTCGACTCTAGAGATCGGCCTCGAGCGCAGAGAAGTCAGAAGAAAGGAACAACCTCATGACGGAGCTTAAGGATGAATCTTTATAGGCATGGCTCCAATGAGATTTGAAATTCAAAATGAGAGCAAATCATGGAGTGAACGGTGGATTTGAGGTGCTGGAGAGTGAGAGGATTGAATGAGCGAAAATAATGGAGAAGGGAGCGGGTGACGTTAGTGAATAGGATGCATAGGAAAAGGGGCGAAGGAACGACAGAACGCGAAATGAGCGGAAATGTAGCGGGGACCAAGCTGTTGACCCGGGTCAATAGACCCAGGCTGGCCAATCAGAGGGTGCAGGAGAAACAAACAAAATAGACTAGGGGACAAAAATCCAATAAATTATTAAATAATTCAATTAAAAATAAAAAATGAATTTATTTAGTAAATGATGTAAATGAAAAATGTTAAGAATAAATTAAGTTAATTAGGTGATTTTTATTTAGTTAAATAATATATATATATACAAGGGTTAAAATAAATATAAATGTTTATTTACAGGTGTGTATACCAATATATACAAGATCTGGATTTTTAGTTAGTTATTTATACAAATATATGCATAATTTAATATTTTATTTATTTACAATATTTTACAAGGGTTTTAATGGTATTTTTATTTGATTTTTAAGAATTAATTTATTAGATTAAATAAATAGGTGTAGGTTCAATATATACATGGCGATACATATACAATATATACATGATTTTAGTTTTGTTGATTTTTGATTTTGTGATTATTATTTGTATTATATATGAGTTAAATACAATTTTCACAATTACTAAAAATACAATATTCACAAATATGCACAAGAAAATAAATAATTAAATAATATACATACTATATATAGGTATAATATACAATAATACCCTAGTTGGTCACATTTTACACCGTAACTTTGAATTTTATGAAATTATCTCCATTTTAAAGATAATTTAATTTGGAGTATAATGAAAGTGAGTTTGATGAATTTGAAGTTCGGGTGGAGCAGATATTGATCTTGAAGTATATACTTTGTTGCTTTTTGAGAGTTTTACACAATGTAGATAAATTTTTATTGCAATTGTTTTTATTATTTACAAAAGAATTTTATTCACAAATTTCAAGAAGAATTAATTTTTATTTACAAAGAATTTGGTGATGAATAAATTAATGAATGAATGTGTAACATAGATAATATTGTACATGTGATGTATATATATATATGTGATAAATGAAATTCTGGATTTTCTGGTAATTTGGCCTTATCTCCCCTATTTTATTCCTTGTCGATCAGGTCAAGTCTTGACCTTTTCTCGCGGTCTGATTCAGCATGTCTGTATCTACTGCATATATATACATTCTTTTATTTTCTTTAGTTTTCCTTTATTTCTTTCTTTATTTATTTTAGGTTAAAATAGTGATAAATATACAATATCTACACAAGAATTAGAGTTAGTAGAAAAATGAATTTAGCGATATTTACATGTGTTTTATAATGGATTTTAAGCTAAAATAAAAGAATAAAGATAATGAAATGCAGATTCATCACCCCCCTATGCTTTACCTTTGCTAATCCCTTAGAAAACACTTATTTGAAAGAATAAGTGAATAAAAGAAAAATAAAAGAATAAAGGAAAAATAAAGAACTTAAATAATATTGAGTATCAAACTTATCTTCATAGTAGTATGGAGCTCGGTCAGACCTTTGGATTATTATTTTGGCAGAATCTTATTGGGAAATGGATTTAAAACCTAACAACCCTCAAGTTCCACAAGACTCCTATTCAAGTCGCCTTAACAGTCAGTTCAGAACAAAGTCTACATACATAAATTCTTATGACTATGAAACTTTACTTATAAGGTGTAAGTGAAGTATAGCTCCCAACCTCAAAAGTGGCAAGGAAACAGACTCCCTCAACAAGGTAAATCTAGTTTCCAGTCTAGCATCTCTTTCCTCGAGAAGCGGGGTATTCCCTCTAAGTTCAAGTGTAACCGGCTCAAGAAGTGGGGGAAAGAAGAGAATGGACGGTAGCCAGTGTAGCTACCTATCCTTGGATGCAAGACCAATGTAGCCAAGTCATCCATCTACAAGCTCCCATGAGATGAGACAATGAATCACATAAGCTTTACTTATTCGACTATATACACTTGACAGACATTTTATTTTCAATCAGGCATGCTCCCTTTTTTGGAGTTATAGAATTTTTTTACATATATACGAATGCGCAACATGCACATAAGGAGTTTTTCTGCTTGAGCCAGTGAACTATACCTCTTTTGAAGCATTATTGCAACCCCACAACATCTTGTCATTAGATGTTGACACCACCAGACTAGGTTGAGATGCACTACCCTCCCTAGAGGAGGATGGATGTTTCCACTAGTTGTTACACACCCGTGTGCTACCCCAAGCCAAAGGATTCTACCTCCTCAGCACCTCATCCATGAAGAGCTACGTGTAGAGTGCTTATCCAAGTTAAGCCACTGTCTAGAAGAATCATGTGTGAGTTGTGAAATATTCTACTTAGACTAATCAAGATGACATGTGAACATAGTCTTGTGGACCCAAAGAATTAAGTCGCTAGGACATTAAAAGTCTCAACTCCAGTTCCTATAAGGTTCCTCTGAAATTAAGTGGATTAAGGTCTGACTAAGCTCCATTCTTCGACTTTATTCCATATCAGTTTAAGTAACAATACTATTCTGAAAAATGCACATGCAAATGCATGAAGTATATACAAAACACACTTTTTGAAAGAAAATAAAAGAAAAAACTTTTTAAAAAGTTTTCAAATGGTTTTGCAAGTTTTTATGGATTTTAAGCATTTTTTAAAGAGAGAAAAAGGGTTAGTAAACTAAATATATACCAAGATTATACAAATTTTATACAAGATTTTACAAGGGAATTGTATACACAAGTCTAGATACAAGTTTTATTTATAAAATAATTTATATATACAAAAAGGAATTTTATTTACTGGAGAAGTGATCAAAAATGGTATACACACGTGGATTTTACGAATATATTTATACATCTCATAATTTATATCTCACATGATAAAATAATTTTACTAACATTTTACAAAATATTTACAAACAATTTTCAAAACATTTAACAAAGGTTTTTCAAAAATTTTTACAAACATTTTTGCAACTATTTTACAAATATTTTTACAATTTTTTACAAAAAAAATTTGTAAACAGGTTTATGCAAACATTTTGCTTACAAACATTTTGTACAATATACTTAGTTTTGATACATAAAATAATTTTACAAACATTTTACAAAGAAACCATTTTTACAAACAATTTTGCAAAGTTTTTTACAAACATTTTTACAAATTATTTTGCAAAATATTTTTACAAATATTTAACAAATAATTTTTGTAAACATTTTTCAAAAGATTTTTGCAAATCATTTTTCAAAACACATTTTTAATAGCCATATTATTAATAATAGTACGAGTTATGACTAAAGCATATATACAATATATATGACACCCCCTATACTTAGCTCGAACTATATCCTCATAATGACCAAAGAGCTACAAAGGAAGACATAACTCGTGCTAAGTATTAAAAAGTGAAAAGAATCCTATATAACAATGACTCAAAGAATAGATGAAAAGAATAGAAGTCGGTGATGCCCCTATACTTAGGATCAAATAATCCTAAGTATAGAAGACTATACAAATGGGTTACACTGAGGGAGAGAATGAACAAACTCAACGACTTGACTCATCCTCCCCTATAGTTAGTGTAAAAGATCCCTAAGTATAGAAAAAGAATATCAACAAGTTGAAGGACAAGCGAGAGATTAGAAGAAATAAAAGAAAATAAAAACACAAAAAAGATGGTATGATCAACATCACTCCCCCTATACTTAGGGTAAGGGATCCCTAAGTATAAGCAACGAAAGGGGTGATGAAGTAGAACGAATATGAACAACTCGAATCATTCACCTCCCACCATACTTAGGCTAAAGTACATTCTAAGTATATCATACAAATATATACACACGGAAAAGAGGTGAATGATAAAACAGAAGAAGGAACAGATCAAGACGAAACTCATATATACAAAGTAGACATTTTTGAGGTGCTTCTCAACAAGTGCTAGAGTTTATGCCCCTAGCTGGACGCAAAGGCTAGTACAATGAAGTATCGAGGTTCAAGATGACATATGTAATACGAATACCGTACTGTTGTTGTCTTCTCAGGGTGAGAACAACAACAAGGTCACCAATACAAATAATGACACCCAAACAAGCAATTAGGCAGGTGTCTACTACCGGGTAAATAGAGATGCAGATAAAATCGGGCACTAGTGCACAAAAGAAATCTTCGACTTAGGGTCAGAATGGAGTGAAGTGGTGGAGCCAAAGAAATAGAACGTGGAGAAAGAAGGATCGGTAATGGAGTCCTCCACGTTATTTGCTATCTCAAAAAGATATGGAAAATCAAGATCATGAGACTCACTGATATCCAATGCACACAATGTAGAGAAATCAAATAAATCATTGAATATCTCATAGGTTGGATCATCCTCACGAGGGTCGTCAAGGAGATACAATTCAGACTCAAAAGAAAAATCAGAAGACTCAGTCTCGTCATCCAACAGATTGGATGCACATCCTAGAAATGAAATCGAGTACAAAGACCACACCATTCATAGATAACCCTCGGGGAGGTGAGAAAACTCAGGCTTCGAGATAGAGAATGAACCATCAAACTCGAATAATGGGTTCTCTTTCGAAGTCAGAGAAAAGCCATCCACTGGATCCCAAAAATAAAAGGCTCAAAGAGATCTAGGTCAAGATCAAAGAGATCATTGACCTGCCAAAGTGAAGGGATTTGAGCTTGGGAAGTGTTAGGCAACATCTGGTCCTCAGAGTGAAGGGTGGGAGGGAGGAAAAAATGAATATTTTTTTTAGGTGATTGCTAACGATCTCTAGAATATGAACGTATCAAATTCAACACCAAGCACATACAAACACAATCCAATCCAAGATTCACCTACTCAACTCTGTGATGACCGTTAAAGATCGATCATTAATCTTGTTAATTTTAGAGTTAGGTGATCAAACAAAAGTTGTACAAACACGTAGGAAGGCCTGATATTGGGGCACTAATCGTTAGTGTGTACGTGGCAAATAAAATGCGAATACAATGAGGGGGTTGCTCTCCCCAAATCAAGGAATGAATTTGTTACATTTGATTTTAAGGTCAAATGGTATTAGCAGTCCCAATTTTATACAATTGTCACTTTTTTTTGGATTTTTTCAAGAAAATGAACTAATAAAATTTCCAATTTTCTTTTAATATTATGCGAGTGAAATTAAGGAAGGAAGTTGGAAAAGCCAATGCACGATGAAATTCAATGATGCATGCATGAGATAGAGGATGCGTACCTTGTCGGCAACACTCTACATGCAAGGTGATCCGTGTAGAAATTAAAAGATAGGAAATAAACTAACCTATATAATGCATGTGAACCATCCTAGCAGACTTCTATTAACGGTCAAGAACCAATTAATTTGACTAAGTCCAAATTACACTCTACTCTATAGGTACGGAAATTCTTGTTTAGGGTTTTGGACCTAATCGATTACCTGGCTCAAGCAAGTTAATAAAAGCTACTTCTAAGGGCTCAAGAACATAAAATCATGAGAAAACATAGAAAAATAAAACGATGAAAACAAAACCGATGAGGTCCCCAAATGCACCGACACTTGGAGAAATAGATCTCGCACACACAAGGTATATAGTGTCCTTTACAAGAGTTTTGGATGTATAAAATGCTAAAAGAAAACATAAAATTTTCTATGTAGGCTGCTCCAAAAGTCTGGTCTCCTCCAAATCTTCACCTCCTCCTCTTCTACACTCTCCTACGGCTCGGTGAGGAATCAAGCTGCCTCCGCTTCGCTTGGGTACGCTGGCGTTCCTAAGAATGCCACCCTCGCTCGTCAAGCCCTTGCAAGAAAAAGGATACACAAGATAATGTAAGAAGCACAGTGGTGAAGATATGAGACAAAATAAATGGAAATAAATACAATGAGTATGAACAATGAAATGAATGTAAGAAAATATAAACAAAAATAAAAAGAAAAAAAACAAGTATAACAACCAAGAATAGTACGTCAAAGAAAAACCTAACTACCCTCGTCATGCCTCCCCGACAACGACACCATTTTATTGATCACTGGGCTTCTAGTTTTTATTTAGACGAATTAGACACAAGTGAAATTGTGGTCGCCGCAATCCAAAGAAGCATCAAACAAACATTTATTTAATTCTCGAGCAAAAATAAATAGAGAAAATGTAGCAAAAGCTTTGCTATCTAATTTTCCTGTATAACTAAGAGAATCGATCTCAGGGAGGCTACAAAAATCCTGATGGTTATTCGATTAATTGAAAAATCAATGAAAAACATCAAGGAATAATTATGCACACTATGCTTGGTTTTTGTATTTTTGAATTTTGTATTTTTATGGCATTTTTATTTTTATAGTTTTATTTAGTTTTCTACTATTTATAATTTTTAGTTTTAATTTTGCAAAATATTTTTTATCTTTAAAAAACAATGAATATTTAAAGAAAAATAATACACAAACACATTCAACCAAACTTTTTTTATTTTTCAAATATATCAAAAATAAGTCAGAAAATTAAACTAAAATTATTTTTGGATTTTTGATAAATTTTTAGTGTTTTTACTATTTTTCTAGAATTTTCACAAATTTTAAAGCCATTAAATAATTAAAAATGATAAATAAAGCAACCAGAACACAAAATAGATGTTTTTGGATTTTTAAAATATCAAACAAGGTCAAAATGGATGAAAAAAGACAAAATAGAAGGGAAATTTTTATATTTTTCAAAGAAGGGTTTTATATGTTTTGATTTTTTGTATTTTTATTAATTTTTTGTGCTTTGGAATGTTTTCTGATTTTTACGGGTTTTATGAGAATAAAAATGTCAAAATTGTACAAAAATTAAAATAAATAAAAAAACTGACATGATTTTTTTAGATTTTTGGGAAGAGTTTTATAATTTTTATTGATTTTCAAAAGCAAACGTGGACTTTTGGGACTGCTTTTGAATTTTTATAAATAATAAAAAAGATGAAAATTGTGAAAAGAAAATTAGGGATGCAAGATGTGAATAACGAATACCATATAATTTTTTGTGGATTTTTTAAAGGGTTTTTGATAATTTTCATTTGATTTTTAATATGCAAAATAAACACATACTCATAGGATCATATATGCAATTATTTAATGTTAGCAAACTAAATGATAATAACAAAAAAACTATAGGGTGTATTATATAAATTTCCTAAAATCATGTGCCAATGCACGTGTGCCCGTTTGGATAGGACCGGTATGCAAATAAATTAATTTTAAGGTCCAAACAACAACTTAAATATATGTAGGATTTTATTACAATTAACCCAGAAAGTTACGTGATATGCACGCTTTACAATTTAAGTAGGACTGATATGCAAATAAATTAAACTACGAGGACTAAAGTGCAAATTTTCAATTTATTAGAGGCAAACACGTGTCCAAACAAGGACTTATTTGAAAATTAATAAATGTAGGAACTGGATGAAAATGTACCCTTTATTGACGTGGATTGATCAACGTTCATGATTTGCATTGAGGCTGATCTGACGGTTGGAAATGAATGCTGCTCGAATGGCTCGGATCTAATCGAGAAGTGGGATCCACGGCTTAACTTTGGGGCAAAATAGATGACTGAGATGGAAACTAGGCTGGCCGTTCTTGATCGTGTGGGTGAGAAGGTGTTTGGAAGAACATGGATGAATGGCTTCTCCAGCGAACTTCGATCAGGAAAATCTCGACTGTCCTCTGCCTGAATCAGCTGCTAAATGGTTGAACGACTTCATGAACTCCTCCTCCGTCGATCGACAGAAGCAATGGAGCTCAAAGATCTCCACATATGGATCTGGGGCCTGAAATGGATTTGGCTTCAAGTGAGCTCCCAGATCTCGCTCCAATGCTGCTACTTGTGCTTTGACCCTGCAAATCAAAGCTCGTTCTTGGAGGAAGTGTTTGGCTAAGATGTTAGGTCAAAAACATGGGGGTCGATGACTGAATGGGGGTCTCCGGTGAAGATGGTTGGAGGGGAGACTAGACTTCAAACCTGGGAGGTTCTGAAGGTAGACAAGGGTGGAAGAGATGGAGAAGAGTTGTGCAAACGTATAAGTGTGGTTGGAGATGGATGAGCGTGACAAAATACCTCCAATCTTGCAGATCGTAGGTTGAAGGTGATTAATGGATCTAAGCTAAAACTGAATTGAAAGGATGAAACTAAAGTTGCAAAAATAAATCAAAGCTATGTAATGTTACCTGCAGGTGGAAAGGAAGTGGAGATCATCCTTGATCCGCTACGTTTGGCGGAGAGTCTGAACACGTAGAGGATTTCGACCGCGTGGCTGGATCACGATCCTTAGGCTTCATCGTGCTCTCCCAGCTGTGGATATTAAAGCTCTATCACCACCTCGACTCTAGAGATCAACCTCGGGCGCATAGAAGACAGAAGAAAGGAACGACCTTAATACAGAGTTTAAGGATGTATCTTTATAGGCATGGCTCCGACAAGATTTGAAATTCAAAATGGGAGCAAATTACATAGCGATTGGTGGATCTGTGGTTCTAGCAAGTGAGAGGATTGAATGAGCGAAAATAATGGAGAAGGGAGCGGGTGGCGTTAGTGAATATGACACATTGGAAAAAGAGGTGAAGGAATGGTGGAATGCTAGATGAGCGGAAATGTAGCGGGGACCACAAGTTGACCCGGGTCAACATACCCGGGCTCGCCAATTAGAGGGTGCGAGAGAAACAGACAAAATAGACTAGGCAACAAAAATCTAATAAACTATTAAATAATTCAATTAAAGATTGAAAATGAATTTATTTAATAAAAGATGTAAATGAAAAATGTTAAGAATAAATTAAAGTTAATTTTGGTGATTTTTAATTAATTAAATTATATATATATACAAGGGTTAAAATAATTATAAAGGGTTATTTACATGTGTGTATACCTATATATACAAGATCTTGATTTTTAATTAATTATTTATAGCAATATATACATAATTTAATATTTTTTATTTAAACTATTTTATAAGGGTTTTAATGGTATTTTTATTTGATTTTTAAAATTTATTTATTAGGTTAAATAAATTGTTGTAGTTACAATATATACATGGTGATACATATACAATATGTACATGATTTTATTTTTGTTGATATTTGATTTTGCGATTTTTATTTGTATTTTATCTGAGTTAAATACAATTTTCACAATTAATAAAAAATACAATATTCAAAATATGCACAAGAAAATAAATAATTAAATAATATATGTAGTGTATATAGGTATAATATATAATAGTACCCCAATTGGCCACATTTCACACCTTAAATTTAAATTTTATGAAATGACTTCCACTTTAAAGATAATTTAATTTGGATTACAATGAAAGTGAGTTTGATGAATTTGGAGTTCAGATGGAGCAGATATTGATCTTGAAAGTTTGTACTTTGTGGCTTTTAGAGAGTGTTGTTATTTACATAATGTATACACATTTTTATTGCAATTATTTTTTATCATTTACAAAATAATTTTATTCACAAATTCAAGAAGAATTAATTTTTATTTACAAAGAATTTAGTGATGAATAAATTAATGAAAGAGTGTGTAATATAAACAATATTGTACATGTGATGAATATATATATATATATATATGACAAATGAATTTTCTTGTAATTAGGCCTTATCTCCCCCTACTTTATTCATTGTCGATCAGGTTAAATCTTGACCTTCTCTCGAGGTCTGATTCAGCCTGTATCTATTGCATATATACAATCTTTTATTTTCTTTATTTTTCCTTTACTTATTTATTTATTTTAGGTTAAAATAGTGATAGATATACAATATTTACACAAAAATTAAAGTTAGTGGAAGAATGAATTTAGTGATATTTACAGGTGTTTTATAAGGGATTTTAAGATAAAATAATTGAATAAAGATGATGAAATGCAAATTCATCAGAGGGTTCCCTCATCGAGGGAGGATTTCTTTGGAGATTCGACACTTCCAAGAGATGCAGAGATCGGTGGACCGTTTGCCTACCACTAGCAAAGGAGACAAGAAGCGAGTGGAAGTTTCTTATCTAATTTAGTGTAGATTTGTGCAAGTGAGATTCATTCATTACATTTGTAATAACACAAGTGAACACTCGGACTCTCGGGCCTATTTTACCACGTGATTGTTCACTTGGGGCTCATAGATTTTATCACGTTTTCACCACCTTTTACGCTTTTATTCTCCCTATTTTTTCTCTTTTTCTTTTGTTTTGCAATTTATATTTTCCACCTTTATTTTCATTTATTTTATGTGATTGAGCCCATATATTTTTAGTATTGCTTGATCGAATAAGCTAGGTCCAAAATCCTTAATATTTGCATGCTCCTATAGTCTATGATACGTTTGGATCTAGCTCAAACTCAACTTGCGCTTCATGGTAATAACAATTCCCGCTAGGGCGATTTCACTGCTTTGCATACCATATATATATTAGTTTTAAAATTTTTATCTTGCATCTCGCATGGAGAGAGCTGGGAAGCACTATAAGTCTTATATATAAGCATTGATCATTTTGACACAAGGGTGAGATTTCCATCCTAGTGCCACCTTGCATTGCTTTGCCGCTATCTCCCTCTATTTTTGATCATTAGGCTTAAAAGAAAATCCAAAAAATCATTAGGCGATTATTCTTGAAAAATACCCAAAAAAGTGAAATTAAAAAATTAAAACAAGGGGGATGCTACTAGACTCTGGCCCTAATTAAAATTTGTAATGAACATCAATGTTTAGGATTCACAAAGGCCACATTGTATTCAGGTACATTCGAAACAGAATGAGGCACACCCCTTAAGGAATAGAGCCAAAAACCCGATATGTGGTTATCTCGATTATCACCTGGGAATGAATAAGTATTGACATTTCTATCGTACGTAGGCGAGTAGGGCCTTGTCGATGATGGTGTTCTCGTCTTGTGTAGAACATCCGGCTTGATCCAAAGTATTGAGCTTAGGTCATCCTCTTATGGGGGTGTATGTCTCATCGTCTTGCATCTGAGTTCCTCGTTTTTTAGGGAAGTATTGGTTTTGCATATCGGCTTCCTCTCTTATTCTTTGGATGAGTAGCCCCCTAGGATCGATATCGAGGACCTAAAAAATGCAGATCATAGGATATAAAGGAAGTGGAAAGCACAAGATATTTTTTCTATAGGGCTTTCCATTAAGGACATGTTACAAGATTACCAAAAACAATAATAAAATTGAAAAGATGTAAATAATCGATCGCTTACAGCTGATGAATCTTTGATTTGTCATTACTATTCTCCCTTATTATTTTCGGAGCATAAGCACTTCATTGCAAATCTTCATTAATTCCGCATCTTTATCAATAAACCCTTCTTCTATAATTAACCCTAATTATTGTACAAAAATCAAAGCTTTTATTTTCTTTATTTTTATTTGTTAAAAACTAAAAAAAATAGGTTAATTATCGTAGATATTTATTTAGGCTTTTAAAAGAAGTCAAAAATACAAAAATAACAAAACTTTTAAATCAGGTGTTTTTAATCCTTTAAAAATATTTCCAAAAAATTTTGCCTTCTTTATTTGATATTTTTTGACTTTTTAGTCAACATGGAATTTGTAGATCTCATTGAGATATACAATTTTCATGTTTTGACATTTTACTAATTCAGCCTCCTTCCATTTCTTTTTGAATTTCTCTTTATTTCATCTTTTTCCTTAACTTTCATTAGGCCACGTGGTGGCTCCTAGGAGTGCCACGCTGCCCAGCTCTTTGGTCGCCATGTGCATCCTTCCTCTACCCTTGATCTCCTTTCCCCACCTCCATCTCTACCGCTCATCTCTCTTCTTCTCTTAACCGTTTGATGTCAGCCTCCAGATATGATCTGAGTCTCCCCTTCCCACTCGCTCCTCAGCCATTGGATGATATCACATCCAAGGGCTACATCGCTTCCACGTCTCCTCTTATTTCCTAACCATAGGATCGACCCCAAGATCTCATCCATACCATCACTTCCCGCTCACTTTCCATCCATTTGATGGATCTCCATATCTAATCATCTCGATTCTCGCCTCACTCCTCATCCTGGCCCAGAACCTATCTTCTACCTTCCACCTTCTTCGCCCTCACGTAACGCTCGTCTGCCACTATGCCCCCTTCTTATTTTTGGCAATCAACTTAGCCACTCTCTCCTCTCCTTAAGAACCTCTCCACGCAACCATTACTACCACAATTCTCTTCTACCTTCCACCTTCTAATGCCTTGAGCGTTCAAGTCCATCAATGGCCAGAGTTCTCTTCTTTGCTCCGTTCCCAAGCAGTAGCACTGGCGATGCTTGGACGAATCCCCTCTTCGTCGAGCTTTGGTCCCTCATCTCCCTACCAGGACATTCGCGAGCCTCTAGCTTCACTGAACTTTAAAACTAGTGAAGGAGCAGAGTGGAGTGTAAAGCCTTGAACCTGGTCGTCTCTCGGATCCTATATAATAAGATCCGGCTCGTCAAGAGGAAACCAACAAAATTTGTTTCATATGAATCGGACATCATTTTGATATGTTATGGTTTTCAGAAGAAAGAAAAGAACAGAGGTTTAAGACATCATTAAACCATAATGACCTCACTAAGACTAATTGAACAAGATTAAAGAAACTAATGATGAATTGAGGATTGCTAATGACCATTAGCAAACACTAATCAGCTGTTAGCAAAAGTTAAGAGTAAGCTGCGAAAGATAAATCACGATTAGTGAAAGTTAATCATGATTAGCATTAATTAAGCATCATTAATGAATCTAGAATACTCTAAAAAGTTATAATTTAAGCCTTAAGTTTCGGATAAGACTTGGACAAAACCATAGGCCAAAACCATGGGTCACTAACCGCGCTTAAGGTCTAAACCATGGTTTACAGACCATGGTCAATGGTTTTCTAGAGCCTATAAATACCCCCTACCCATTCATTCTATACAGTTTCCACTACCACCACTACCCCAAGGGCTAGGGTCAAGAGGTCGGGAGGAGGAGAGGGAGGCAGGGAAGGAACGCCAGCGAAGTGCTGCCGGGAGAACGAGGAGGAGGAAGGTACGATCCTCTCTTAGTTTGCTTTGTAAGCTAGGTTTTCGATTCATCTTCTTTTTCCAGCTTTGTTTTAGATTCATCTTTCGTTCCGATTCATTTTCTGTTGTGGTTCGAGGAGAAATCTATGTAACAGCCTACTTAGGTGCGGGCGGCTATGCACGTTAGTGAACCCTATGATTCCTCACACTTTCACTCACCTAAGACGTATGGTGTCAACCGATTCTCCATCGCTTATGATTCTATTCTTTCGATTCTGCTTTTTTAGTTATTTTGATGGTGAAATCTGTGTAATACCCTACTTTGGTGCAGGCGGCTACGCACATCAGTGAACCCTGTGATTCGTCACACCTTCACTTACCTAAGATGCGTGGTGTCTACCAATCTTCATCTCTTGCAGTTTGATTATATTCTTTCACATTTACTGCTGTTTCCCTCTCAGTGATTTTATAGAGGATACTCTTTCCATTTTTCTTTTAAAATATGTCCCGATATAAGGGAAAATTCTTTCGAATTTTTTTATAGAAATATATCCCAATATAAGGGGGAAACTCTGCTAAAATTTTTATACAAATATGTCCCGATATATAGGGAAACTCTGCCGAAATTTTCCTAGAAATATCACCCCGTTTAAGGGGAAGCTCTGCTGAAATTTTAAGATAAAAATATGTTCTTCACGTTCTTCATGTTCTTCGTGTGTTCTTCGCGTTCTTCGTGTTCTTCGTCCGTTCTTCACGTTCTTGGCACTCTCTTAACATTTTTGATATGAAAATGAAATTCGATCATTTCGTGAGCTATAAATCGTCCTTTTTGAAAAAGAATCACGATAAAACACTACATACGCGAGAGAGAGCTCGATTAGGTAACGAAATCCTTCCTTTTGATGTTGGTTTTTTATATGAGATCATTGAGATTCCTGATTTTATGTTCTTCGCTACGAAGAACCCCAATTTGGTTATTTTTGAGAAAATATGATAAGTTGCTTTGTGATTTCAACTAAAATAAGCTTTAAGCATCGAAGTGATGTAGTGGCTTGAAAAGTTAGAATTTAGAAGTTAAAATGAGCATAAATATGAGTATATAAATATACGAATTAATATATATGTGAGTCTATACCCAATGTTGATGATTATGCAAATCGAAGACCTAACGAAAGAATTACATCATCGGAATTGATGTGCATTAAGTTGGATCCTGAAAAGGATCATGTATTACATTAAGAAATGACTTGGAGTAGAACTACAGGTTGGGCATGCAACCTGCAGGTTTGTCAGAAGGAACTCATATTAGTGTGATCCTACCTAGGTAGTACAAGGTTGCCTTGTTTTTATAAATGTGCACGAAATAAATGATTTGCAACGCATGGTACCGAGTGCCAATAAATTCAGGTTGAATGACAGAAGATGTTGTCGTGCCATGTGGAGGCACATGTGGTTTAATAGTGGTTGGGTTACAATAACATGTTCTTAAAGACACAGGTTTATGTGATTAAAGGTTACCCTGAGGTTTTAAGCTACCGAGTCCTCGAGACAATGTGCTTCTTTGTTTGCGAGGCTGAGGATTTAGAACCCTGGATATAAATGAAAAGGAAATTGTCAGGGTAGTATTGGAGGATTGGTTGAGGCGATGTGCGACGACATAAGTTCACCAGATCAACGCAATCTCTAATCCCGAAGTGTCCACAACTTCAGAGTCCATTAATGGTGGGGTTCCCCGGGACTAATCCCTGATGTGGAATAGAAAGGAATATGACTTAAACTAATGAGAATGAATGGAACTTTTTGTGATAACAAGTTTTGAAAAATTACACATTTGTTTGCTTTTCTCTTCTTCGTTACTTAGCACTCGCTAATTGTTATCCTATGATTTATGGAAAACCCAACAGGTGTTGGTGATCCATCACAAGGACTTTAATAATCCAGCCAGCTAACATAGTCATCCAGCCAACCATTCTGTAAGGTAGTTAGTAATCTTTTCGTGTATTTCCTTTCTAGCTGATGTACATGTAAATGGTTATAGTGGGACAATGTATCACGTGGACTTTATTTGTGAATGGAGAAGTGTTGAAATACTTCATTCTAAGTATTTTTAATTGCAGTCTGTTTCTGAATGTTAGTTGTGATTGCTGAATAAATTATTGCCAAGTAACCAGATTCGGATATGGGAGTATCCGACGACCCGGAATTGGTGGCCTTCTCACAACTGCCCACGATGGAGGAAGACGTACATGTATTGTGGGTCTTGCCTTATCAGGCCTGATCCAATGGTCCAGGTGGTGTGTCTTCTCCGTTGTTCGATTCCCAAGGAATCCCCACAGCCGTTGGATCTACCCACTCGAGCCTCCCAGCCTCGGGTGGACCCGCAACATCATGACATGCCACGTATATCTTCGCCACCCAAGCCACCTTCCCGAGCCTCCGCCCACCCACAAGCCTAACCCACGTGTTCGAGCTGGGTAAGTTGCATTTCTACCTTATAGTTTTCACATATTTGCAAAGAGGTCCCTCCCAGGCATGCGTGACTTACGTGCGTGCTTGGGAAAATTACAAATGGCCCCCTTCAGCTATTAAAATTACATAAATACCCCTTTAAAGGATATTTGCATATTTTCATCCTTTTATTTTCACGTTTCTTCTGCATTTATACCATTGGACTCTATTGATTATATCTTGAGCATCCCAACTCCTATTAAGTTGATGTTAATTTCATTTCATTGCTAATTTCATGCTCTTCCTTATGGCATATTTTATTTTTGAATTTGACACATAATTAAACATGCTCTATTTTAAGTGATGTATGTGTCATATACTCCTTATGTTGACGCCATTATTTGAACCATGAAAGTACCTGTGCTTTAATTGAAATTGAAATTGATGCTCTTTGTTTATGCTCAGTAATTTGACTATGTTCAGGGTATATTTGTTCTTACATCATCATACATCATAGAATCTCCTTGCATCATTTTCATATTGCTAAAAATCAAAAGAAAAATGGCACATATCTCATCATTCATTACACTACATCGCAATCACACTTTCATACATCACCCATTTCTTTGCATTCTATATCTCATGGTATTTAGCATATAAAAAATTAAAAGAAATACAAAAATTGCATTCTCATTTTGTGTGCATCCTTATTTAATTATCTTGCATCATTTATTTTATGCATATTATTGTCTGTGCATTTTGTGAAGTGTTCATAATGTGATTACATCAAGAAGACCTATGTCTAAGAATTTATTCACTCAATTTTAATCCATAATTTCCGATAAATAGATGAGGAGGCTTGTGTCTCTGTGTTTGACCTTGGTAGACTTGCCAAACTAAATAATCCACAACATTCAAAGATTGTGGTTTTTGCTGAGTTGAAATATATCTCCTATACTACAATTAACAATTATTAAAGAGATGGATTTCACAGTTCATCAAATGGCATCGTTGTCGGGAATAAGACTCATCCTTATTTATTTATTGAACTTTATTGTATTATTTTGAGTCGATTATTTTTAAAAATTTATCTCCTCTTATTATCTTTGTTTCTGCATTATTCTTGATTGAAATTCTTGGTGTTTTTCTTGACATTTGCTTTTCTTCTAGGGCCCATGAAGATGGAGGATGCTTGATCTACATTGAGGCATGGAGTTGGGAGCTCCTGTTGCGAGGAGCCAGAGAAGAGATTCAAGAGAAAATAAGGAATTTATCAACATTCTATTCATGCATTTTGTTTTGTATATGTGTAATATTTATATTTCCAGTGGTCCTCGTTCAAGGGACCACGCATGTAAATTGAACTTGGACATTGCATGTGGTGTGTTAAGTCATTTTGCCCCTAACCTGGGTGAGGATTCACTTGAGTGTAGACCTAGGGCTAGGCACACGACTCTCAAAGCTCTTTTATTTTTCTTATCACTTGTGCTTGCTTTATAGGTTAGGACAAACATAATTCACAAAATGCACGTACATCACTTCACTTAGCCAAATTAATTGAGTTCTTTCCCACTAATAGAAGCTTGTTTTGGGTGTGTTTTCTTTGACTTGCTTGCATGTAGTGTAAATATATAAATACAATATTTCACATGCATGGAGAGTGTTGGAGGCACTATAAGTTTCTCTCTCAAGCATGCATCATGGTTTTCACGAATGCATCAGTTATTCTTAATCTTTCCTTGATTTATCATTTAGGATATTAAAGGAATTTGGGAATGTCTGATTAGACGATGAATGCTTGACTTGTGCTCACATTGATACATTCATAACTTAAGCATAAAAATTGGGACTATAATGCAAGTCGACAAAAAATAAATGGAATAAAAAGAACCTTGGTTTACAGGAGAGCAATACCCTTATTGCACACATGATATTTTGAATGTTGAGAGGTGATGATGCATACCTACGATAGTGCCCAAAATCTAACATTGAAACCTATGTAATGGACTTCAGATTTTGGATTATCACCAGTAAAATTGACAAGACAAATGACCAACACTTGTTGGTTTTCACGTGTGAGTTGATGAAATCAAGGGTATTGCTTGGATGATTGAGCCTTTGATGTCTATTACCCAACCCTCCCATAATACCTAGATGCCCCCTCCCCCATCTTCGTAGAGTCATTCATCTATGTAAATCCACTCATCCCCTCTGACCATAACTAACCCTCGGTTCCCCATCTTTAATTCAACATCTGGATACAGAGGCTACTCTTCAACCCAAGTGTAGGGGGAACCTTGTACAACCTCTGATTACTCACCACGGGTCCTTCCATCTTATTGCATATCCAATATTTAGGCTATTCTCAGTCTAATTATAGGGGGACCCGGGTGAAGGATATGGTATAATCCTCAAGCGCATCATAGAAGCGTGAGCGTCGTATCGAATACGACAAGGAGCGACTAGTCGCACTAGTTGCTCGATGCAGCAGAAATTAAAATTTTTTCATGTGACGAAACCACATGATCCAAGAATACTTCTCGGATCGTTTCATCTAAACCACAAACAAGTAATAGGATTACCTCTTGAAGCATGGTTGCGATCGAGTCTCTAAATGAAGAGACCTCCTGTCTCAAGTCCGATCCGATGGAGGAGACGCTTGCGAGCGCGAGGATGAATCACGTGCTTCTTGCAATCCATGTTGATGATCCAAGCGACGGATCTCCTGATCTCGACACATGAGATCCGATGTCTTCTTCACGAGCGAGGTGCATTGAAGGAGACGGAAATCCACGAGCAAACGATCGAGCAGCATAACGACGACGCTGCGGCGATGGAGACTCTCTCTAGGACATCCATGGTGGACGTCCATGAGAGAAGAAGAGAGAGGGTGTGTGGGAAGAGAAGAGAGAGATAGACGTGCTTCGAAAGCATAGCCCTTGAGAGCATGGTATGCCTCTCTATTTATAGGGTTTTGGGATCCATGGATCTCAATCCATGGGACACATAAAATTAATGGATGAGATTGATTTATGTCTAATCCAATGGTCAAGATTGTTGTTGGTAAAAACCAACAACTTATGATTTAATTTAGATCAAATATATTTGACAAATCAAATATACATCAATCCTAAAATTAAACCACTGAAATAAGGGAGATTACCAACATGAAGATTGTCTCCCCATGTATCATGGTGGACGACCACCAATTTCCATATTGGCTATGGTGGCCGTCCACTTGATTACAAGTGGGGCAATCTCATGAGATTTCATGAGATTGCATATCTCCATGGATATCTCCTTTATTTAATCCAACAACTTTTTGTTGTGATTTATTCTTCAAAAATAATTCATAATTAATTTTGAGAATATTGCAATTTTGCCATTGGAAAATTGTGAATCACATTCACAACCCAAAACAAAATATAATTTACATTTTCAATTAATTACACAATGTGTATCCAATACACATCAATAATTAATTAACAAATATAAATTATAATTAGATCTCTCTAATACATTATAAATCACATTTATAATATATTATGAATAATATGGATAGTTCTATCCACATTATTTATATCTATGATAATTAAATCACATTTAATCATCTTGGATCTTTATTCTCACGTGCCCAAATAATATGAATCGCATTCACATTATTCACATCTTTGATAACCAAGTCACATTTAATTATCTAAGATAATTCTACTTATAATATGAATCAAATTCATATTATTCATGATAATTAAATCTCATTTAATTATCCATTTTCTCAATGCTCAGATACATATATCAACAATAGAATTATCCATGAACTCTTTCAAGGATAATGCGCTTTCTCCGCGAATACTTGGAGATAAGGACAGGGCGATTGTATAGTTCCACGTATAATGACTTGGATATTGAGATCACATCTTAAATCCAGATCTCGGGCCTCCCATAGATGCTTGATTAAATGAAGACCACAAATATAATCTTCTCATTGAATCTGAATCACATTCAGATCAATGTCCAATATTTGGACTAAGATCAGATTACTTCTCTACTGAGAGGAGTCACTAAAATCCAGACCCGTTTCGTCACTCCCTAGGAATGGAATCGTCATGGTTATACAATCGTTTATGATCACATCACCCTCATGTATTCCTAATACCTGTACATCATGCATACTGGAAGACTCAGAATAATCCCGAAGTATAAGATCAATTTTACACTGTCTTCTTCAGGGATTTTTCATTAAGTTTCTCATTCGATCATTGGGAGTCGGTATAGATCATATACTTTCCAAAAGCATATATCATACTGAGGTCTTGATCATACACTTTCGAAAAGTATATATCAAACCTACAAATTCAATCAAGCTTCCAAAGCAAGACGGCCGTGCACGGAATTTGATCTTCCCAAAATCTCATGAGTGATCTCATGTCTTCTGATTCAGTAATGAACCTGTATGATCCCTTTGAGAGATCGTATTACTCATATGCCCTTATATACACACCAGCGCATCGGTGTATAGACCTTGATTAGGTCATCAACCTATTGGTCTGCCAAATATACGTACTCAGACATATAGTAACACATCTGTCTCCGGTCAGAGGATGCGTGCCTATATCGTGACAGCTTACGTTATAGGACTTTGTATATCTTGATCTCGTTAAGTCAACTCTTTGACCTAACTAATCTGACACCTCCGAATCTCTGTTCCTATGTAGAGGACCTACATCAAGAGTTCGGTCAGATATCAACTTAAATGAGAAAGGATTGCCATCTCCTACTCAGGCTAGAGATCATCTCTCAACAATCATTTGACGGTGCTTAATGAGTCCTCAATCTAACTCTTTAGATATTCATCCAAGCACCAACCTCTATGATTCAATAATTGAATCAACAGCTGTATGATCATTAAGATGGCCATGGTACATAAACCTAATTGTACTAAGGGACCTATTATGCAAATTATTTATTCTTCATTTCAGATCAGGGAATGATATTCACAATAATATTTATTGCATAATGGCTCGCCGCTAGGTAAGCTGATCAGTCACTCTGTTCCCAAGAGACTACGCCAAGTCCTTTTACGGCACTTGCATATCCCTTAGTAGCAGTGCTTGCATCCAATGCGAATGTTGCATCTTATGCACCCAATACTCAATTTTGTTATAGTGTCCTTGACACTATAGCTCGATAATTATTATAAACAGTATGCCCATAATCCTTATCAGAATACCTTTATTCTTGGAGATCTCTATCTCCTAAGGTATCCGTAGTTAAGACCTTTTTAGATCACTATCTATAAAGTCTTAATTTCTTGAAGATAAGACTTTGAGATCACTATCTCAAAAGTTTTGCTTTCTATGAAGATATCGTTATTATTGCAATCAAGTGTTTTATCACCGTAGTAGGATTAGCAACAGTTTACTACTCCCACTGCATGGTAAACATCTAGCTTTTGTACACATCTAGCATACACACGGTTTCTTGGAACTGATGCACAAGGGCAAGCAGTTTGCATTCACATCCTCAACTCTTTGAGGTGCTATCCCTTTAGATAGGTCAGTACCATACCTTTGAGGAAAAGAAGACTTTCTTGGAATTTTCTAGAAAATGGAAATGTCCAAGGTGTACTATTAGTGTGACTGTCCCAATACCCTCTTCTCTTTGCTTCTGAAAAACTTCAGAACTAAGATCTAGGAGGTATCCTTGAGATCACAACTCGAGGTATTGAACAACCAGATTATAAAACACTTATTATTATCATCTACATATATCACGATGAACACAATGGCACTTCCACTAAGCTTCACATGGTACATCAAGATACTATCTGAAATCATAACATTTATGAATTCATCAGATCCAATGTTCCAACTACAAGAATCTTATTTGAGTCTAATAGATGGAGTTCTCTTAGCTTGCACACCTTGCTTTCCTCAACCATGAATCCCCGGGGCTACTTCATGTGAATATTCTCAGAGAGGTATTCATAGAGGAATGCAATCTTGACTCACATCATGAAGATGTCATAGTCAACTTGTGTAGCTATGGTTAGATATATTCCGATGGGTTAAAGTAAGGTCACTGGAGAGAAAGTCTCATCGCAAGAGATGTCTTCTCTTCGGTATGTAGCTCATGGCTACGAACCGTGCCTTGAAGGTCTCTACCTTCTCATCAGGTTCCCTCTTTCTCTTGAAGATCCATTTACACCATAATGGGTCTTACCCATATAGTTGGATCCTCAAGGGTCTATATACAACATTTGTGTATGAAGTCTACTTTAGAATTTATTGCTAATATCCATCTTTCCATGATACGATCTTCAAAAGCATCATCACATGAAGTCAGATCATTGTCAGATTCAACTGACACATGGAATCCATCCTCAAACTTATTTGAAGAGGTAAATGTTTCATCTTTAATTGTCTATTTAGTTTCCGATTTCAGGAGCCTCATTATCTTCTCAAGATTGAATGAGTTCCTTTACTTCATTTTCATCTTGATTCTCAAGAGAGTCATCCTCTAAGAATCACATTCTCAGTGATGAGATCCTTTAAGAATCTCAATTCATAAAGTAGGTATCCAATACCGTCCTTTATTTTCCTAATGAAGTAGCACTCTCTAGTGCCAGATTCCAGCTTAATCACATGGAACCTTATTAAGGATATATATAATGTAGTCTCTACCACATATATATACCTGGAAACTAAGAGAAAATTATGCTAAGATTAATCATTGATCAAATCATGTCACACATGATCAATTGTATCTCCCTACAACTCTATTGAGTTAAGGTTCATTAGGAGGATTGAGATAGGAATGATATTCATATCTCCATAAGGTATTCCTTGAATTCATCTAATAGGTACAAGCTACCTTAGTTAGATCAAATTCATTTCATCTTCCTTCAAACTTTGGTTCTAAACCAAAACTATAAAATCTTTGAACATTTCAAAGGTTTCTAAGTGAAGAGAAGAAATCTCATATCACAAATAATCATCAATAGATATCACATATCCATAATATTTATTCTGATATAGATGACGCACATACATCAATATGTATGAGATCTTGAATACCTTGACATCTTACACCATTCCAAGGAAGGGAATATTGGAATTTTCTACTTTTGAATACAATATTCACAAGTATGTAAGATTTGAACTTTTAGACAATCTAAAGTTTCATCTCTTACTAGTCTATTGTTCACATCAACAGACAAATGTCCAAGGCTTGATGCCAGATCATTGTCAAATGATCTTCATCCTCCTATTGATCTTTAAAAGTTTAATTTTCAGTATTAGAAATCTTAATGAACCATTCATTAATTTTCTAATTTAGTGGAGTCCACTAGATGTTAGATTACTATATGAAATATCCCCATCATAACTCTTTATAATAGGTCTATTCCAGAACTCATGCTTATTCCACACATTTAGAAATAAACTGAGTGTATTCTAATATCCAGGTCACAGAGACATTCTCTAGGACTAAGGGCTCCCACTTAAAATATGAAGTCTATTGATCTAATGAAAATTGTTAGAACAATTGCACTACTTCCAACATGGATGACCATTAAACTTTAAGATCAAATTTCTAATATTCTAATACATATGCAACCAATTGCAAGTGTCATTAGAAGATTGAGATACAATTATTAGACTTTATCTAAATAAATAAGTCAATATCAATGATTATATGTAGATTATTCTGATGTACTATCCGATTCCTTCTCTAAGGATTCTAGATAGATCTGATAGTCATACTATCAACACATCAACTTATTGCAGTATTGGCATTCATCCAACTCTTTGGATGTCATATGGAAGTCACAGAAGTACAGTCAATTCTTTGACTTTCTTTCTTATTTGGGTCTAACCCTTGCTTCCACTGCGCTCCCTTTATCTATAAACAATCATTGCTCAAGACAAAGGATCTCTTATGTTGAAATCAAAAATTTCAATATAAGAGTATTTCAACATTTATACATGCTTCATTCAATTCATACAATATGAATATTATGAAGCTTCATGAATGACTAGAGTATAGATAGTAGAATGATGACACTCATCGTATCTACATCCATTTAAACTCTTAAAAATTAGGTTCAGGTAGGTACTCAAACAATTTGAATACATCATCTCCTATAGAGCCACCATTCTGCATAATGCAGAGAACCATGCCATTCATGATTATATGTCGAGGGCACATATGTATGCCAGAACATCTTCTTAGATTTTATAAGGATTATTTGATAATTATGATCATTATCGACATGTCACTTCAAAAGTACATTCGATGAGATCAAGACTTATAGTGACATACAAACTCTAGGATTTTTAGTCCTATTGTCTATTTATTTATCACTCCTCATTATTATGAGGAAATTTGCACATTGCAACCACATACATTATGTGTCCAATTGCAAGTACAATATCTGGATCATGGGTCCAATCCACGATATTTTACTGGTTATTATTGAGTATATTATTGTGTGGTTTTAATGAAGGATTATCTGAAATAAGAAATTTGCATAAATATATAAATATATATATTACTTTGATTTAGGAATTTTCATATCAAAGTTGTCTTGCCTTGTCAACACTGAAAGCTCATTCCCTTAATCACTTTCAATGTAAGAGATATACTTACCATCATATCTCAGCAAGATCTGGGACCTCCTTCCTTATCTTTGTTACATCCCAATAATATGAGAATCTGCAACTCGGATAAAAAGAAGCGGGAACACATTCCACCTTGCAAGTCCAACTTGCATCTCCCAATTCGGTCTTTAACACACAGACCCACCACCCCTAAGGTGATGTTGACCCGTCATTAATTGAACCTACCGTCAACAGGAATAGTACTCGCTATACGCAATCCAATATCGTCCCAATAATATGAGGATCCGATATTGGGGTCACTACGCATATGGCCTTACTCTTTCGAGAAGCAAAGAGCCCTATCCAAATGCGCTTGCATATAGGAGCTGTCACTTCGGACAGGCATCTCCTACATACAATCCCTGGCGACAGAACCCTTCACCTTGACGGGAGACCATGGATGTCACTTATGTGATCCTCCATATCATATTTAAATTCTAATTAATTATCATGAATCATATTCATATAATTAATTCTTCCAAGGGAAATAATAACTCTATTCATAATAGAGTGTTTCAATTTGGATATAATTAACTTAATCATATTAAATTAATTATCAATCCAATTCAATCAACAAACTTGATTTTACTTGAATATATGGTATTATCTCAAAATACGTATTAATTCGAATTTTAATAATTAGAAAAATACATCATGATCTCTCAGGCATCATTCGTTCCCTACCCGCTGTCATGACCAGTACCGGCGGGAGTGGGACGGACCGCATCCGGTGCAACCCGCTACCCCAACGATCCCCGACTAGACACCATATCCGCCTCGGGAAAAAATAATGCTGAGTCAATCACTTTGTACTTGAAATGATCATCGGTTCTTCAACCGAAATTATACCATATAGTAATAATCAAAACATTTTTTATTATAAGAAAATTTGCTAGACAAATTCCCAATCCTATTCAAGCAAGTTGTTTGTTGATTGTGTTTCCAATTTTGATCTAGATCAAATCTAATCAATTATTGGTTGAGGCCAAGTCAATTAAGGAAATAATCATCATTCAATATTTCTCAAATATTTTCCATAATTATTTCATGGAATTAACAATTAATTTCACTAATTGACAATCACATGGTTCTTGATTAGGACTGCAATTTCAGCAGTGACCCCTACTTACCAAAATTAATATATCTCAATCAATTTAAATCCAAATTAGACAAAATCAATTTTCAAAGATTGCTAATTTGATTTAGGACAGAATCTAAGTGATATTTCATGCATTTCAAGACGGATCAAAAAAATAATTAACTCATTAATCATGTTAAGATTCGCAGTCCCCGCAACAGTGAATACATGTTCATTAAAACGACCATATCTCGGGAATCCGAATTACGTAAACTCAGATCCTATGATTTCCTTATTTAATGGGGAACAAAATTCGAATTTTATTTTTATGTTTAAACAATTTAAACAGGGCCGAAAATAATCACTAAACAGAGATTCGAAAATGAAATGCGACAAAAAAACTTTCGCAACCCTAACGAACCCAAGTCGGCTTCGGTTTTATGGATCGTATCCAAAACCTTCGACCTAAGGCTCTGATACCACTTGAAGGATATGGTATAATCCTCAAGCGCATCATGGAAGCGTGAGCGTCGTATCGAATACGACGAGGAGCGACTAGTCGCACTAGTTGCTCGATGCAACGGAAATTAAAATTTTTTCATGCGACAAAATCACATGATCCAAGAACACTTCTCAGATCGTTTCGTCTAAACCACAAACAAGTAATAGGATTACCTCTTGAAGCGTGGTTGCGATCGAGTCTCTAAACGAAGAGACCTCCTGTCTCAAGTCCGATCCGACAGAGGAGACGCTTGCGAGCGCAGGGATGAATCGCGTGCTTCTCGCAATCCATGTTGATGATCGAAGCAGCCGATCCCTTTATCTCGACACATGAGATCTGACGTCTTCTTCACGAGCGAGGCGTATCGTAGGAGATGAAAATCCATGAGCAAACGATCAGGCATCATAACGACGACGCTGCGGCGATGGAGACTCTCTCTAGGGCATCCATGGTGGACGACCATGAGAGAAGAAGAGAGAGGGCGTGTGGGAAGAGAAGAGGGAGAGAGAGAGATGTTCTTCAAAAGCATAGCCCTTGAGAGCGTGATATGCCTCTCTATTTATAGGGTTTTGGGATCCATGGATCTTAATCCATGGGACACATAAAATCAATGGATGAGATTGATTTATGTCTAATCCAATGGTCAAGATTATTGTAGGTAAAAACCAACAACTTATAATTTAATTTAGATCAAATATATTTGACAAATCAAATATACATCAATACTAAATAAAAACCAATCAAATAAGGGAGATTACCAACATGGAGATTGTCTCTCCATGTATCATGGTGGACGGCCACCAATTTCCATATTGGTTATGGTGGCCGTCCACTTGATTACAAGTGGGGCAATCTCATGAGATTTCATGAGATTGCATATCTCCATGGAAATCTCCTTTATTTAATCCAACAACTTTTTGTTGTGATTTATTCTTCAAAAATAATTCATAATTAATTTTTAGAATATTGCAATCTTGCCATTGGAAAATTGTGAATCACATTCACAACCCAAAACAAAATATAATTTACATTTTCAATTAATTATACAATGTGTATCCAATACACATCAATAATTAATTAACAAATATAAATTATAATTGGCTCTCTCTAATACATTATAAATCACATTCATAATATATTATGAATAATATGGATAGTTCTATCCGCATTATTCATATCCATGATAATTAAATCACATTTAATCATCTTGGATCTTTATTCTCACATGCCAAATAATATGAATCACATTCACATTATTCACATCTTTGATAATCAAATCACATTTAATTATCTAAGATAATTCTCCTTATAATACGAATCAAATTCATATTATTCATGATAATTAAATCACATTTAATTATCCATTTTCTCAATGCTCGGATACATATATCAACAATAGAATTATCCATGAACTCTTCAAGGATAATGCGCTTTCTCCACGAATACTTGAAGATAAGGACATGGTGATTGTATTGTTCCACGTATAGTGACTTGGATATTGAGATCACATCTCAAATCTAGATCTCAGGCCTCCCATAGATGCTTGATTAAATCAAGACCGCAAATCTAATCTTCTCATTGAATCTGAATCACATTCAGATCAATGTCCAATATTTGGACTAAGATCCGATTACTTCTCTACTGAGAGGAGTCACTAAAATCCAGACCCATTTCATCACTCCATAGGAATGGAATCGTCATGGTTATACAATCGTTTATGATCACATCACCCTCAGGTATTCCCAATACCTATACATCCTGCATACTGGAAGACTCAAAATAATCCTGAAGTATAAGATCAATTTTACACTGTCTACTTCGGGGATTTTTCATTAAGTTTCTTATTCAATCATTGGGAGTCGGTATAGATCATATACTTTCCAAAAGCATATATCATACCTAGGTCTTGATCATATACTTTCCAAAAGTATATATCAAACCTACAAATTCAGTCAAGCTTCCAAAGCGAGACGACTGTGCACGGAATTTGATCTTCCCAATATCTCATGAGTGAGCTCATGTCTTCCGGTTCAGTAATGAACCTGTATGATACCTTTGAGAGATCGTATTACTCATATGCCCTTATATGCACACCAGCGCGCCGGTGTATAGACCTTGATTAGGTCATCAACCTATTGGTCTGCCAAATGTACATACTCAGATATATAGTAACACATCTATCTCCGATCAGAGGATGCGTGCCTATATCGTAACAGCTTACGTTATAGGACTTTGGATATCTCGATGTCATTAAGTCAACTCTTTGACTTAACTAATCTGACACCTCCGAATCTCTATTCCTATGCAGAGGACCTGCATCAAGAGGTCGGTCAGATATAAACTTAAATGAGAAAGGATTGCCATCTCCTACTCAGGGTAGAGATCATCTCTTAACAATCATTTGAAGATGCTAGATGAGTCCTCAATCTAACTCTTTAGATATTCATCCAAGCACTAGCCTCTATGATTCAATAATTGAATTAATAGTTGTAAGATCATTAAGATGGCCATGGTACATAACCCTAATTGTACTAAGGGACCTATTATGCAAATTATTTATTCTTCATTTCAGATCAGGGAATGATATTTGCAATAACATTTATTGCATAATGGCTCGTCGTGGGCTCGCATGTCCAACACCCGGTCATTCCCTCTTCTTGTTCTTCTTATACTCATGTTATCTTAACCTAAGTATCGGAGGGCATCTGAGTCAGTTCTGGTAGATCACCTTGTACTTAACCCGAGTTATGGCTTCATATCACTTTTGTGCTATGAGGACATAACAAAAGTTAAGTACTTGGGGTATACTGTATATATTGTACATATACTTTAGCTATAACTCATATTTTGAAATTTTTAAAAATCTTTGGGGCTAGGGTATAAGTATTTTTGAATTGATTTCGTAAAAATGTGTGTAAAAATACTTTGAAAAATTCTCTAACTATGTGACACTATTTTGAAAAATGGGGTTTGACTTGTTTTGAAAATCATTTGAAAAATGTTTCGAAAATCTGTCTTTATATATATATTATGTGACATGGTTTGGAAAACGTTTTCAAAATCTTTTCAAAAATTGAGGGACTAACTTCTTGTTTTGTAATTACAATTAACCTTATTAAAAAATCCATAAAATATGAAAAGTTTAAGCCTTTCTTGAGCAACGATTTCTGATTACTCGGTGAGGGAACTACAGTCTCCCATAGCAGAGTGGTGGTTAAAGAACAATGCGAATGACACTGTCTTGAAGTAATATGGGTAACCGTCTAATGGTCCGTACTTGCACCCATATTGGTTGGAAATGGATGCAACTATTCGTATGAGATTGGTTCAGTCATGATTTCTCTTAAGATTAAAAAAATCTTGTAAAAATTGAAAAATCAAAAATCACAAAAATGCACTAACTTTGGAGTTGGTGTATTCCTGACACATTCACTATCACTTCAAGGCTTAAGGATTCGGGGATACTTGATTTTTGAGATCTTCAGAGTCTGAATTTAACCGATCTTAGTCATTAGGGTTTGGAACTTAATAATCCATACTCTCCTATTTTGAAATATTTGAGCGCTATATTGAACTTTTCATCTCTACCTTCTAAAGAATATGATGAAGACATTACTTTCACAACTACATGATTGATGAGACGAGTTGAGTTATCATTTGAGGGTTGGGACTAGAGATTTGAGTTTAGACCCGATCTAATGATGCTCGAGGATGGATAAAATTCAATGAAGGCTTCAAGAAACCTGAGTGTCTGGAAACCCTAGCCAGTATGTGAATAAGTTCTCATGCTATCGTTTGATATTGACCTATGTGCTAGGGTGTGATGAAACTTAATAATTCATTGATCAGTGTGTGCCAACTCTTGGTAAAAGAAGTAGATCTAGACAAAAAGAAAAGAAAGAAAGAATTATTGAAAATCTCTCTCAATTCGAAGTCAAAAATCAAAGAGCTTACATCAAAGGCAAATGCTTTCAAACTTTTCATTCAAAATGTCCAATTGGATCAAAGCTAATTAGGATCAAGGAGTCAGGATAGCACCCAAAAAGGGCTCTGCATCGTAAATGCTACAAGTCTGGGTGTAGAAGGTATATTAGATACCCAAAAAAGGCACACGTCGATGTACTCCGAGGAATGCAAGTGCAGATGAATCCAAAAACTTTTGACGGGCGCATTGGTTAATGATCAAAAATACATGTTGAGTAATAAGGCACTCGAGTGGATCCTTTCCAATGTCAGAAGGAGAAGAATATACACAACCCTATGCCCTCCATAACCTGTCTCTTCATCTACACTTTCATGTCTAACAAACTAATGAGATGGTGGACTGAATGCAAGAAAAGACTTATTCCCTAGGGTTGAGGATTAGGTCTAGAGGAGAGTCTCTTGGACTGGAACCTTGGGTGACATCTTGACTCATCTCTCACGATTGCAGTACACTAAATGTCATATCCTTATATTATATGTACAAAACTAAAAGTATGAAAATTAGAGAAGTTGGATTCCTTTTTGACTAGAGCATAGTTGAGCCCAGTATTTTAGGATCACTCAAATTAAGGGTCTTTGATGAATTGAGCCTTGAAAATTCACTGTCAGGAATTAATCTGACTCCTTCATTCTTTAAATGCTCGAGGATGAGCATAGGTTTAAGTATAGGGGATGATGAATCTCTAATTTATCACTACTATACCCCCTTATGATCCTTGGAGCATGAACACTTCATTGCAAATATTCATTAATTCTGCATCTTTATTAATAAACCCTTCTCATGTAATTATCCCAAATTATTGTACATAAATTAACCCTTGGATCCACCCACCCAAGCCTCCCCGCCTCGGATGCACCCGCAACATCATGACGTGCCACGTGTAGCACTGCCACTCGAGCCACCTACTCGAGCCTCTGCCTGCTCCCGAGCCTAGCCCGCACATGTGCTAGCACGTGCGGGCTGGGTAAATTGCATCTCTACCCTACTGTTTTCACATATTTGCAAAGAGGTCCCTCCCAAGCACACGTGACTCACATGCACGCTTGGGAAAATTGTAGAGGGCACCCTCCAGCTATTGAAAATTACATAAATACACATCCAAAGGATCTTTTTGCATATTTCATCCTTTTGTTTTCATGTTTTTTCTGCATTTATGCCCCTAGACTCTATTGATTATCTTGAGCATCCTAACTCCAAGTGAGTTGCTTTCAGTTTCATTTCATTACTAATTACATGCTCTTCCTTACGGCATATTTTATTTTATGATTTGACACATAATCAAACATGCACTATTTTAAGTGATGTATGTGTCATATACTCCTCATTTTAATGCCATTATTCGAACCATGAAAGATATCTCTACTTTAATTGAAATTGAAATTGACGCTCTTTATTTTATGCTCAGTAGTTTGACTACTTTCAGAGCATATCTCTTCTTGCATCATCATATATCATAGCATCTCCTTGCATCTTTTTTATATTTCTAAAAATCAAAAGAAAAATGACACATATCTCATCATTCAATGCACTACATCTCAATCACACT
Organism: Ottelia alismoides; assembly: GCA_037367405.1. NCBI lineage: Eukaryota > Viridiplantae > Streptophyta > Magnoliopsida > Alismatales > Hydrocharitaceae > Ottelia > Ottelia alismoides. The sequence continues at coordinate 123,608 of JAZKJV010006797.1, read as the reverse complement.
TTCATACATCCCCCATTTCTTTGCATTCTATATCTCACTGTATTGATCATACAATACAAATAAAAATAAAAATATTGCATTCTTATTTTGTGTGCATACTTATTTAGTTATCTTTCATCATTTATTTTATGCGCCTTATTGTCTGTGCATTTTGTGAAGTGTTCATACTGTGACTGCATCAAGAAGACCTATGTCTAAGAATTTATTCACTCAACTTTAATCCTTAATTTCCTATAAATAGATGAGGAGGCTCATGCCCCTATGTTCGACCTTGGTAGACTTGACATGTTAAATACTCCACAACATTCAAAGATTGTGGTTTTTGCTGAATTGAAATCTATCTCATATACTACAATTAACAATTATTAAAGAGATGGATTTCACGGTTCATCAACAGCTTGACCCGTGCTGTGTTGGTGAACTCCTTGCTCAGTGTTTTCCTTGATCTAGTTAGGATTCAAAGACCAGTCCTGCATACTTGTGCCATTTTTCTTTCCTTTTATTTGCATTTCTTTTTGAGTCGCTCACTCTGAGACTTTTTTTATCTCTCCACTCATCCTCTTGTTTTCCTTGTGATTATTTCTCCTCATCTATTTCTATTTTTCAATTCAAAGATGTTGTATATTGGATGGTCTTGTTCATATTTTGAGAATAACTACATCGAATCTGGAATACCGACATCTTCAATAATGCAGGGTAATCACCAAGAAGTAAGTACAAATCTTGCGGACTTCTTCCTGGACTCCCCCATCTTCCCCCACTTTGGGGATTGAGAAGACTCTTGTATCTCCCCCTTTCACTACTTTCCTTTCATCAATAAATCCTTTGTTCTAGACATACTCTCATCTCGAATTTGCTCCTTCTTTTTTGAGAATTGATCGGGCATTATTTTCCAATGCATATCCTTCACCTGATTAGGAGCCTGAACACGATTCAGACTTTGAGATGGCTCCCCAAGATAGAGGAAAAAGACCAGTTCTACCGAATACCGATCATGGTATGGAACGAGGCACTAATCTGAATGAAGTAAACAGTCAACTCTTGGCATCTATTCAAGCCATCCAACAATACTTTACTGATCAAGCTCTAGCCCAAGTCGTATTTCAAGAGATGTTGAATGATATGAGGAGAGGGTTAAAGGAAAGAGAGACACGAGGAGGGGGAGAGGATGATTTACATGGTGATGATGATTATAATCACTCTGTAGATGGACCTCGTGAAGGCGAGGGAGAGGGAAGGAGAGGTTAGCCCAATCCCACACTCAATCAAATTTAGAACCCCGAAAGCCGATCAAATCACTGAGTGGATCCAGATTCCTCCAATCCACGGACTCTTCGAGCTAAAACCGTAGATCCTCTCTCTTCTTCCCACCTTCCAAGGGAATTCCAATGAATAACCATAAATCCATCTACATCAATTCGGACGCATCTACAACACTACACAATTCGGACGCATCTACAACACCACACACTACGCTAACATCCTGTTGGACGTAGTCAAGATGTCCTCTTTCCCTTTCAGCCTTCAGGGCAATGCACTTTATTGGACAAACCATTTGGGCAAAGTGGTGACGATGGGGGAAGAACTGCAATTTGCTTTTCTGCACAAATATTACCCACTTGGTCGTCTTAATATGACACAATCCAAGATTGCCAATATCTCCTGGGGACCACAAGAGTCCATTCATGAGACCTGGGAGTGATTCAATGATTTTATCAAGAAGATGTTCCTCATCTCGTTCATTTCAGATATAACCAAAGATACTTCACAAATCTATAAACCTGGCGGACACACATGAAGTAGATAGGTGCGAGAACTTGGATCTCAGCATCATTGGAAACCACCTGTTGATGAATCTCATATTCATCACTCTAAGTCTCATTTATTAAGCTCAATTCCCTCAAAATCATCAACATTTTTGCATTTATTCTGCATAATTAGCATTCATACATGTTTGCATAAGATTGGCATTTTATCCATCATTTTTGCGCAAATAAGAAGCTAAAAATCCAAGCCAAAAATGACCTGTAAATAGCCTAATTTCCCAGATTTTTTTAACTCCTTCACGCTAACTCCGAATGACACAAAACCACCTTTACTGCGTACATATCACTAACAAGAATAAATGAAAAATACAAAAAATTCACTAACCCTTGTAAGTGGACCAAAAACCCAAACCCTAGTTTCAGGATTTTCATACTAAAAACCCCATATCTTCCCCATCCATTGTCCGATTTGATCCTACTCACTTTTGAACTAATGCACATTCAATTACCTTCAAAACAAGACCAAGTTCAAGTGAATCGGAGCTCGTATGTGAAAGTTGGGTTTTGGGCCTCTTTTGTACATTGTGTATTTTAGCGGTTTTTGACCCGTATTTTATGTACATACTTTCTTAATCAATAAAAATCCAAAAAATTTTGATTTAGATGTCTTTATTTATCTTTGATTTTTCTATATTTTCCGGATTTTTATCGGGTTTAAAAATGACAAAAAAGTTAGAAAACCCAAAAATCAAGGTATTCTATGTATATGGGATACCCCAAAAATTCACTTTGTGCATTTGATCGATTTTAGTTTTGATGTCATGAAAGTTGTAGATCTCATCGAGACGAGCATTTTTTGTGAAGGAACTTTTTCGATCCGAGGTCGTTTATGATTTCTTTTTGATTTTATAAAATCTTTTTCTTCGATTTTTCCGGAGCTGACACGTGGCAACCCCTGGGGCCGCCACGTGTCAGCATTTTTTGGGCGTTTTAATATTCGTTTTTATAAAAAAATTAATATTAAATAACCGCACGTGCGTCGCACGTGCCCCCAGGCACGTGCCCCGCACGTGCCTCGTCCTCACCCCACCGACCACCACTTGGCACCCATCTGGTCGCCCGATCTCAGTCAATCGGACGGCCATGGGTCATCGTATTCACTAGGTCATTTTCCCTCCGTAACCTCCGCCGCCGATCACGCCAACCTCCGAATACTCCGCCGCATATCTCGCGCCAGCCACCGCCCCCGCTATCCTCGCAATCGCCAACCGCCCCCGCGAGTCTTGCTTCCCTCACCGCCCGCTCTTGCCTCTCTCTCCTATTTAAAGGACCCATCGATCATCGTTTCCCCATCCACTGATATTCCTCTTCTTCTTCGCGACTTAGCCGGTGGTGATAGCCCAACGAAGTTCTCTATTTGCGGTGAGATCCGAGCTACTCCAAGCTCATAGCATCTCACGGTGACCACCCTCGCCGTCTTGCCTTGCTCCGGCAACTCCAGCCGTAGAGACACCATGGTCGACATCGACTACCTCTGCCTACGATATCTACGTGCAACATTCATCTCCGCGCCACCACCGACTTCACGCTTCGTCATCAACTGCCTTCGACTCCGACAAACGTTTTCAACTCTGCCAACGCCATCTTCAAGCTTCTTCTCCGCTCCAAGCACCAACGTACGCCCTCGATGCCCTTCATCAACAGACGCTGCCCTGCCTTGGCGTTGAGCCGACGATCGCCCAATGACATCGACAACTTCTCCTGCTTCACGCGCCTTCGCCTACGACAAGTCCACTAATACCGGCCCTCCGCCCTCAGCGCCGCTTCATCGACAACCTCCCCGCCCGCCTCACCACTCGCTGCTGGGCATGAAGCCCGAGATCCCAGCACGTGCTAGGCACGTATGTGGGGGACGTCAGCAGCCGGTTCCCCAAGGGTCACGTGCCCCGCACGTGACCCTTGGGAAAATTGCAAGTCACCCCCTAGAGGATCTCCTTCTCGCGCTTTAGTCCAAGACCCCTAGGAGTACATGCTAGATACGTGCTACCTTGGGAATTTTGCATCTGAGGTCCCTCAAGTATAGGTAATTGATAGCTGGTCCCCCACTGCACATTTTATATTTATTTTATTTATTGCTATTTGCATCTGTACCCCTGTCCTTATACCTCATTTTAGACATCTACATTGCATTATTTCATTTATCAAAAATTGGCATTTTGTTCCTCACTTAATTCTCTACATTTTGAAATACTGTGGAAATTTTTGTGCTTGATGGTTAATTAACAATTAATTATTCTGTGGAAATTTTCATATTTTGCTCAGCCTGTGCTCTTAATTTTGTAATTGATTAACCATTACTCTAAAAATCCCCAAAAAATCACATATTGTAGAGATTGTTGTGCTTGACATTATGCCCAAAAAGATTTGCATTTGCATGCATAATTTGCCCTGTAAAAATCATTTTGCATATCTCAGTATTTAATTTCTAATAGGTATTCAACCCCACATTTTTGAGGTCTAAGATTTTTCTGAGATCCATCACCTAGTGATAGACCTTAGATAAATTTTATATCTTGAAAAAGTAGGTTTAATATTTATTATAATTTAAATATTAAAAATCATTCTTTTTGCATTTAAAAATTCATTAAAAAATTCATATTGCTTCCAAAAATTCCAAAAAATTACATTGCATTTATTTCATCATATTTTGCATTATGGCCAAGTTTTATATTTTTCGGACATGATTTGATCGAGATTTACATTTTAGTCCCTAAAATAAGCCGAAATTGCATCTCGCATCCCTTATTTGCATTAAAAATTCCAAAAATAGACCGCCTCGAAAACCATACATGAATCTTGATAGACATAACTCTAGGTTGTTCCTTTGCCTCCTTGTGATCGACCTTGGACTTGCCCAAGTAAAATAAACATAAAACCACTTGATTAAAAATTGAATAATATTTGTGGTTATTTCTTGACCGATTCTGAGCGCCGCCTACAATGAACGACAAACCATAATTTTGGCATGGACAGATAAAAACAACTTTTAAAGCAGCGATTTACGGGACTCGTTAGATGGCGCCGTTGCCGGGGAGGCAAACGGCTTAGTTTTGTGTTTTGACATTTCTTATTCGGTTTTCGCATTCGGGTAGTCTGACCCCAGAATTTTTCACTGTATATCCCATTTTATTTCCTGCATGTATTTTTCAGCATTTATTTTGCTTATTTGATTTTTGATATTTTTTGAGTCGCTCTCTTACACAAATCTCTCTTATTTTCTTGCGAGGTACCCGGCGTACGTGGAGCGGTTTTTCAAGAAACCGACGCATCTTCACCGACATCCGAAGAAGCCGCAATTAATTTAGGGCCGAGTCGAGTCGTGAGAGAGCGTAGAGTCTAGGTTTTTAATTTCTGCAATTTTAGTTCTATAATTAATTGCTCATTTACAACAGTGTCTGATTGTACTCTCGCGTGTGTAAAAAAGACTCTGAAACTTTTCTTTGGTGTGTCGTGGCCTGGTTTCACCTCCCCGTGAGGGTGGGGGCCCGACTTGAGTGGCGATTAGGATAGACCTGCACATACGGCTCTTAGAGCATTTATATTTTTGATTGTGCTCATAGGATCTTAAGCCACACTGCACTATTAACTGAGACGCATATAGATCGTTCAACTTAGCCAAATTTAACTCAATTCTTCCCCGCTAATGAAACTTTCTACTTAGGTGCGGTTTTCATCGGCTCACATTCATTTAGAATAATTTTTAAATTCTGTCTAGTGTCCCACATGGAGATTGCGAGGATTCACTATAAGTCTTCTAACTGAGCATTCATCATAGTTTTCTGCGTGCATCGGCTTTTCCCGAATTTCTCCCTCTTGTTTTATCACATAATTCTAAAGAAATTGGGACTGGACGGTAGACGTGTATTTGTGCTCATTTAAATTCTTCAAGTGATCACCTAATTAAGATTGGGACTGCTAAATATAACCGATCTTAAGAACCCATTGATAAACGCGCCCACAGACCACGAGGGTCACCATGAATAGATAATACAAAGGTGTCGCTGCGGCGACCGCTCGCAGACTATGGGGGTTGATCAGCAATTAACCCACAATCCAAAAAAATACAACAATCAAGCTCAAAACAAATGTGAATTAATCTTTATTTACTCTACCATAAAATGTATAGTGACAAGTATGTAGAGGTCGAACCACAGAGAGCAACACAAAATGCAATAGCCGACATGTCAATCACAGTCATCCTTGTGTGGGTTTTTTCTTTTCTTTTCTTTTCTTTTTTATTTATTAAAATATAATAATTAAGTCTTATATATATATAAGTATATAATACAAATATATTAATTATATATACCCATAGAGGGTAAGTATATAGCTTATAATACATGTAATGTATATATATATAGGTATATATAAATATAATAAAATATATATATATATATATTTTCTTCTTTATGTTAAGATTAATGAGAATACATATAACTAATTACATATATATAATATTTTTTCTCTTTTTTTTAGGATATATAGATATATATACATAAAGGGGGCATTAGAATATTCACAAAATACACAAAAACAGTCAAAAATTCAGGAAAGGGTCCTTTTTGGAATTTTCATGGTTTTTTACTGTTTTTATGATTTTTGAGTATTTTTGCAAACATTTTTAGTATTTTTAAATAGCTAAATAATAGCAAACAATGGACTAGGTACTGGCTGTCACAAAAATAGAGATTAAAAATAGCTAACAGCCTAAACATTTTCCACACTAATTTTCTAATAACGATAATAAAATATAGCATAAATAGGGCCTAAGTTTATATTTTTCTGATTTTTCTTTGATTTTTTATATTTTTTTGAAGTTTTTGGGTATTTTTGAATTTTTAAGGTTTTCTTTTTGAGATTTTTAGGGATTTTTGGACTGCCACTAATATAGGTTAAAATACACCATAGGTAATATTTTTGGAATTTGTCGAGGCATTTTCATATTTTTTTGGGATTTTATGATTTAGACAGGGAATAAAAGACATGTTTTTGATTTTTAATAAATGCAAAAATGCAATAAAATACAAAACTAAAAATATGGCGTTCAAGCATGACCAAACAGGAGCTTAAGTCTATTTTTGCAAGATTTTTCGATTTAATATGAAGCATAAAATAAATAGACAAAACCTTCAAAAATTAAATGGCCTGGCAGGGGTATTTTTGCAATAAAATAATTGGCAGGGGCATACATGCAAAAATTACAACAAAAATACACTTTAACTTTTATTTTCAGGACCATTTAATAAATATAGGAACCCGACGGGGGTTTAGATGCAAATTTTCACGCGCCTCACGTGGTTGCTGCACGTGAGGCACGGAAGGACTAAAGTGGCAAACCTTGAAACATCGGGGGTCCTTCCGCAAAATATACATTTTATTTACAACTAAAACTTCTATTTTGGCATTAAAATAATAAATACAAAAAGTACGGGGACTGGATGTGAAAATTACCCCTAAACAAGGCTTTTCATCCTGCAGCGCTGGAGGCGCCACTTATCCACGTGGCGGCCATCGGACGGCGGACATCGGTTCGGCGATGAAGGGCCAGGATTAGAACCTCCTGGCTGATCTGACGGTGGATGTACATCTTCATCGAACGGTCGGCGTTCAATCTGGGCCGCCCCTCTCGATCCAACGGTGCGGAAGGCACCTGGAAGAACTGGGAAGAAGCTTGCCCCCGCGAGCTTCGATCGGGTAGCTCGGGCTCCTCCGGGCACCTCCCGCGCATCTGAAGCTCTCTGATCGTAGCTGGGAGGCTTCCGCATCGATTGATGGCGTTTTTCATGGCTCCTGGGGGTCCGAGTCGATGAAGCGAGGTCGGAGAAGAAAAGGGCCCCCAGGAACCTCTTCCGGATCCGTGCGAGTCCAGTTGGGCTCGATTCTTCGAAGTACCTGCACAGGAAGAACTGCGGGCGAGAGAGCTTGCTCCTCGACCCGGGGTTTTGAAGCTGCAACGCAAAAATGAGGTGGGCGGAGGGGCTCCGACGAACGGCGGAGGAGGAGCCCCGATTCGCCAAGACTAGGGTCTTGGGTTGAACAATGCGTGCGACAGATGGAGAAAGCGTTGGGCTTCGAAATGAGGGTGAACGGGGCGGTCGGATACGGTCAGATCCACAGTGGAGAAGTCGCTGGAGCGGAGCTCCGACGAACTTCGAATTTCGATTTCTAAACTACAGGCATTAATCAAAACCTATTCTAATGACTGGAATGAAAAATAGAATCTAAAACTAACTAAAAATGCATAGAAAGGGCAGCTCTTATACCTGGGGGCCTCCAGGGAGCAGGGCGAACGCCGGAGCTCTGCCGCGTCAAAATCTCCTCCCTCCGACCGAGTCCCGGCGCTGGGTTGCTCCCCCTGTCACGAGGAACACTCCAGGAACGAGATCTAGGCTTTTAGGTTGGAATAAAAGTGGCCAAATTCGAGGAAGAAGGCAGAGCTTTTTATTTATAAGCATTGGCAAGGGGCCTTATTACCCGACGATTATTGACTGATCTAATGAATATCTCGTTGATCTTTGATTTTCGGCGGGCATCATGGAAGATTAGGGAACAATTCTTGTGAAGGAAGCGTTGTCGATTGATGGATGGTGTGCCCGGGAAAAAGGCATGAAATCGGGGGAATAAACAGTTCAGAGACGCCAGGCGGGGGATGGGACAGTTGACCTGGGAGTCAACGTTGGCCGGCGCCTCATTGGGCCACGTAAGCCGCTACGAGACAAAATAGCAAATCTGAAGGAAGATTGATTTATTTGACGCCCTAAATGATTTTATTAATTTTTTCCTATAACATAAAAAATGTGTATTATTTTATCTAGTATATATTTATGATTTTTATTGAATTTTTCGAGGTGTGTTGTTATAGTGTTATTTGGATATTATGTATATGTATGTATTTACATGTATTTTCATGTATTTTATTTTTAATTTGTTTATTGTCTTTTATTATTTTGTTGGATTATTTTATAAATTTATAATTTATTTTTGTGAGTATAAAGATATTTTTGTTTGATTTTTATAAGTTTATTTGTATTTTTAATAAATGTGTTTGTGTATATGTAAGTATACTTATAGGTATTTTACCTGTATATTATATACATTGTATTTATTTAATGGATTTTATTTGTTTTTATTTTAGCTTGGTATTTTTAATAATAATATATATAATATATACATTTTTTTAAAAATATAAAAGAATGAAATAATTAAAGAATGCTTTTCTCTTTTTATTTATGTACATCCTTCTCATAGGTATTTTGCCTATATAGACTTATTTTATTTCACATATTTTTTTGGGGTTTTATTCTAAGGCTAATATGTATATGAATTATATACATTATTTTACAAGATTCTAAAAATAGTAATTTATAAAAATAATGAATAGTGAATATAATGAATATTTTAATCAGGTATCATATACAAGAGAGGCCAAAAACCTAACTTCTGCATATGGACTCCAAAAAATTATGAAACAATTTTATAAAAATAGTTTATGAATGCTATATACAATTAAAGGTGAGTTTGGGTGATTGGAGTTTTTATTTGCAGGACATGGGTCTATGAAGTTGAGATTTTGGCTTTTTATTATGTGCATAAAATGTACACTGTGTATTATTTTTACACAAACTCAATTTTGTATTTTTATTTACATTATTATCTACAACTTTTATGAACAAAGTTTCTTTATTTGATGAATAAATAAATATATACAAAATAGGTGCCAAAAATGCATAAATGGATGAAAAATAAATGAGGTATTTATTGTACTCTTGGCCCTTATCTCCCCCTACTTTATTCCTTGTCGACCAATTCCATGCTGGCCTTGGTCTCGGGTTTAGGGTCATAAAATCTTTGCAATATTTTATTCCTTTTTCTTTTCTTCTCTTTATTCTATAATTTTGGCATTAAAAACCTTATTTTCTGTATAATTAATACAATAAATAATGAATGCTATTATGTACAATTTGATGCTATCTTCATGCATTTGCTAGGGTTTTTGGGGCCAAAATGATAGAATAAAGGTGATGAAATGGAGATTCATCACCCCTCTATACTTGCCTTTGCTAGTCCCTAGCAAACACTTATGCAATAAGTGCAAAAGAATAAAGAAAAGAAAAAGGAAAATGAAAGAAATATAGAGTGAATAGGGATGCTTTCAGTGCAATGCATGTCCTTACAAAGTCTGAATTTGGAGCTCCTGTCAGACCTTGAGTGTGAAGGTGTGTGGAACCTAGTCGGGAACCAGCTCTAAAATACAAACAGCCTTTGATAGTCACAGAACTCGGTTCAACCCACCTCAATAGCCGGGTCAGAACTAGTCTACATCATACGCAAACTCTTATAACTATGAAGCTGACTTGTACGGTGTAAGTGATAGTGGCTCTCCCCAACTGAAATGATAAAGGAACTAACTTCTCCAGAATGACAACCCAATGATTCCCCAATCCAGCAGCTCTTTACTCGAGGAGCAGGGTATTCCCTTCTAAGTTCAAGTGGCAACCATCTCCAGAGGAGGGGGTGAAGAGAAGAATGGACGGTAGCCAGTGTAGCTACCTATCCCGGGATGCAAGACCAGTGTAGTCAAGTCATCCAGCTGCAGGCTTACATATTTGACTTTGGAGCTCAAGCTTGCTTATTGACTTTGTACATACTTTGCAGGCATTTTATTTTTGTACAGGCCTGACCATTTTTTTCAACATACTATTCACAGCAGCATTTACATAAGGAGTTTTTCCTCTTGAGCCAGTAGACTATCCCTCTTTTGAAGCTTTATCGCAACCCACAATCTCCTGTATTTAGACCTCATTGCTATTGGATCCGGTTGGGGTGCACTTCCCTCCATAGACGAGGACGAATGTTTCCACCCGTGTGCGTCTCAGTCTGGCAAATCCAACCCCCTCACCACTCCAACTGAGTTGAGCCAAGTGAAAGGTGCAGGTGTCCAAGTTAGATCACGGTCGACAAGAGTCATACGTGTGTCTCGAAAAGCTCTAGTTAGTCCACTGAGGTGACTTGAACCCAGCCCTGATTTCTCAAAGAATTAAGTCTGTATAGACCTGAGGTACCTTAAACCTAGTTCCCATAAGGTTCCAGTGCAATTAGGTGCGGTAAGGTCTAACCGAGCTCCAATTTGAGGCTTTCTTAGACCGATTCAATCATCAAGCTTCATTCAAAAAGAATATGAGTGGTATGCTCATGCTATGCACAATGAATGATGCAATTTTTCACAAAAAATTGAAAGGGTCAAAGAATGTTTTTACAAAAAGAATTTCTGCACAGGAAGTACGAACTCAAAATATTTAAAGAGTATATACACTTATTTACACGGGCGTGCTGCTTTATTTTCAAAATTTATGAATTTTTAGCAACTTTACAGGTGTGAATGAAATAGTTTATTTAAGTATGTCCAGAAAGAATTGTATGTGTCTTGTTTCTGATTTACTAGTATCTGCAATGGTGTTCTTATTAGCTTTTTGAAAATAATTTTACAAACTATAGTACACGATAATTTTTGCAATCCTTTACACTCATTTGAAAACTATTTTTTTGCAAAGATTTTTCACACTATATGTATATATATACAATTTTCACCATAAGTTTGACAAGCATTTTTCAAAACATTTGCACATAGGTTTTTGAAATCCTTTCTTTCACACAAAGAAAATTTTTGCAATCAACACAATTTCACACATTTGAAATCATTTCACATCAAAATTTTCAAAACTGGTCACACTATTTTTCAAATCATACTGTATAGGTATCTGATTTATTAATCAGTAGATACAAAAGAAGAAAAATTGTATTTGATGTATAATATGGTTCCAGTTCTTATAAACTTTATTTGACTTATTCCTTATTTACAAATGAGAGATTTTTGTGCGGATTCCTCAGACTTACTCGAGAATCATTTTCACAAGGGTTTTTGAAAACTCTAGTCCAAAATAATTTTGCAACATGTACACGCATTTGAAAATCCTTTTACAAATGTTTTACACAACATAGATAGATTTTTCAAAACACTTTTGACAATCAACTTTTCACAATCATTTGCACACTAATTTTCACAAAGTTTTTGCTTTCACTCAAAGAAAATAGGTTTTACACACAAACTAATTTTTCAAACGTTGAATACTTGTTCACGCTATTTTCAAACAAATTTCACAAGATTTTTCAAAGGAAAATGTTTCGTACAAAACACTTTTCTGACTCACTAGTCAGTATAATTACAATGAGTCTGAGGAACTCACAATCATCTTTCATTATTATAAAGCTACTTTTTACATTTTATTTTGTGTTGTAGTGATATTTAATTTTTCAGTATGAGTTATGGCTTTTAGTATATACATGGTATATACGACCCCCCTATACTTAGCTTGAGCTATGTCCTCATAGATCGAAAGGAAAAAGCAAAGACATAACTCGTACTGAGTATAGACAGATCTAAAGAATAAATATGAAAGAAATGAATGAATGAGAAGTTGACCGTCCCCCCTATACTTAGGATCAAATAATCCTAAGTATAGCAGACTGTACAAAAAGCAGGGAGGGTCAAGGGTGGGAATATACTGATCGTGCTCAGATTGTCTCCCCCTATACTTAGGGTAAGATACTCCTAAGTATAGACAAGAAGAGGAGACAATGGAGAAGATCAAACCGAAATCAAAAACTCTAGGTGCACATCCCCCTATACTTAGGACAAAGTACGTCCTAAGTATAGGAAACTGTCTCAAAGGCGGCACCTTTTAGATAGAAAAAGAAAATAGAAAAGGAAAAGAAGAAAAGAAGAAAATCAGAGAAATAGTGGTTGGAGTACATCGTCTGAATCTTTTAGTGCTGCAGGTGCTGTGGAGGTGTCATCGTGGTGTATTAGTTGAATAGAGTCAACAATGGCCAAGAATGCATCGGGTTCCAAGTAAGGCTTCAGTAGTTGGCTGTTGACGATGAAGGGCTGTGCGTCAGGGGACAATTCTGATATCGCAATGCTTCCGTTGTCACGCACTTCACATACTCGGAATGGCCCTGTCCACTTACTTTTTAATTTACCTGGAAATATCCGCAACTTTGCATCAAACAACCACACTTTCTGCCCAACGTCGAAGGTCTTTCGTCTGATGTGCCGGTCATGCCAGCGTTTCACCTTCTCCTTGTACATCAAGGTGTTATTGTATGCGCAGTCTCGGAATTCCAAGAGCCTGTTCAGATCGTTTTTTCTCTTCTGACCACCTTTTCGTGAGTCCAAGTTACAATTGCTAATTGTCCAAAGAGATTTGTGAATTAATTCCACGGGCAGATGGCATGGTTTTCTATATACAAGACGGTAGGGCGACATGCCCAAGGGGGACTTGTAGGCTGTACGGTAAGCCCAAAGAGCTGAGTCCAAGAGTTGAGACCAGTCTTTTCTGTTTGGCCTAACAAGTTTCTGCAATATGGTCTTGATTTCTCTATTGGATAACTCCGCCATGCCATTGATCTGCGGATGATAAGGAGACGCGACACGGTGATCGATGCCGTACTCCTTCGTTAACTTCTTGACCTCTTTGTTGATGAAATGGCTACCCCCGCCTGAGATGAGAATCTTTGGTATCCCAAACCGCGAAATGATGTTCTTCTTCAGAAACTGGCAAACTGTTTTGCTGTCGGCAGCTCGGGCGGGGATAGCTTCAACCCAACGGCTCACGTAATCTACGGCAAGAAGGATGTGCTCAAAACCTTGACTGTTAGGGAAAGGTCCCATGAAGTCAATGCCCCATGCATCGAAAACATCTGCTATCTGAATGATTTTCAGAGGCATTGAGTCTTTGGCAGTGAGTGTCCCTTTCAGTCGCTGACAGTCAATACATCTTTTAACAAATTCTGCTGCATCCTTAAATAAAGTGGGCCACCAGAGGCCACACTGCAATACTTTTGCTGCCGTACGATCTCCAGAATGGTGCCCACCAGATTCGAGCGAATGACAATGCTCGAGGACACTAGATTGCTCCGTCTGAGGAATGCACCTGCGCCAAATACAATCTGCCCCTTCTCTGAATAGGAGAGGATCTTCCCACTAGTAGAAGCGGATGGTCGACATGAATTTGTTCTTCTGATTCTTCGTCTAATCCGAAGGTATTACCCCCGAGGCGAGGTAATTGACAATGTCAGCATACCAAGGGAGAGCATCCACAGCTAAGATAGCTTCGTCAGGGAAGGTTTCTGTGATAGGTGCATTACTCGCAGGAGGCTCATGCTGCTCAATTCTAGAGAGGTGATCTGCTACCACATTCTGAACTCCAGGTTTGTCTTTGATTTCCAGATCGAATTCCTGGAGGAGAAGGATCCAACGAATCAGTCTGGGCTTGGCATCCTTCTTCTGCTGTAGGTACCGGATAGCAGAGTGGTCTGTGAAAATTGTGACTTTTGACCCTAACAGATAGGATCTGAACTTCTCTAAGGCGAAAACCACCGCCAGCAGTTCTTTCTCTGTCACTGTATAATTCCTTTGAGCTTCATCTAATGTTCTGCTGGCATAGTGAATGGCATAGGGCGCCTTGTCTTTCCTCTGTCCAAGAACAGCTCCGACTGCAAAATCTGACGCATCGGTCATTATCTCAAATGGAAGAGTCCAGTCGGAGGCTGTAAGATTGGAGCCTGAGTGATAAGCTCCTTCAATTGATTGAAAGCAAGGAGAACCAGCTGATCAACAATGAACTCCGTCTCCTTGCACAAGAGTTCTGTCAGAGGTCGGGCAATGAGGCTGAAATCCTTGATAAATCGTCTGTAAAATCCCACATGCCCCAGGAATGACCTCACATTCTTTACTGACTGAGGTTGCTGAAGGTTTGAAATGACATCCACCTTGGCTGGGTCGACTTCCATGCCACGTTTGGAAACGACATGGCCCAGCACAATACCCTCTGTGACCATAAAGTGGCTCTTTTCCCATGAGAGCACTAAATTGACTTCCCGGCATTTCTGCAGCACTCTGTCTAGGTGCTCGAGGCAAGAATCGAAACTATCACCATAGACAGAGAAATCATCCATGAACACCTCGAGAAAACTGCCTACCATCTCGGTGAATACAGCTAGCATGCATCTTTGGAAGGTTGCGGGTGCATTGCATAATCCAAAGGGCATCCTTTTGAAGGCGTAGGTGCCGAACGGGCAAGTGAAGGTAGTCTTCTCTTGATCCTCAGGGGCGATCGCCACTTGGTTGTACCCGGAGTACCCATCCAGGAAGCAGAAGAACTCCTTGCCTGCTAATCTCTCTAATACTTGATCAATGAATGGCAAGGGGAAGTGGTCCTTCTTGGTTGCTGCATTAAGACGGCGGTAGTCAACACACACCCGCCAGGATGTCGGTACCCGAGTTGAAATTTCCTCTCCTTTTTCATTTGTGACCACGGTAAGCCCGGATTTCTTGGGAACCACATGCAAGGGGCTTACCCATTTTGAATCGGAGATGGGATAGATGAAGCCTGCTTCACACCATTTTGTGATTTCTTTCATGACCACGTCCCGAAGGTTAGGGTTCAGCCTTCTCTGAAATTCGCGGGACGGCTTGGCATCGTCTTCTAGATAGATATGGTGTGAGCACAGAGCTGGATTTATCCCTCGGAGGTCTGATACGCTCCAACCAAGTGCCTTGCGGTTCTTTTCTAGAACCTCGAAAAGTCGAGATTCTTGATCCGGATTCAGCCTGCTGCTGATGATGACCGGATACATGTGTTCTTCACCCGCAAGGAAAGCATACTTCAGGCCTGCAGGAAGTGGCTTGAGTTCTGGTTTTGTTCTGTCCACTTTATCTGTCACTTCAGATACCATGCTGGTGGTGGGATGTACCTTGAGACTGTTACCATCCTCTACATTCTGTTGAGATCCCAGTGATGTACCGAACGGTTTTGCGGTGAGCTGATCATGTTCGGTCTGGAGTGAATGCTCAAGAAGATGCGCCTGCATCTGAGAATCTGTCTCCCACAAATCATCGGAGCATATGCTGACTGTGCTTTCCAAGTCCTCCTCAAGAGTGAGGATTTCTCGGGTCCATGGATCGTTCAGCGACAACTCTGAATCTCTGATTTCTGCAATAAAATCACAGTCTGCTTCTGGTGCTGCTTGACTCTCATCAGTTGTGGCATTCTGCTCCTTGTTCATGTTGATCGTGATTTGCTGGGTGTTCGAGCTGAAAGTGATCTTTCCAGACCCGTAATCAACCACGGCACCTGAAGTACGGAGAAATGGTCTGCCAAGGATGATAGGAGTCTGGAGCAGTGGTGCAGGAGAGTCCATATCAAGGACTACAAAGTCAGCTGGGAACTTCATCTCCTGCATGGTAACTATCACGTCTTCCAACAAACCTCGGGGCTGCTTAACGGATCGGTCAGCAAACTGAAGGATCATTCGTGTCTGCTTGAGCGGTCCCAGCCCGAATTCGTGCATTATGGACGAGGGCAGAAGGTTGATGGAAGAACCACTGTCAAGAAGAGTACGCTCGAAGACCTGATCGAAAATCACACAACTGATCAGAGGTGCTCCTGTATCTTGCTTTTTCTGGGGGAGGTTGGTGATAGCTGCAACTGTGGCCATGGATAGAACGTGCTTTTCTACCTCTCGGCGTCTGTTATCTTGCGCTGGTCGACGCCTGTTAGTACATGCCTCTTTCAATCCTTTCTTCACAGCTGGCATGTATTCCACGACCTTCAGCAAGGGACTCTCAACAGTCAATTTATCCAAAATGTCCACGAGACCTGGATCAGACAATGCATTTTTTCTTTTTGCATTTTTTTTGGATTTTTGTATTGCATGCGGAAAAGGAATATTCACATTACTGGCAGGAAAATTAGAGTTCTTATTTACATCAAAATCATCGCCCACAGAATGTTGTACATCCGGACTACAAAAAGGAGTACAAGCTGGATCTGAATATGCTGGTGCTGTTGGGCGATCAAAAAGGGTAGCATCGGCTCCATCAGCTGGCAAGGGATCGGCTGCTGCTGGCGACTCCTCCAAAGCTGGCGCGGCTTCACTTCTGCTACATGCTTCTTTTTGTTGTTTTTGTTTTTGCTGATTTTTTTGTGTTTTTGGCTGAGGCTGATGACATGGCACGACGGCTGGACTGGCTTCTCCTTCCTCTTCCTCCTCACCCGCCCCTGGAGTTGGCACGACTGATGCGGAAGATGACGATCCACCTGTTTCTTTATTCACCCCACATCTGGTAGCAGGTGGAGGCAAGGCCCTACCGCTCCTGAGAGTAACAACATTAGAATAAACAGTAATATCATTATCACACGCGGACTGGACATCACATTCTACCTGCTCCTTCTTCTTGAAATTGTTGGGGTTGGCTTCGACCTGCGCCGGAATGGTAGTGCGAGTGGCGGTCAGGTCATCAAGCCGCTTGGTCATCTCCGCTAGCCCTTGAACAAGCTGGGCTAGACACTCCATGATGGGATTAGCTGGGGGAACATCAGAAGATGCAACGTGCAGACCACGCTGCTGTTGGTTAGATGAGTGGGGAGGCTGCTGGTGGTGTTGCTGTGGTGGAGCAGGAAGTTGAATAGATAATACAAAGGTGTCGCTGCGGTGGAGCAGGAAGTTGAAGTTGCTGGTAGGACGGAGGTGGATACTGCTGGTATGGTTGAGGCTGAGCAGCCGCATACTGGTGATACGGCTGTGGATGGCGGTACTGCGGCTGTTGGTAAGGAAAATTCTGCCTCCATTGTTGTGTAAACTGGGGAGGCTGCTGGTGTGGTTGAGAGGTTTGGCCAAAACGACCACCCTGAGGTTGGTGGTACTGCCGGTTGGCAAATCGCTGACCCTGGAGTTGTCCCTGAGGACGGGTCGGCTGTGCATCATTCGTCCATACCCCGTTAACCTCTTGGATCAGGGGTGGTGGTGGGAAAACTGGATCAGGAATGGAAAGGAACTCTGGCTGGTAAACGACCATCTGCTGCTGCGGCGGGCCCTGGTCGGGTGCCTGCACGTAGTACACGTGCTGGACTGCCGGTGGCTGCTGGCTCGGCTGAGGCTGATGCTGCTGTTGCGGCTCGTCCTTCTTCTCAGCGGGAGCGTCTGATGGTGTAACCGACTGGACAGAGTTGATCGTACCGACCAACAGCTCGAGGTTCTTGTTGATCTGATCAAGCTTATCCAGGTTCTGGGTCCTCTTCTCGATCACAACAAGTTTTTCAAGGTCTTGTGATCGCTTCTCGATTATGTCGAGCTTAGAGAGATGGCCCCCGATGATGCTGAGGTTGGAGCTCTCATCTCTCTCTGCTTCCTTGGATGCAGCCATGTGCACTTGCTTCTGGAGGATCTAGGGCTGCTTCTGGTATGCCTTGGATGAAGAGAGGGCGGCCTCTCCTTCGGCCATTTCTTCGAAAATCTGCCAGACAACATCTTCATCCTTGTTGAAATGGGAGCCCCCACATGCTGCGTCCATGAGCCTTTGACTTTCAATATTGAGTCTCCCGAAGAAATGCTGGACCAGGCTGGTCTTAGGGATCTCGTGGTGGGGACACTTCTCCTGCAGATCAGTGAATCTCTCCCAAGCCTCATGTACGGACTCATGTGCTCCTTGGGAGAAATTGCTAATACGAGCTCGCATTTGATTGAGCCGACCGAGAGGGTAGTACTTGTGCAGGAAGGCAGACTTCAACTCCTCCCAGGTCGTCACGACCTTTCCCATATGATTGACCCAATAGAGGGCCTTGTCCTGTAGACTGAAGGGGAAAGCCGTCATCTTGATAATGTCTAGGGGGACATTCGGATAATGGGTGGTGCGGAAAATGCGGGAGAATTGCTGCAGGTGAATGTACGGCTCTTCATTGGTGTTGCCATGGAATGCAGGGAGAAGGGCTATGAACTGGGGCTTCAGCTCAAAGTGAGCGTGTACCGGTGGAATGAGAATCCACTCGGTCATCTGGCTATCTCCCGGATTGTATGTTTCTTTGAGTGTCGGTTTCGGCGGTGGTAGGAATTCAGGATCATCATTGGGGTCATCACCACCTTCTCCACCTCCACCTCCTCCTCCCCTGCCTCCTCTGCCTCGGCCTCCTCCTCCGTCGTTGCGGTTTATCACATCATTCAACATATCCTGGAAAGCAGTCTGTGAAGGGCCTGCTCAGTCAGCTGCTGCTGTATGGCCTGGATAGATGCCAGCAACTGTGCATTGACTTGGTTCTGATCTGGCACCTGTCCCTCTGGTGGTGGCTGCTGACCCTTGCCCTTTCCTCCTGGCGCCATGTCAGGGTCTGAGTCGGACGAAATGAACTCCGGAGTAGTCTCCAGGGCTCGCACTTTCTTCTATCTGCATAATGAGATGGTCCAAATCAGATCACTTGCAATTAATGCTCAGCTGCCGTGATGAAGCTGGAATTCAGGTCAACCCCAGCATGTTGTGAATGGAAAAATGATGTAGACTGTAATCAACTCCCATTCACAACGACGATAGCGGGACAAAAGTGATCCCAGTTTATTGGGTGGCCAAGAGAAAGGTAGAAAACGAGGAGTCTGGAGATCGATCCGCAAAGTCCGGATCGGGTTCTCGGGAATCGCCTCGAAATTATTGGCGAGGTTGAGTCCATGGAATCGATGTAGGTGTCGGCATGGTCCCGACGAAACCATCCATGGATCAACTTCACGAAGCACAAGAGAATGTCGGATTTTTGGAAGAATGATACGATGGTCAACGAGGAACAAAAGGAGTGTAAAACAGTAGAAAGGCTCGGTTGAGCGGGGTGGTCAAAGAAAGACATAACAAAATTTTGCGCAAAGGCGCGGGACTTTGATCTTTGAACCTTAATCTAGATCCATTCAAACACAAGACAAAATCGGGTTCACCAACTCACGCCATGTGAAGCCGTGAAAGCTCGGCTATTTATTATCTTTTCATTTTTAGAGTTGTGATTTTCAGGCATATCTTATAACAAGTCCTTAGTACGCTACCCTATAGGAGAGAGAGTACTGCCAGAAGAGTATCCCGTACTTGTCCTCCTCCTGTGTGACCTGTAGTCTGTACTTTTTGGAGTCCTTGTAACCCTTCCTGGATCCCTACTCAGCCAAAGAAAAGAGAGAGGAAGCCGATAGGCGAAACCAATACTTCGGTTCTCGCACGCAACGGAATCACCCGTGAGCGCGCAAGAACCTACTCGGACGCAGGGCGATGAGACAGACACCCCCGTGAAGGCGTGGCCTATGCTCAATACTTCGGACAGGGTTGATGCTCTCACAACAGAGAGTCACCATTGGTGACCAAGTCCTAGTCGCCTACATACGATAGAAGCGCCATTACTTCGGAAATCCAGGCAATACACAAGGCAGTTGCAGACTGGGTTTTGGGCTTTCTATCCTTAGGGGTCGCACTCGCTCAAGGGAGTAGGGTTTTGGTCCCCCTCCAAGGTACCTGAAAACAATGAGGGCTTTATGAACCCGGTACAATGATAGTCCATTACAGATTTTAATTAAGGTCAAAGTTTATTTAGCAGTCCCCTGGTTTTAATTTTTTTTGGTTTTCACTTTTTTTGGATCTGTTTTCATACCAGCGCCTAACGTTTTTGTAGATGTTCATTTAAGTCCTAGGTGCTCAAAATCAGAGGGAGATAGCGGAAAAGCCGTGCAAGTGGTTCCATGGTGGAAATCTCATCATTGAATCGAATGATGCATGCTGAGTTAGAAGACTTACAGTGCATCCCAGCTCTCTCCATGTGGTATGCAAAACAGAATTTTTAAACCTATCTACATGTCGGTATGCAAGGCACAAAATCGTCCTAAACATAAGCTGCTATTAGCGTGAAGAACCATAAGTTGCTCATTTGTCTCTAGCCCAAGAGAGTCCGGTCTTGGCTCACCCCTCCTCTGCTCAACAAATTGAGGGTAGGAGAAAGCGCTTTACAGGGTTCGCTACGGCACAGAGGGCTAAGAGACAAATTTACAACTTGTTTGAGTTTGACTAGATCCAATCGAAGTAGACTATAGGAACATGCATTCTTATTAATGTTTGGACCTAGTTACCGAGTCAAGCAACCTATATCTAGGGGCTCCAAGCACACAAAACAAAGTAAAAAGAAAGGCGGAAAGCTCAAAACTGCGGGAAACAAAATAAAAGAAGGCGATGAAAAACTCGAAAAAGCCGCGATGAGGCCCCCAGGTGAACAATCACCTGGGCACTGGACCTCATTGTGAAGAGTAGAGTCCTGTTTAATTACATGCCAAATTCTCTCTCTCTCACCATGAATTACAAAAATAGTTCTAAATAACTAGCCTATCTAATGCCCCTCTCTTTGCTTCTTTGGTGCACTTTCCAGATGGTCATGAGAAGAGAAGACCATCCTCCTCCAAGCTTGGCTGCCTTGGCCTCCTAGGAAGCCATCCTCGCGTGGCGGTCCCTCGCATCAAAGTTACAAAAAGATTGCATTAGCATACTCAGTTAATCAAATAGAGCAGATAAATTAATCACAATAAATAAAGAGATGAAGCATGGTGATTAATTGCAATAAAACAATAGCTGCTCACACAAAAATGAATCATGAATCAAAATTTTTATACAAGGATGTCAAAAATCAATTTGGCTATGCTCATTGCTCCCCGGCAACGGCGCCATCTGATAAACGCGCCCACAGACCACGAGGGTCACCATGAATAGATAATACAAAGGTGTCGCTGCGGCGACCGCTCGCAGACTATGGGGGTTGATCAGCAATTAACCCACAATCCAAAAAAATACAACAATCAAGCTCAAAACAAATGTGAATTAATCTTTATTTACTCTACCATAAAATGTATAGTGACAAGTATGTAGAGGTCGAACCACAGAGAGCAACACAAAATGCAATAGCCGACATGTCAATCACAGTCATCCTTGTGTGGGTTTTTTCTTTTCTTTTCTTTTCTTTTTTTATTATTAAAATATAATAATTAAGTCTTATATATATAAGTATATAATACAAATATATTAATTATATATACCCATAGAGGGTAAGTATATAGCTTATAATACATGTAATGTATATATATATAGGTATATATAAATATAATAAAATATATATATATTTTTTTCTTTTTTATGTTAAGATTAATGAGAATACATATAACTAATTACATATATATAATATTTTTTCTCTTTTTTTTAGGATATATAGATATATACATAAAGGGGGCATTAGAATATTCACAAAAATACACAAAAATAGTCAAAAATTCAGGAAAAGGGTCTTTTTGGACTTTTCATGGTTTTTTACTATTTTTATGATTTTTGAGTATTTTTGCAAACATTTTTAGTATTTTTAAATAGATAAATAATAGCAAACAGTGGACTAGGTACTGGCTGTCACAAAAATAGAGATTAAAAATAGCTAACAGCCTCAAAAATTTTCCACACTAATTTTCTAATAACGATAATAAAATATAGCATAAATAGGGCCTGAGTTTATATTTTTCTGATTTTTCTTTGATTTTTTATATTTTTTTGAAGTTTTTGGGTATTTTTGAATTTTTAAGGTTTTCTTTTTGAGATTTTTAGGGATTTTTGGATTGCCACTAATATAGGTTAAAATACACCATAGGCAATTTTTTTGGAATTTTTCGAGGCATTTTCATATTTTTTTTGGGATTTTATGATTTAGACAGGGTATAAAAGACATGTTTTTGATTTTTAATAAATGCAAAAATGCAACAAAATACAAATCTAAAAATATGGCGTTCAAGCATGACCAAACAGGAGCTTAAGTCTATTTTTGCAAGATTTTTCGATTTAATATGAAGCATAAAATAAATAGACAAAGCCTTCAAAAATTAAATGGCCTGGCAGGGGTATTTTTGCAAATAAAATAATTGGCAGGGCATACATGCAAAAATTACAACAAAAATACACTTTAACTTTTATTTTCAGGACCATTTAATAAATACAGGAACCCGGCGGGGTTTAGATGCAAATTTTCACGCGCCTCACGTGGTTGCTGCACGTGAGGCACAGAAGGATTAAAGTGCAAATCTTGAAACATCGGGGGTCCTTCCGCAAAATATACATTTTATTTACAACTGAAACTTCTATTTTTGGCATTAAATAATAAATACAAAAAGTACGAGGGCTGGATGTGAAAATTACCCCTAAACAAGGCTTTTCATCCTGCGGCGCTGGAGGCGCCACTTATCCACGTGGCGGCCATCGGACGACGGACATCGGTTCGGCGATGAAGGGCCAGGATTAGAACCTCCTGGCTGATCTGACGGTGGATGTACATCTTCATCGAACGGTCGGCGTTCAATCTGGGCCGCCCCTCTCGATCCAACGGTGCGGAAGGCACCTGGAAGAACTGGGAAGAAGCTCACCCCCGGCGAGCTTCGATCGGGTAGCTCGGGCTCCTCCGGGCACCTCCCGCGCATCTGAAGCTCTCTGATCATAGCTGGGAGGCTTCCGCGTCGATTGATGGCGTTTTCATGGCTCCTGGGGGTCCGAGTCGATGAAGCGAGGTCGGAGAAGAAAAGGGCCCCCAGGAACCTCTTCCCGGATCCGTGCGAGTCCAGTTGGGCTCAATTCTTCGAAGTACCTGCACAGGAAGAACCGCGGGCGAGAGAGCTTGCTCCTCGACCCGGGGTTTTGAAGCTGCAATGCAAAAATGAGGTGGGCGGAGGGGCTCCGGCGAACGGCGGAGGAGGAGCCCCGATTCGCCAAGACCTAGGGTCTTGGGTTGAACAAATGCGTGCGACAGATGGAGAAAGCGTTGGGCTTCGAAATGGGGTGAACGGGGCGGTCGGATACGGTCAGATCCATAGTGGAGAAGTCGCCGGAGCGGAGCTCCGGCGAACTTCGAATTTCGATTTCTAAACTACAGGCATTAATCAAAACCTATTCTAATGACTGGAATGAAAAGCTAGAATCTAAAACTAACTAAAAATGCATAGAAAGGGCAACTCTTATACCTGGGGGCCTCCAGGGAGCAGGGCGAACGCCGGAGCTCCGCCGCGTCAAAATCTCCTCCCTCCGGCCGAGTCACGGCGCTGGGTTGCTCCCCCTGTCACGAGGAACACTCCAGGAACGAGATCTAGGCATTAGGTTGGAATAAAAGTGGCCAAATTCGAGGAAGGAGGCGGAGCTTTTTATTTATAAACATTGGCAAGGGGCCTTATTACCCGGCGATTATTGACTGATCCAATGAATATCTCGTTGATCTTTGATTTCGGCGGGCATCATGGAAGATTAGGGAACAATTCTTGTGAAGGAAGCGTTGTCGATTGATGGATGGTGTGCCCGGGAAAAAGGCATGAAATCGGGGGAATAGACAGTTCAGAGACGCCAGGCGGGGGATGGGACAGTTGACCTGGGAGTTAACGTTGGTCGGCGCCTCATTGGGCCACGTAAGCCGCTACGAGACAAAATAGCAAATCTGAAGGAAGATTGATTTA
The DNA here is from genome assembly GCA_037367405.1 of Ottelia alismoides. Classification (NCBI taxonomy): domain Eukaryota; kingdom Viridiplantae; phylum Streptophyta; class Magnoliopsida; order Alismatales; family Hydrocharitaceae; genus Ottelia; species Ottelia alismoides. The sequence goes on along the minus strand of JAZKJV010006797.1, from coordinate 99,408 downwards.
TTTGACGCCCTAAATGATTTTATTAATTTTTTCTTATAACATAAAAAATGTGTATTATTTTATCTAGTATTTATTTATGATTTTTATTGAATTTTTCGAGGTGTGTTGTTATAGTTTTATTTGGATAATATGTATATGTATGTATTTACATGTATTTTCATGTATTTTATTTTTAATTTGTTTATTTTCTTTTATTATTTTGTTGGCTTATTTTATAAATTTATAATTTATTTTTGTGAGTATAAAGATATTTTTGTTTGATTTTTATAAGTTCATTTGTATTTTTAAATAAATGTGTTTGTGTATATGTAAGTATACTTATAGGTATTTTACCTGTATATTATATACATTGTATTTATTTAATGGATTTTATTTGTTTTTATTTTAGCTTGGTATTTTTAATAATAATATATATATAATATACATTATTGTAAAAATATAAAAGAATGAAATAATTAAAGAATGCTTTTCTCTTTTTATTTATGTACATCCTTCTCATAGGTATTTTGCCTATATAGACTTATTTTATTTCACATATTTTTTTTGGGTTTTATTCTAAGGCTAATATGTATATGAATTATATACATTATTTACAAGATTCTAAAAATAGTAATTTATAAAAATAATGAATAGTGAATATAATGAATATTTTAATCAGGTATCATATACAAGAGAGGCCAAAAACCTAACTTCTGCATATGGACTCCAAAAAATTATGAAACCAATTTTATAAAATAGTTTATGAAATGCTATATACAATTAAAGGTGAGTTTGGGTGATTTGGAGTTTTTATTTGCAGGATATGGGTCTGTGAAGTTGAGATTTTGGCTTTTTATTATGTGCATAAAATGTACACTGTGTATTATTTTTACACAAACTCAATTTTGTATTTTTATTTACATTATTATCTACAACTTTTATGAACAAAGTTTCTTTATTTGATGAATAAATAAATATGTACAAAATAGGTGCCAGAAATGTATAAATGGATGAAAAATAAATGAGGTATTTATTGTACTCTTGGCCCTTATCTCCCCCTACTTTATTCCTTGTCGACCAATTCCATGCTGGCCTTGGTCTCGGGGTTAGGGTCATAAAATCTTTGCAATATTTTATTCCTTTTTCTTTTCTTCTCTTTATTCTATAATTTTGGCATTAAAAACCTTATTTTCTGTATAATTAATACAATAAATAATGAATGCTATTATGTACAATTTGATGCTATCTTCATGCATTTGCTAGGGTTTTTGAGGCCAAAATGATAGAATAAAGGTGATGAAATGGAGATTCATCACCCATAAAATCAAGAATTTTTGCGGGAGAGCAACCCCGTCATTGTTTGGTTTGCTTGAGCGAGAGAGAGAGACCCACGCACTAGGATAGAGCCATGCCCTAACTCTTTTCAGACTATTATCTTGGGTTAGTCGTTCCCCAGTGAGGATTTCTCCGGTAGTCGGTAAAGCGACCCGTGACGTCCTTAACAGATTGAGTTGATCGGGTAGCCGGTAAATGGTCCGCAATTCAAACTGGCTGGGAAAGATCTAATTCGGGATAGGCCAGTCTCCTGAGAGCCTTGGGTTTCTAACAGCTCGCTTTAACCGCTCTGATATATTATATTATCACCAAACTCTAAAATTGACAAGATAATTGACCGAACCTTCACGATCTTCACTTTGAGTTGAGTTGGTGAACCCGGGGTTTGATTTGTGTTTGCATTGGTGTGCGTGAACCGATATCGAAGATCAACAACCACACATTTGATAAAATTTCTCTTGATTATCCCGTGCAATCATCTCTCCCTTTCTTGATTTAAACCTCATCATGGAACTCTTGTCCAATAACTCTTGCAGACCCAACCCCTCATTCCTTTCAAAAATGACCGAACATATATCTAAAAACCCATCAGAGCTATACTATGAAAATGAATTTGTTTCGGTTAGGCCCAAATCAACTAAATCCTCTTCTTTCAATAATCCCCAACATTTGTGGGAGACTTTCACCCGCAGATAAATTCGGCTTCCTCATTGAATTTCTATTCGCATCATCCGACCACACATGACCATCTACCATCTTGGACTGAACCATCTTATTCTCAGATTCTCGCTAATGAGCCATTTCAAGATCAAAATACCTTTGAGTCTCATGACTGGCCAGGAAACCAAACCCAGATGGAAAGACCCGCACTTAATGATCATCAGTGTTGGATTGACCATGACAAACCCCTCTTCAGACATGATACTCATACAGAGGACTGGACTGACCACATAGAAACATATAAACCCTGTATGCTGACTCCACAATATCAAGGTCTGACCAATCATGATCAAAGGATTGAACTCTACTCAGACCAACTATACATGTCTGAACCATATGAGCAGCCTCCTTCCATAACTTTTGAGGAGAAATTTTCAGAAAATAATGATCATATGTCAGATATTCCAAGAAACTCTCCTCTCAGCACAAACAAGAAAATGGAAGATGAAATTATCGAACACACACCGACTGCTCCCATGATTGATCATGAACCGAATTTTGAGGATGATATTTCGAGGATAAATAAGAGATTCAATTCAATAGAGGATAGATTTCAAAAAAATTACCGATTAATTTCACTCTATGGGAGCTCAGACATAAAAATGAATGAGGAAATGATTGGATCTCATTTTTACAATTTTGAGGATGTTCAAAAACCTAGGGATGATTCTGTGAACGACACTTTTGCTTATTATTCCCCTAGAAATGACTATGCCTCTGACTCCCACTCTGAACATCTGAACCCCTACTCATCTAAGGAACACACCACATCACCAAACCACACAGAAACTACCAAAAAAACTGGAATATTTGAAAATCACAAAAAATCAAAAATCTCAAAAAATACATAAAAATTGAAACTGAAAAAGATCTGAAGAATTTGGATCCTGTTGTACGGGAAGCACTAGGAAAGAAATTGATTTTTGAACTTCCCTTTCTACAAGCCATTGAACACTTCCCTGACCTTAAAAGATTTTTAATGGAAAAATTAACTATGAAAAAGTCGGACAGGATTAGAACAAAGATCGAAAGACATATCTTGTCAATGGCCTCCTCCTTGGTGTTGAAGAGAAAAACCAAGAGCTGCATAGTGAAGCGGTTGCCCAGATTTGAATGTGAAATCAAAGACACAATTTTCACCCATGCTCGGATCGATAACGATTCACCAATCAATATCCTCCCGACCTCTGTATTTCACGAACTCAAACTCGGACCGATCAGGAAATTACGAGAGATTGTTCAATTGGCGGACCGATCTATAAAGCGACCGAGAGGAATCATTTCTGTCATCATGACATTCCAAGGTGCTCCGCTCAAAGTAGAATTCATGATCATTGATATTGAGCATCAAGGAATATTCACCCAGTCTCCAATCATTCTCGGAAAGACGTTCTTAGCATTGGCTAAGGCAATTATTGATTGTGAGACTCGGGAAATCAATTTCACAACATTGGAAGCACTTAGATCTGACCTTGTCTTTGAGGAACCACAATCTTCTGAGAAAACCCATGAAGTCTCCGACAACCGCAACCATGAAGCGGTAGAAGAGCCCTACCCGATGCTACACCTGAGATAACAGTTGTTGATGAGACTATTGGTTTAGAGACTCTCCCCAGTATTTCAATTCGTGCGGATCTCAAAATAGACAAATCCTTCTACTACGATCCAGAGACATATGCATGGTCGCACCCTGGAGCAACATTCTCTGAATACCTGTACCAAATCATCCCAAATCGAGAGTGCACCAACATTCAGAAGATCAAGAACAAACGAAAACCGACTAAGGAAAATTCCAATGGCTATTCATCTGGATACGCAAGTGAACTGACACCTTCACGAAACAAGAAAAAGAAAGCCACCTTTGATCTTTCGGAAGAGGCATCAGCTGATGATCCCTCATCAGGTCCAGAAAAGGTAGTCTACATGAGTGAAGTCTGTTCGGCAGCCCTAAAGCCATATCTTCGCAAGGATCCAAAATTCAATTCTCGTTGGACAACTCCCGTTTCGAACTACTACTCATCCAAAGCTGATGCTCCTGCCCTCTTCAAGTACACTGGAATTATTTCATATCAGTTGGCTGAGACCGGTGCCTCTGAGTATTCATCCGAGGACAGACCGATTGACCCCAAGAAGGAACGAATTCTGAGGAAACAATTGAAGAAACAAAAAGACATGAATACTTGGAGTATGCCCACTCTCAAATACTATTCCTCTGAGGATAACTCTGATGATGGATATCTTTCATCTGACTCAAATACTTCATCTATTATCCATCATGATTTTTCTGAGGAAGACACTGATCATAGTTGGGAATCATATGCCTCATCTTCGTCTCATCATTACGATCTCCCACCACAGGCTCACAAAAAAATTAGCCGAAAACTGCCTTAATCATCGGCTACCCACCCTCCCTCCCGACCACATCGGTCGCCCTGTACAACTTCTTCCTCTACTTAAGACAAGGCTTAAGTATAGGGGGGGACCGATGCCATCTGTATATGCCATCCTTCTCCTTCTCCCAATTGCTCCATTTCCACCCTTCTTCCATACTTAGACTGACCAAAGCCTAAGTATAGGGGGGAACCGACGCCCACCTATTTATACTCTCCTCATTCACATATCCCGACCGCTTCATTTTTCTTTTTCATTTTTTTCTCCCTTATGCTTAGCCCGAGCTATGTCTTCTTTCCGCTTCTTATTCTCTGAGGACACACTCGCTTAGTATAGGGGGGTCTGTATATATACTTCGTATATATTTTACCCATATCTCGTACTTTCGCATAAGTCTATATGTATTTATGGGGTGGGTAACTAACTAATAAAAAAATTTTTACTACTAACACAGACTTTGCCCAAATTTTTGAAAAAAATGGCTTCTTATTTCATTTTTGCATCACACAAAAAAAGAAGAAGAAGCGTCCTCATTTCACACACCTGCATTTCATCCAGCATCGCATTCATTGGCATCTGTGAAAAGTCATTGGGTTCTGAATCGAGTTATGAGTAGAAACCGAGAGTGGTCTGGACTTGACCTTAATCCGCCTAATTTTCAGAGGAACTTCACCGAGAAATAGGATTTTAAGAGCTTCAGGTCTTTTGACTTAATTCTTTAAGTTCCACATGGCAATGTACATCGTTTGACTCTTAGTGTCTAACCTGGGCTCTTAATTCTGGGTACAACTCTGGAATAGGGAATTAATTTGTACTCTCGCACTATGCACTTAGCTCAACTCAGACGGGATGTTGGAAGACTGCGTGAGTCTCTTTTCTGGTAGCGTGGAAATCTAAAGACCGGAGTACGGGTTGAAATAAAACTTCGGAAAAGGGATGGAGAGCTGTGCACAACTTTTTCTAAGACCCCAAAAAATGTACGGAACAAAAAGATTCTATATCCGTAGGGGCACAACAAGATCCAAGCAGAACCACCAAAAATTCCAAATACAAAGAAGCATTCTACCAAATAAAATCTGACCAAAAAAGGTCCAAGCTTCAAGAAACCTGCAGATCTTGGTGGAGACTCGACTACACTGGCCATCTTCACAAGGAGAGGTGACTACACTGGCCACCCTCCAGTTCTTTTCCCCTTCTTCTATCTTCTCCCCCAATTCGATTGTGAACACAGCACGACAGACCTTAGAAGGAAATACCTGACTCCCCGAGGACGAGTTACTGGAGAGGAGAGGAGCATGGTAGTCCGGCATTCTGGATGGGAAGAGCTAAAACCCTTCACACACATGAGTCAGTTGTTCAATGTTCATAGGGAATACTTTGGGAAGAGGACTGATCTAAGATGACTTCTGAGCCGAAACTGTGTCAATGATGTGTAGAACTTGAGGGCTGTTGATTTTAAAATTCTAAGCCTCACAGAAGTTCCGACACACTAATAATCCAAAGGTCGAGTCTAGATTCAGTTTCACCTTCAGCTCGTGGTCTTGGTATGGAACGCAATCTCATTTCACCTCATGGCATTTCTTTTTGATGCTCAGGGACGAGCATGGTTTAAGTATAGGGGGGATGATGAATCTCAGATTCATCACTCTAAGTCTCATTTATTAAGCTCAATTCCGTCAAAATCATCAGCATTTCTGCATTTATTCTGCATAATTAGCATTCATGCATGTTTGCATAAGATTGGCACTTTATCCATCATTTTTGCACAAATAAGAAGCCAAAAATCCAAGCCAAAAATGACTTGTAAATAGCCTAATTTCCCGGATTTTTAACTCCTTCACGCTAACTCCAAATGACACAAAACCAACTTCACTGTGTACATATCACTAACAAGAATAAATGAAAAATACAAAAAAATTTACTAACCCTTGTAAGTGGACCAAAAACCCAAACCCGAGTTTCAGGATTTTCGGACTAAAACCCCATATCTTCCCCATCCAGTGTCCAATTTGATCCTACTCACTTTTGAACTAATGCACATTCAATTACCTTCAAAACAAGACCAAGTTCAAGTGAATCGGAGCTTGCATGTGAAAGTTGGGTTTTGGGCCTCTTTTGTACATTATGTATTTTAGCGGTTTTTGACCCGTATTTTATGTACATGCTTTCTTAAGCAATAAAAATAAAAAAATAGATTTACATGTCTTTATTTATCTTTGATTTTTCTATATTTTCCGGATTTTTATCGGGTTTAAAAATCACAAAAAAGTTAGAAAACCCCAAAATCAAGGTATTCTATGTATATGGGATACCCCAAAAATTCACTTTGTGCATTTGATCGATTTTAGTTTTGATGTCTTCATGAAAGTTGTATATGTCATCGAGACGAGCATTTTTCGTGAAGGAACGTTTTCGATCCGAGGTCGTTTACTATTTCTTTTTGATTTTATAAAATTCTTTTCTTCGATTTTTCTGGAGCTGACACGTGGCCGCCCCTGGGGCCGCCACGTGTCAGCATTTTTTGGGCGTTTTAATATTCATTTTTATAAAAAAATAATATTAAATAACCGCACGTGCGTTGCACGTGCCCCCAGGCACGTGCCCCGCACGTGCCCCGTACTCACCCCACCGACCGCCACTTAGCACCCATCTGGCCGCCCGATCTCGGCCGATCGGACGACCATGGGTCATTGTCTTCACCAGGTCCTTTCCCCTCTGTAACCTCCGTCGCCGATCACGCTAACCTCCGAATACTCCGCCGCATATCTCGTGCCAGCCGCCGCCCCCGTTATCCTCGCAACCGCCAACCGCCCCCGCGAGTCTCGCTTCCCTCACCGGCCGCTCTTCCCTCTCTCTCCTATTTAAAGGACCCATCGACCACCGTTCCCCCATCTGCCGATATTCCTCTTCTTCGTCGCGACTTAGCTGGCGGTGACAGCCCGGCGAAGTTCTCTATTTGTGGCGAGATCCAAACTACTCCAAGCTCGTAGCATCTCACGGTGACCACCCTCACCGTCTTGCCTTGCTCCGGCGACTCCAGCCGTAGAGCCACCACGGTCGACATCGACTACCTCCGCCTACGATATCTATGCGCAACATTCATCTCTGCGCCACCACCGACTTCACACTTCATCATCAACTGCCTTCGACTTCGATAAACATTTTCAACTCCGCCAATGCCATCTTCAAGCTTCTTCTCCGCCCCGAGCGCCACCGTACGCCCTCGACGCCCTTCATCGACAAACGCTGCTCCGCCTTGGCATTGAGCCGACGATCACCCAATGACATCGACAACTCCGCCTGCTTCACGTGCCTTCGCCTACGACAAGTCCACTAACGCCGGCCCTCCGCCCTCAGTGCCGCTTCATCGACAACCTCCCGGCCTGCCTCGCCACTTGCCGTCGGGCACGAAGCCCGAGACCCCAGCACGTGCTAGGCATGTGTGTGGGGGACGTCAGCAGCCGGTTCCCTCAGGGTCACGTGCCCCGCACGTGACCCCTGGGCAAATTGCAAGTCACCCCCTGGAGGATCTCCTTTTCACACTTTAGTCCAAGATCCCTAGGAGCACGTGCTTGACACGTGCTACCTTGGGAATTTTGCATCTGAGGTCCCTCAAGTACATGTAATTGATAGTAGGTCCCCCACTGCACATTTTATATTTATTTTATTTATTGCTATTTGCATATGTACCCCTGCCCTTATCCCTCATTTTAGACCTCTACATTGCATTATTTCATTTATCAAAAATTGGCATTTTGTTCCCCACTTAATTCTCTACATTTTGAAATACTGTGGAAATTTTTGTGCTTGATGGTTAATTAATAATTAATTATTCTGTGGAAATTTTCATATTTTGCCCAGCCTGTGCTATTAATTTTGTAATTGATTAACCATTACTCTAAAAATCCCCAAAAAATCACATATTGTAGAGATTGTTGTGCTTGACATTGTGCCCAAAAAGATTTGCATTGGCTTACATAATTTGCCCTGTAAAAATCATTTTGCATATCTCAGTATTTAATTTCTAATAGGTATTCAACCCCACATTTTCGAGGTCTAGGATTTTTCCGAGATCCATCACCTATAATAGACCTTAGATAATTTTATATCTTGAAAACAAGTAGGTTTAATATTTATTATAATTAAATATTGAAAATAATTCTGTTTGCATTTAAAAATTCATAAAAAAATTCATATTGCATCCAAAAATTCCAAATAAACTACATCGTATTTGCTTCATCATATTTTTCATTATGGTCAAGTTTTATATTTTTCGGACATCATTTGATCGAAATTTACATTTTAGTCCTTAAAATAGGTCGAAATTGTATCTCGCATTCCTTTTTTGCATTAAAATTTCCAAAAATAGATCGCCTCGAAAACCGTACACGAATCTTGATAGACATAACTCTAGGTTGTTCCTTTGCCTCCTTGTGATCGACCTTGGGACTTGCCCAAGTAAAATAAACATAAAACCACTTGATTAAAAATTGAATAATATTTGTGTTTATTTCTTGACCGATTCCGATCGCCGCCTACAACGAACGACAAACCATAATTTTGGCACAAATAGATAAAAACAAGTTATTAACAAGCGCGTTTACGGACTCGTCACCTGTCCAAGGTGGACATAACTAAAATGCGATCACAAGATCTAGAGAAGCTAGCCATGATCGAATAGAGGACAAAAGCCTGGACAAGCTAGATATGATCACTAAGTAGCTGGAGCTGTTGGTAAACACCATCAGTACTTGCAATTCTGTGGCACCCACCCCAGACACTCATGCTGAGGAGAAGTAGCCTACAACGCAACACCATCTTCAGCCGAGTACTTTCCAGCCTCAGGTCCAACATGTGTACCATGTGCATGCTCTTGAACAATAGTCATCGTAGACACAAATGGTGGTTTATCATCTCAAAACCCAACAGTCATATGCCGAGCCACTCTTTCCACCCCTGATGAATCTCCATTTCATTACCTTTATTCTTTCATTTTGGTCTTTAAACCCTAGCTAAATGCATGTGAATATCATTATTTTTCATAAAGTAACATCTAGTATTTATTGCATAAATATTATATAAAATTATGTAATTAATGCCAAAATAAAAGAATAATGAAAAGAAAAGAAAAAGAAAGAGGTGTCAAGGACATTGAATGGCCCTAGCCCCCGAGACTCAATCATCATTATGACTTAGTCAACAAGGAATAAAGTAGGGGGAGATAGGGCAGATAAACTGTACAAAAATCACATCAAAAACATAGTTTTAATTCATTAATATATCATTTTTGGGACCTATTTTATTTTTTATTATGTATACCTCAAATAAATAAACTTTTACATGAAAAGTGCAGATAAAAATACAAAGAAAAATAAGAAATTTATTTCACACAAAAATAGCATACAATGTTCATTTTACACTAAAAATATAAAGCTAAAACCCAAAATTCCCAGACCAATCTCTTCTCCATATGAACTCAAAATACATCAAAATCAACATTAGTTGCATATAACTTTTAGTAAGCTATTTAATGAAGGTGTTTACATTTAATTTAGAGTTAATATGTAAAAGTTAAGTTTTGGACCACTATTGTACTATATACCTGAATAAAATATTCATTTTATTTATTCATTACATTTTTCATTATTTTATATTTTTGTAATTTTGTAATTGTTCTTTATAGTGTATGTACACATTTATAATGAACTAAAACCATAAAAATACAATAAAATAAAATAGTGTATAAAATGTATAGATGAATTTCCTATACTTATACCTTTATAATGAATACCTAGATTTATTTAAGTGTATAAATAACATCAAAAAAATAAAACAAAAATATTTTTGAGTATATTTAAATATGTTATAAATATATAAATTATGTATATAAAATAATAAAATCTAAAATATAAAATAAATATTTATTACATAGGTAAATATACCTATAATTATACTTGTAAATAATAACTTATAATAAATTAATCCATAAAAATAAATAAAAATCAGATTAAAATACCACATAAAATAATAAATAAGTTTCATTATATAACTTTTATTTAATTAAGTCATTTATTAACTTATGTTTAATTTCTTATTTTCCAACCCATTTTGTCTTTTTATGGTCTAGCTGGACCAATGGGAGCGGGTCAATCATTGACCCCCAGTCAACTGCGCCCCTTGGAACCTCTGTTGTGTCAGACCCATCACTCCCCGATTTCCATCCTTTTTTCCCGGGCATCCCTTCGTTCTTTTTCTTTGATTCTTCATGTCAACTTTGGCATCCATCGACTCTAATCTATGCCAAAGCCTCTAAACCTCTGTACATAATCTCGATTACTCACAAAAAAATAAGGGCCGTTCACTTATTATAAATAAAACCCTCCATCACTTTTCTCCGATTTGGTCCCTTTTCGAGCTCTGAATTCCCCAAGCGTGCAATCTGGTGATAACATGCGATCCCCTATGGTGTTGGAGCGAAGTTAGGAGGAGTGGAGGAAACCCAAGGCGTCGCTCCGGCGAGGTCTCTGCTCCCTGGTATTTCCTAGATATGAGATGTGCATTTTATGTATTTTTTGTTAGCCTTTCGATTTCTTAGTGTAATCGTAGTGTAGGTTTAATCAATCACATCACCATTTTCACTATTTTCCAATTTCATCGATCGTCAGAGCACTCTGATCTGACCAATTTCAACCGTTTTATGACAGTTACCGACCTGATCTCATGTATACTTCATTCCCCCTTGTTTCTTCACGTTTTGGTCCACTCCACACACCTTGATCCTTTTTGGATCAAGCTACAGGGACTCATCCTCCACCCTTCTCAGAGTCCCTCCGTTCCACCTCATCATCGCCCGCTGCTCCGCCAATAATGGCCAAGATCGATCGTCCGAGCCCCACTATTCTTTCTCACTAAATTGCAAGTCCTGAAGGGGTTGTCTAAGACCCAGAAATGCTCCAGGCTTCAGTCCCAGGTGACTGAGCTTCGCTGACCTTCAACGACCCCCTCAACGAGTCCCAGACTCTTTTGATGGATCCACCGGCTGTGGATTGTATGCAGGAACTCGTAGAGACTCCCATCAGCACGGAAGGAGCCCCAGAGCATAGGAAATAAATGGAATAAGGAAGACACCTTGTATGTTCTTCCCTGTTCTTGGGAACACAACCATCACTTTCCGATGGAGCCTCAGCTCTAGATTGCACATGCACCATCTGATGACGTGCCACTCCAACCATTCGACTGACTTCCATAACTAATCTCGAACACCCATTGCCGAAGCAGTATGGTCTAATCTCAGCCGTCGATCGAGTTAAGCGATGCACACATGGCGTCACCACAACCGCTCCTTTACGCCGATTAAAGGGGTAAACAACACAGATACCCCTTTGTTTATTTTATTTCCTTTTTTATTATGTATATATTTATCGTAGTTATAGAAATGTTGTAAAAATTTCAATAAGGCCCCCATTCTTTTGGTGATTTGCATTTCGATCCATGTCAGCTCACCTCACGTGGGCGGCCTTGTGAGGTGGGCAACTTATAGGGGTACACCCTCGGTTTTTTTTAAATTAGTTAATAAAATTTAAATATCAGTGGTAAACTTTTGGGAAAATTGCATGTACCCTCGGCTTATATTTTAATTCCAAAAATACCCTATCTAGTTTACAATGATTTATGCATGTTTGTCTAATTTTTATAAATAAAATATATTCTCTGGAAATTATGGGAAATTAGGATAAGGTACTTGGATGCATGTTCTTTCATGCCATATAATTAGTTATGCCTTTTATGCACTTTATCTATTTATTAAAATTCAAAAAGATCATATTTTGCCCCTGTTTGACTTAGAAAATACCTAAAAATTATAAATTTTTTTGAAAAATTCAAAAAAAATTAAATTTTGTTAATTATACTATTTTATAGATTCAAACTAAAAATCCTAAAAATAGATAAAAAATGATAAAATAAAAAATCCCTAAATCCTGTAAAAAAAATAAAAAATCCTTAAAAATTCCAAAAATATTACTTTCTATTTGATAAATATATATATATTATTTCGTACTAAAATTAGTTTTGGGAATTTTTGACTTTATTAATATTTTTAAATCTCAAAACAATCCGACCTATTTATTAAGTCCCTGATTGTGTATATCTTGGACTTCAGAAGTACATAAAAATGAGAAAAAATACCTGAAAAATCACACAACAATAGAAACTATAAAAAACCCCAAAATATTTTATTTTGGAAATTTTGGTTATTGTTAGCCATGTTTATAATTATAATATCCTATATTGTATTATATATATAGTATTATTAACTATTATAGATACGTTATATATATTTTTAATACTTATAATAATAATAACAATAATATATATATATATATATATGTGTGTGTGTGTGTGTGTGTCTACAGGACTATACTTCTTAATATTTTCTGATTTTCTTTTAAATATTCATTATATATATTATGTATATAAACCTTATATCATATATACATTATCATATATATATTTATATACCCATATATACCTATATCTATATAATATTAGATAACATTAAAATGAAACAAGAATTAAAAATCAAAAAAATTAAAAGAATAATAATAATAATATACATTTAAATAAATAAATAAATATAAAGAATTATTTTATTTAATTTAAAATCCAATAATTCCTTCATTATTTGATTAAATAATTGTAACAAAATACACATTAATATTTATTTATAAATAATAATTTAGTCTATCTTGTTTGCTCTCAGTGATTTGACCTCTACATGCTTACATGCTATACACCTTTGTTTGTAGAGTAAAATAAATTGTACTTCACATTTTTAGCATTCCATGATTATTCATATGTTGTGGGTACTTCTTGATTTAGTAAGATTCTCGTGAGCGGTCGCTTCGACGATCGTTGATCTACCTTGTGGATTGACAAGACCCTCGTAGGAAAACCTTGATCTATCAAATGACACCGTTGCTGCGGAGCAATGTGTTGTAGCCTAACTTTGTACATAGTGTCATTTCTTTTTAATTTATTTTCATATACATAATTTTTTCTTATATTCTTTTTCTGACTTGTACATATTGGCTCTTATTTCTTTGAACCAATTATTTGATTATCTGTGATAATACCTCTCTTTGTTGTGTTTAATGTGAGGGTCCACCACACGAGGATGACTTCTTAGGGAGTCGATGCAACAAATCTTGGTGGAGACTGGCCTTCTTGCTCTGGCCAGTAGGAGAGGCAACAAGCATAGCAAGGAGAACACTTAGCATAGATCTTAGCTTAGGATTTTTCTTTTTTTGGTGAGAGAGTGATTTATTATTCATTACTATTTGTAATAATACAGGGACTTGAACATTAGACTCTAGGACCTATTTTACCAAGTGACTATTCACTTGGGGGTCCTCGCGATTTTCTTTGAGTTTTATCCGTCTTCTTACTTTATTTCTCCCAATTTTCTCTTTATTTTTATTTCTTTTCCGATGTTTTGAGTTTTCCTCCTTTGTTTCTATTTGTTTTGTGTGCATGAAGCCCCTAGATTTTAGGACTGCTTCTATCAATAATTAGGTCCAAACCTTAACAAGAATCATGTTCCTATAGTCTTCTATGATTAGATATAGTCAAATTAATAATAGTTAACTATTTAGACTTGAACCCACACACTAAGAGAGGCTACATATAATGCCAGTAGGACCCGTTGTGGCATGCACCAAGGTGTCTCCAAGACCGAACTTCGGGTTCATTTCTGAATAATTAACATGTGGTTCTTCACGACTAATAACAGTCAATGCTTAGGGCGATTTTGACGATTGCACACCACCATGTCGATATGTTTAAAAATTTTGAATTGCATACCACTGGAGAGAGCTGGGAAGCACTGTAAGTCCTCTAACTCTACATGCATCATTATATTCTATTGTGACATTTCCATCATTGAATCGACTTGCATGACTTTTTTGCTATCTCCCTTCTATTTTGAGCACCTAGGACTTAAATGAAAATTCATAGAATCGTTAGGAGCTTGTATGCAAAATATCTAAAAAGTGAAAATCCAAAAAACTAAAATAAGGAGACTATTAAATAAACTTTGACCTTAATTAAAATCTGTAATAAATTGCATTGTTTGGGGTTTATATAGCCCTCACTGTCTTCACGTACTTTCAGAGGAGACCAAAACTCCTCCCAAGAGCGAGGCACGACCCGCCAAGGATTAGAGTCAAAAACCCAGTCTGTAACTGCCTTGTGTATTGTCTGGATTTCCAAATTATTGGTGCTTCTATTGTACGTGGGCAAGTAGGTCATGATCAACGATGATGTTCTCACCTTGTATAGAACATCGACCTTGTCTGAAGTACTGACCTTAGGCCATGCCCTCACGGGTGTGTTTGTCTCATTGTCTTGCATCCGATAGGGCCTTGCACACTCACATGCGATTCCATTACGCAGTGGGTTTGAAGTAGTGGTTTTGCCTATCGCCTCCCCTATATTATTTTTTGGATGAGTAGGGATCCAGGAAGGGTTACAAGCACCTCAAAAAGTGTAGACTACAAGTTACAATAGAGAAGGACACGTACATGATTCTTTTCCGGCAGTACTCTCGCTCCTGTAGGATTAATGGGACTTGTTAAAAGATACACCTGGAATAACAACTCTAAAAAAGAAAAGATAAAAATAGCCAATCCCTTAAGACTTCACATATGTAGAGTTGGAGAACCCAATTTTATAGTGTATTGTTTGGATCTAGATAAGTTTCAAAGATCAAGTCCCACACTTGCGCAAATTTGTCTTATGTGTTTCCTCTTTTACCCCTTGCTCTTTTCGAGCCTTTCTACTGTTTTACATTCCTTTTTATTCCTCGTTGACCATCATATTCTTCTTCCTGCATCGATCTTTCTTTTACTCTAAGATGTCGATCCATGGATGGTCTGTTGGACATGCGAGCCCACATCGAACCATTATGCAATAAATATTATTGCAAATATCATTCCCTGTTCTGCAATGAAGAATAACTTATTTGCATAATAGGTCCCTTAGTACAGTTAAGGTTACGTACCATGGCCATCTTAATAATCATACATCTGTTGATTCAATTGTTGAATCATAGAGGCTAGTGCTTGGATGAATATCTAAAGAGTTAGATTGAGGACTCATCAAGCACCATCAAATGATTACTAAGAAAGGATTTTTAGCCTAAAAAGGAGATGGAAATCCTTTCTTTAAAGGTTAATATCTGGCCGACCTCTTGATGCAGGTCCTCTGCATAGGAATAGAGATTCGTCGGTGTTAGATAAGTTAGGTCAAAGAGTTGACTTAACGAGATTGAGATAACCAAAGTCCTATATCGTATTCTATCACGGTATAGGCATGCATCCTCTGACTGGAGATAGATGTCTTACTATATGTCTGAGTATGTACATTTGGTAGATCAATAGGTTGGTGACCCAATTAAGGTCTATACATCGGCACGCTGCTGTGCATACAAGGGCATATGAGTAATACAATCTCTCAAAGGCATCATATAGGTTCATTTATTGAACCGGAAGACACGAGATCACTCATGAGATATTGGGATTCAAATTCCATGCACAGTCGTCTCACTTTGGAAGCTTGTCTGAATTTCGTAGGTTTAATATATGCTTTTGGAAAGTATACGATCAACACCTGGTTATGATATATGCTTTTGGAAAATATATGATCGATACCAACACCCAATAGTCAAATGAGAGACTTAATGATAAAACCCTGAAGGAGACAGTCTAAAAGAGATCTGAAACTTCAGATTTACTCTGGGTCTTCCAGTATGCAGGATGTACGGGTATTAAGAATACCTGAGGCTGATGTGATCATAAATGATTACCATGGCGCTTCCATTCCGAGGGAGTGATGAGACATGTCTGGATTTTAGTGACTCTTCTCAGTAGAGAAGTTATCTGATCTTGGTCCAAATGTTGGACATTGATCTGAATGTGATTCAGATACAATTAGAAGATTAGATCTATGGCTTTGATTTGATAAAACATCTATGGGAGATCCCCGAGATTTGGATTTGAGATGTGATCGCAATATCCAAGTCATTATACGTGGAACCATACATTCACCCTGTCCTTGTCTCCAAGTATCCGCGAAGAAAGAGCATTATCCTTAAAAGAGTTCATGGATAATTTCATTGTTGATATATGTATTCTAACATTGAGAAAATTGATAATTAAATGTGATTTAATTATCATGAATAATATGAATTTGATTCATATTGTAGGGAGAGTTATATGAGATAATTAAATGTGATTTAATTATCAAAGATGTGAATAATGTGAATGTGATTCATGTTATTTGGGCACATGGGAATAGAGATCCAAGATGTTTAAATATGATTTAATTATCAAAGATATGATTAATGTGGATATCACTATCCACAATAATCATGGATATTATAAATATGATTTACAATATGATGGAGAGATTTAATTGTAAATAGAATTAAAAATTATATGTTGTTGTGAATTGGATTCACAATAAACAATTAATTGTAAATATAATTTACATATTATGTTGGATATACGAGTAAAATTCGTATTTAACAATGGAATGATTGATGTTTTCACAAATTTAATTTGAAATTATTTTTGTGAAGACAAATGCAATAATTGTTGTTGCATTTTATCCTATATAATAAATATATATTAAGGAAGGCAAATCCACCAACAAGGTGGCCGTCCACCTTGACCAAGTCAGGGGGGATGACCACCATCTTTTTAGGGTGGTGGTTGCCTCCCTTATTATCTATTTATTATAATTGAAATTAAAATGAAGTACTTTTTATCTTGATAAAAGGGATATAGTTAATTTATTTTAATTAAATTTGTTGTTGCAAATTTATAGCAACGAATCATGTCCGTTGATTAATAACCTCTTAATCTAAATCGTTGGATTAAGAGGGCACATGGATTGAGATCCATATACATCCAACTAGTATAAAAGGAGGGGTAACCCTTGTTTTTTAGACTAGACACATAATTCCAAGAGGAATTAAACTCTCTTCATGCTCTCTCTCTCATTCTAGACACGCCAAGTCTCTCTCTCTCTCTCTCCCTCTCTCTTTCTCTCTCTCATTGTGGCCGTCCACCATGGAGCCCTAGAGAGAGTCGCCATAGCCACAACATCGTCGTTATGCTACCGGATTGTTTGCTCGTGGATCTCCATCTCCTTCGGTGTGCCTTGCTCATGGAGAAGACAACGGATCTCTTGTGACTAGATTAGGATATTCGCCGCTTGGATCATCAACGTGGACTGTGTGGAGCACATGTCTCATCAACGCGCTCGCAAGCATCTCCTCCGCTGGATCAGACTTGAGATAGGAGGTCTCTTCATTTAGAGACTCGATCACAACCATGCTTTAAGAGGTAAACCAAGTACTTTTTTGTGGTTTTGATGAAACGATCCGAGAAGTGTTCTTGGATCACGTGGTTTCATCGTTTATTTTTTTAAATTCTGCTGCTCCAAGTAACTAGTGCGACTAGTCGCTCTGGACTGCATATGGTACAATCCTCACGCTTCCGTGATGCGCTTAAGGATCTTCACATATCATTCAAGTGGTATTAGAGCCATATGTTGGAGATTTTGGATATGATCCACAAACCTAAGATGACTTGAACATTTTTTGGTTATGTGATGTTTCATCGCATTTCATTCATGCAACCCTATTTAGTGCATTTTTCTCCCTATTTAAAAGTTTTTAAACACGTGATTATTTCTTTATAATTTTTTCCATTAAATAAAAAAATTGTGGGACTTGAGTTTGTGTGATTTGGAATCCGATTGCTTAAGTTATGATCATTTTAATGAACATGTAACTACTGTTTTGGGGATGACAAATCTTGATGTAATTAAAGAGTTAATTACGGTTTTTAAAATGTCTAGAAATGGTTAATATCACTTGAATTATGTTATAATCAAATTATTAAACTTTGAAAACTTATTTTGCATTATTTGGATTTAAATTGATTGAGATATGCTAATTTTAATAAGTTGGGGTCAGTGCTGAAAATTACTTTCCCAATCAAGAACCTTGTGATTGTCATCCAATTATATTAATGAACATTAATGGTTAATTTCCTGAAATAATTATTAATAATACTTGTGAAATATTTAAATATGATGATTATTTCCTTGAATGATATTGACCATAATCAAAATTGTTTAAATATGATCTAGATCACAATTGGTTACATGAGCCTTCCAACAGACATTGATTCTTGAATAGGATTGGGGATTTGTTTAGCAAATCTCCTTATAATGTTAATAGAAAATGTTTTGATTATTATTATATGGTGTAACTTCGGTTGAAAGATCGATTCTTAAGTACAAAGTGATCAATTGGCATTATCCTGACCTGATATGGACATGGTGTCTAGTCAGGGAGCGTTAGGGTAGCAATTTGCTCTGTGAGCGGTCTGTCCCACTCCCATCGGAATTGGCCATGATAGAGGGTATTGGGGCGACATTGGATTGTGCATAGCGAGTTCTATTCCTGTTGATGGTTGGTTCAATTAACGACGGATCAACATAACATTAGGGGTGGTGGGATTGGGTGTTAAAGACCAAATTGGGAATTCGAGTTGGACTTGCAAGGCAGAATGTGTTCTTGTTTCTTTTTATCCGAGTTACATGTTCTCATATTATTTGGATGTAACAAAGATAAGAAGGAGATCCCAGATCTTGATGAGATATAATGGTAAGTATATATCTTAATTTGAAAGTGAATAAGGGAATGAGCTTTCAGAGTTGACAAGGTAAGCCAACTTTGATATAAAATTCCTAAATCAAAGTAAAATATATATTTATGCAAATTTCTCATTTCAGATAATCCTCATTAAACCCACTAAATACTATACTCAATAATAACCAGTAAAATATCATGGATTGTATCCATGATCAAGATATTGTACTTGCAATTGGACACATAATGTATGTGGTTGCAATGTGCAAGTTTCCTCATAATAATGAGGAATGACAATTAAATTGACAATAGGACAACAACCTAGGGTTTGTGTGTCACTATAGTCTTGATCTCATCGAATGTACTTTAGAAGTGGCATGTCGATGATGATCGTAATTGTCAAATAATCCTTATAAAATCTAAGAAGATGTTCTGGCATACATATGTGCTCTTGACATTTGATTATGAATGACATGTTTCACTGCATCATGAAGAATGGTGGCTCTATAAACGACGATGTATTCAAAATGTTTGAGTACCTACCTGAACCTAAGTCTTTACAAGTTAAGATGTATATAGATATGATGAGTGTCATCATCCTACTATCTATACTCTAGTCATTCATGAAGATTCATAATATTCATATTGTATTCATTGAATGAAGCATGTATAAATGTTGAAATACTCCTATATCGAAATCCTTTGAATTCAACATAAGAGATCTTTTATCTTAAGCAATGGTTGTTTATAGATGAAGGGAGCGCAGTGGAAGCATGGGTCTGTCCCAAGCAAGAAGGAAAGTCAAGGAGTTGATTGTATGACATCCAAAGAGTTGGATGAATGCCAATATTGCAACAAGATGATGAGTTGATAGTATGACTATCAAGTCTATCTTGGATCCTTAGTCTATCTTGGATCCTTAGAGAAGGACCTAGATAGTGCATCGAAATAATCTATATCTATATATCATCATTGAAATTGACTTACTTATTAGATAAGATCAAAGTCTGATAATTGTATCTCAATCTTCTAATAACACTTGCAATTGGTTGCATATATTTTAGAAGACTAAAAAATCTAGTCTTAAGGTCTGATAGTCATCCATATGGATGTTGATGTAATAGTAGCAACAACATCTATTGGATAAATGGACTTCATATTTTCAGTAGGAGAGCCCTTATTCTTAGAGAATATCTCTATGACCTAGATATTAGAATACACTCATTGTTTATTTCTAAATGTTGGAAATGAACATGTATTCTGGAATAGACCTATCATAAAGAGTTATGATGGATATATTTCAGAAAGTAATCTAACATTTAGAGGACTCTACTAAATTAGAATAGTAATGAATGGTTCATTAACATTTCTAATACTAAAAATTAAACCTTTAAAGATCAATAAGGGGTTGAAGATCATTTGGCAATGATCTGACATCAAACCTTGGACATATGTATGTTGATGAGATCAATGGACTAGTAAGATAGATTGTCTAAAGGTTCAAAACTTACATACTTATGAATATTGTATTCAAAAGTAAAAATATACAATACACCCTCCTTTGGGAATGGTGTAAGATGTCAATGTATTCAATATCTTCACATATTGATATATGTGGATCATCTGTATCATAATAAACATTGATGATATGTGATATCATTCGATGATTATTTGTGATATGTGATTTCTTCCCTTCATAATTTTGGTTTAGAATCAAAGTTAGAAGGAAAATGAAAATGAATTTGATCTAACTGAGGTAGCAAGTACCTATTAGATGAATTCAGGGAATACCTTATGGAGATATGAATATCATTCCTATCTAACTCCTCCTAATACACCTAAACTCAATATAATTGTATGGAGAAATAATTGGATCATGCGTGACATGATTTGATCAATGATGAATATTAGCATAATTACCTATTCGTTTCCAAGCATATATGTAGTAGAGACTACAATATATATCCTTAATAAGGTTCCATGCAAGTAAGTTGGAATCTTGCACAAGAGAATGCTACTTCATTAGGAAAACAAAGGATGGTATTAGATACCTACTTTATGACCTTGGGATTCTTAGATTTCATCTTTAAGGTTATGATTATTAGAAGATGACTCTCTTGAGAATCAAAATAAAACTGAAGTGAAGGAACTCATTTAATCTTGAGAAGATAACGAGGCTCCTGAAATCAGAAACTAAAAGGAAAATTAAAGATGAAACACTCATACCTCTTCAAATGAGTTTGAGGATGGATTCCATGTGTCAGTTAAGTCTGACAAATGATCATACTTCATATGATGAAGCTTTTGAATATCATGACATAGAAAGATGGATGTTAGCAGCAAAGTCTAAAGTAGACTTCATATACAAGTTTTGTATATGGATCCTCGAGGATCCACCTATAAGGGTAAAACTTGTTAGGTGTAAATGGATCTTCAAGAGAAAGAGGGAACCTGATGAGAAGGTACATACCTTCAATGCACGGCTCGTATCCACAAGATATACACCAAAGAGAAGACATCACTTGCGATGAGACTTTCTCTCCAATAAACATGCTTAAAACCATCAGAGTATTGATAACTATAGCTACACAACTTAACTTTGACATCTTCAAAATGGAAGTCAATATTACATTCCTCTATGAATAACTCTCTGAGGATATTCATATGAAGTAGCCCAAGGGCTTCATGGTTGAGGAAAGCAAGTGTGCAAGATAAAGAACCCCATCTATAAATCAAATAAGCTTCTTGTAGCTGGAACGTCAGATTTGATGAAATTATAAAGGTTATGATTTCATATAGAATATTGATGAATCCTGTGAAGCTTAGTGGGAGTGCCATTATGTTCATCATGATAAATGTAGATGATATCCTAATCATTTGAAATGATATAAGGATAATAATAAGTGTTTCATAATCAGGTTGTTCCATACCTTGAGATATGATCTCAAGGACACCTCTTATGTCTTAGTTCTGAAGTTGTTCATAAGCAAAGAAAAGAGGGTATTGGGACCGCCACATTAGTGGTACACCTTGGACATTTCCATTTTCTGGAAAATTCCAAGAAAGGATTTTTTACTTAAGATATGGTATTGACCTATCTAAAGGGATAACACCTCAAAGAGTTGAGGATGTGAATACCAAAGCTATATGCCCTAGTGCATCAGCTTCGGGAAACTCAGTGTATGCTAGATGTGTACAATAGCCAGATGTCTGCCATGCAGTGGGAGTAGCAAACTGTTGCTAATCCTATTATGGAGACAAAAAACTTAGTTGTAGTAATAACAATATCTTAAAAGATGACAAGACTTGGAGATAGTGATCTCAAAGTCTTATCTTCAAGAAATTAAGACTTTATAGATAGAGATCTAAAAGATCTTAACTGCAAATACCTTAGGAGATAGAGACCTCCAGGAATAAGGGTTTTCTGCTAAGGATAATGGAAATACTTGTTATAATAATTATTGAGCTGTAGTGTCAAGGACACTATAACCAACAATATTGAGTATTGGTTGCATACGATGCAACATTCACATTAGATGAGAGCACTGTTACTAGGAGATATGTAAGTGCCGTAAAAGAACTTGGCGTAGTCTCTTGGGAACAGAGTGACTAATTATCTTACCTAGCTATTTTTCTAAATAGCCTATGATTGTCACATGAGTGAAGGTTTAAAGATTAGCCCACTAATGGCTCTTTGGGCTAGTGGGAGATTGTTGGACATGCGAGCCCACGACGAGCCATTATGCAATAAATATTATTGCAAATATCATTCCCTGATCTGAAATGAAGAATAATTAATTTATATAATAGGTCCCTTAGTATAATTAGTGTTATGTACCATGGCCATCTTAATGATCATACAACTGTTGATTTAATTATTGAATCATAGGATGGTGCTTGGATGAATATTTAAAGAGTTAGATTGAGGACTCATCAAGCACCATCAAATGATTATTAAAAAGGATCTCCGACCCAAAAAGGAGATGACAATCCTTTCTCTAAAGGTTGATATCTGACCGATCTCTTGATGCAGGTCCTCTGCATAGGAATAGAGATTCAGAGGTGTTACATAATTTAGGTCAAAGAGTTGACTTAATGAGATCGAGATAACCAAAGTCCTATATCGTATGTTGTCATGATATAGGCGCACATCCTCTGAGCGGAGACATATGTGCTACTAAATGTCTGAGTATGTACATTTGGCAGACTAATAGGTTGATGACCTAATTAAGGTCTTCACACCGGTGCGTTGGTGTGCATACAAGGGCATATGAGTAATATAATCTCTCAAAGGGATAATACATGTTCATTTACTGAACTGGAAGACATGAGCTCACTCATGAGAATTGGGATTCAAATTCCATACATGGTCATCTCGCTTTGGAAGCTTGACTGAATTTGTAGGTTTGCTATATGCTTTTGGAAAGTATATGATCAACATCTGTGTAAGATATATGCTTTTGGAAAGTATATGATCGATACTAACTCCCAATAGTTAAATGAGAAACTTAATGATAAAACCCTGAAGGAGATAGTCTAAAAGAGATCTAAAACTTCGGGTTGACTCTGGGTCTGCCAATATGCAGGATGTATAGGTATTAGGAATACCTAAGGGTGATGTGATCATAAACGATTGTATAACCATGACGCTTCCATTATGAGGGAGTGACAAGACAAGTTTGGATTTTAGTGACTCCTCTCAAGAGAAGTGATTTGATCTTGGTCCAAATGTTGGACATTGATCTGTGTAATTCAGATGCAATCAGAAGATTAGACCTACGTCTTTGATTTAATCAAACATCTATGGGAGGTCCCCGAGATATGGATTTGAGATGTGATCTCAATATCCAAGTCACTATACGTGGAACAATACAATCGCCCTGTCCTTATCTCCAAGTATCCGCGGAGAAAGTGCATTATCCTTGAAAGAGTTCGTGGATAATTTCATTATTGATATATGTATCTGAGCATTGAGAAAATTGATAACTAAATGTGATTTAATTATCATGAATAATATGAATTAGATTCATATTGTAGAGAGAGTTATATAAGATGATTAAATGTTATTTGATTATCAAAGATGTGAATAATGCAAATGTGATTCATGTTATTTGGGCACATGAGAATAAAGAACTAAGATGATTAAATATGATTTAATTATCAAGGATATGATTAATGTGGATATCACTATCCACAATAATCACGGATATTATAAATATGATTTATAACAAGGATGAAGATGATGTTTGGTAGATATTTGAGGAGATGGTCAAAGGAGAGGCCTCCCTTTCTTCATCCCGAGCATACCATAAGCATCCTTAGATCCTCCACAAGCCTGTCCATATGGCAGTGTCCTAGGAAGTGGATAGATATGAATGCTCCAACCTCAGAATCATTGGGGGCCATCTGTTCAAAGTTGATATCATTGAGAAGCGATCACATGATCTCGAAAAATGGGATGTGATCTAACAAAGAACATATAATCTGGACAACTTGGATCAGATCACCTAGCAACTGGTGTTGCTGGTGAGTACCATCAGTGCCTGCTAGTCGGTGACTCTACTGTTCGAGACTTTGCCCGAGAAGAAAGAAGAGCAACCCACGCATCATCAGCCTCAGCCAAGTCCCCAACATACGGTCCAACACGTATATTACGTGCAACCAATCAAGCATCACAATAGCAACAGTTGGCGGTTTATTAACCAGAATTCTAGCCTCCTTATGATCCATTTTCTCCTCCACTACCTTTCATTCAAGAGGTGAATGGAGTTTTGTCTAATGACACACAACTGGACCGTCCAGGTGGTCCTCAATAGGGCGAACCTGCAAATTTGCGTCCATTCCCTCAGCATCAAGGAGGGAGATTTTCCCAGTCCTCGCAGCCTTATTACCACCATTCTCCATAATATCACAATAATTGGAGATAGAACCAGTAGTACCAACATCCGCAGTATTGTCAACCATAGTCATGTCATCCGTACGTGGATGTAACTCACCAGCAATATCCTCCTCCTCACTACCATCATCAGTATCAGCTTCCTCCACCTTAGCAATAATATCAGCGACACCCATCTCAGTCACCGCACCACTAGCCACATCATGGTCAGCATGCTGGACCTTCTGAGGCGGTTCATGTGAACCCGAGCCTCGATTTCTTGGCCTGGTTGGTCAAGGGCTTAGCGGAGATGACCCAAAAGCTGGACGACCTAATGAATACTAAGACTCCAATTCCGGCCCAGGTCGAAGCCAAACCTAATAATTTTAAATGAAAAGAGCAGGTAGAATGTGAAGTCCTGTCTGTGCCTGTAGAGTAAGATGATTGTGATTTTGTTTTGTCTAATGATGTTACTCTCAAGAGCGGTAGTACCTTACCTCCGTCTACCACTCTTAGAGGGAAGAATAAAGCTTCATATGGTGAATCATCATATTCTACATCAGCCACACCAGCTACAGGTTTGTGTAAGGAAGAAGAAGAGGGAAGATCTACACCAACTACCAACTATCATCCACAATAAAATAACACAAAAATTAGAAAAAAATGAAAAAAGACAAAAAAATGATCGCAGTTGAAGTGAAGCTGCATCAACCATGGAGGAGCAAGCCACATCAGTCGATCTAGCACCAACTGACGGACCAGAGACTGCAGTTTTTGGATGTCCACCTCCAATTCCAACTTGTACACCTTTTTGCAGTCCGGCTGGACAAAATGTTATGGACATGATTTCTGATGTAAATAAGAACATTACTTTCGATTTTAGTTCTATACATATTCCTTTTCCTGATGAAGTTGAAAAATCCAAAAAAGTGTAAAAAAGTGCATTATCTGATCCAGGTGTTATGGAGATTCTTAAAAACTTGACTGTGGAATTACCTTTGATGAAAGACATGGAATACATGCCCGCTGTGAAGAGGGGCTTGAAGGAAGTGTGTACGAACAAGCATCGGTTGAGTCACAATAACGAATGCCAATTAGTTGAAAAGCACGTCCTCACCATGGCTACAGTGGCAGCAACAAGCAATCTCTCAGAAAAGAAGCTAGACAAAGGAGCATCCTTAATCATATGTGAGATTTTTGACCAGATCTTCGAGCGAACCTTTCTTGATAGTAGCTCTTCAATCAACCTCATGCCTGCCTCCCTACTCACAGAATTTGGGTTGGGACCGCTCAATCCAACACATATGATCCTTCAGTTCACTGATTGATCAATCAAGGGACCCAAGGTTTGTTGAAAGACGTTGTTATAATGGTACATGGCATGAAGTTTCTTGTTGATTTTGTAGTCCTTAATATGTACTCTCCTGCACCATTACTCCAGACCCTGATTATTCTTGGCTGGCCTTTCCTGCGAACTGCAGAAGACATGGTTAACTATGGGTCTGGGAAGATCACATTCTGCTCGAGCAACAACATAATAACATTGGATATGGTCAGTGAAACAAAAGTTATGTCTGATAAAGGTCAAGCAAAAATCGTCTAAAGAAGACCCTAACTTTGTTGCAGAAATCAGAGATGTAGAATTTTCTTTGAATAACACATGGGCTCAAGAAATCCTTGCTCCTGAGGAGGACATGAAATGCAAAGTCTTTACATGCCCCGATGTTAACTAGGAGACATATTCTTACTTGTGGATGCACCTTTTTGATTCAGAGGATTCATGCCACTCTGAACATAATGAATTCATTGATGATTTGTTCAGCACATTGTCTACAGAACAACAAGTGACCGACGTGAGCAGCACCTCCAAAGTCTTGGTAGATCATCCACCTACCAGTTCAGTTTCTGAAGTGACTGAGAAGCAGGATAGATCAGAACCAAAGTTAAAGCCACTTTCAGAAGGTCTCAAGTATGCTTTCCTTGCGGGTGCAGAAAACATGTATCTAATCATCATCAACAACATGATGACCTCGGATCAGGAATCTCGATTGCTTGAGTTATAGAGAAAAACTGCAAGGCACTTGGTTGGCATGTACCAAACCTCCATGGGATAAATTCAACTGTGTTCACACCACATCTATTTGGAAGATGATGCTATGTCGTCCTGAGAATTTTAGAGAAGGCTGAACCCTAACTTACGGGACATCATCATGAAGGAAATCATGAAATGGTGTGATGCATGTTTCATTTATCCCATCTCCAAGTCTAAATGGGTGAGCCCCTTGCATGTAGCTCCCAAGTAATCAGGGCTCACCGTGGTTACAAATGAAAGAGGATAGGAGATTTACACTCGGGTACCAACATCCTGGTATGTGTGTGTTGATTACCATCACTTCAATGCTGCAATGAAGAAGGACCACTTCCCCTTGCCATTTATCAATCAAGTTCTGGAAAGATTGGCTAGCAAGGAGTTTGTCTACTTTTAGACTGATATTTCGGGTACAATTAGGTGGCAATCACCCCAGAGGACCAAGAGAATACTACCTTCACTTGCCCATCAACACCTATACTTTCAGGAGAATGCCCTTTGGTCTATGCAATGCACCTGCCACATTCCAGAGATGTATGCTTGCAGTTTTTGCTGATATGATTGGTAGTTTTCTCGAGGTGTTCATGTACGACTTCCATCTATGATGATAGCTTTGGTTCTTGTCTTGAGCACCTAGATCAAGTACTTTAAAAATGCTGAGAAGTCTATCTCGTACAGTCTTGGGAAAAGTGCCACTTTATGGTCACTGAAGGGATTGTGATGGGTCACATCATTTCCAAGCATGGAATGCAAGTAGACCCAGCAAAGGTGGATGTTATTGCTAATCTTGAGCCACATCAGAATATTAGAAATGTGAGGTCATTCCTGGGGCATGTGGGTTTCTACAGATGATTCATCAGAGATTTCAGCTGCATTTCCCAACCTCTAACTGGATTACTATGCAAGGAGACCGAGTTTGATGTTGATCAACAAGTTATCCTATCTTTCAATTAGCTGAAGGAGCTAATCACTCAATATCTAGTCTTGTAGCCATCGAATTGGTCTCTACCCTTTGAGATCTTGACCGAGGCATCAGATTTTGTAGTTGGGGTTGTGTTAGGATAGAGGAAAGGTAAAGTGCCCTATGCCATTCACTACGCCAACAAGACATTAGATGAAGCACATAGAAACTATAATGTTATAGAGAAAGAGTTGCTGGATGTGGTTTTTGCCCTCAAGAAGTTCAGATCATATCTTGTTGGATCTAAAGTCACAATTTACACTGACCACTCTGCTATCCGGTACCTACAACAGAATAAGGATGAGAAGCCCATATTAGTCAGATGGATCCTTCTCATCTAGGAGTTTGACTTGGAAATCACGGACACGCATAGAGTTTAGGATGTGGTAGTAGATCACTTCTCTAGAATTCAACATGAAGAACCTCCACTGAGAAATACACCCATCACATACATCTTTCCTGACAAGTCAATTTTCACAGTGGATTTTCTCCTTGATATGCCACAATTGTGAACTACCTAGTCTTTGGTGTAGTCTCATAGGATTGGATGAAGATCATGAAGGACACGTTCTTATTCACAGTCAATTTCTACCAATGGAAAGACCTACTCTTATTCATGTAAGGAGCATATTATATTTGGCATCGGTATATCCCTCAAGGGGAGCATCATAATGACCTCCGGTATTGCCATTTGCTCAGATCTGGCGGACACCACTCTGGAGATAAAACGACAACAAAAGTATTACAGTGTGGCCTATGGTGGCCCACACTATTCAAGGATGCAACAACATATGTCAAAGGCTGCGTTGACTGTCAGAAAATGGGAGGAACCCACACTACTAAAGGCTCGATGCCTCTGAAATTCATTCAGATTTCAGATGTATTCGTTGCTTGGGAAATCGATTTCACGGAACCCTTTCCCAATAGTCACAGATTTGAGCACATCCTTCTTACATTTATCATGTGCGTCACTGGGTTGAAGCTATTCCTTGTTTATTTTTAAGCGAGAACATCATTTCATTGTTTGGGATACCAAAGATTCTGATATTAGACGGGGGTAGTCACTTCATAAATAAATATGTCAAGAAATTAACGAAGGATTACATCATCGAGCACTGAGTCGCTTCTCCTTATCATCCTCAAACCAATGGCATGGTAGAGCTATCAAACGGAGAAATCAAGACAATCTTGCAGAAGCTTGTGAGGCTAGACAGAAAAAAAATGGTCCCAACTCTTAGACTCAGTCCTTTGGGCATACAAGATTGCCTACAAGTCTCCCTTGGGCATGCCACCCTATCGTCTTGTATATGGAAAGCTGTGCCACCTGCCTATTGGGCTAATTAATAAATCACTAGGACAGTCAACATTTGCAACTTTGACTCACAAAAAGGTGATCAACAAAGAAAAGTGGATCTGAACAGGCTCCTAGAATTCCAAGACTATGTGTTTGATAATAGTTTGATGTACAAGGAGAAGGTTAAATGCTGGCACGACCGGCACAACACATAAAAAACCTTCGAGACTGGATAGAAAGTGTAATTATTTGATGTATAGTTGAAGATATTCACGAGTAAATTAAAGAGTAAATGAACATGGCCATTCAGAGTGAAAGAAGTGCGCGACAATAGAAGCATTTTGATATCAGAGTTGTCATCTAACACACAATCATTCGTCGTCAATGGTCAGTTACTGTAGCCGTACCTTGAGCATGGCACTTTCTTGGTCACTGCCAACTCAGTTCAAGTGGTCTTTGATGATGCATCATCCACAACTCCAGCAACATCAAAAGATTCAGATAATGCTCCTACAAAACTCTTTCTCTAGTTTTCTTCTTTTCTTCTGTTATTTTCTTCGATTTGTTTTCTTTTTCTTCTTTCTTGCATCCATCTCAATTATCACTACTATACTTAGGATATGCTTCATCCTAAGTATAGGGTTCACCTGTCTTCTCTGTGGTTGATATTCCGGTTTATACTTAGGGATATTTTACCCTAAGTATAGGGGGAGATAGGATGAGTCGGTGATCTGTTTATTCCCACCCTCAACCCTCCCTACATCTAGATACAACCTACTATAGCTAGGATTATTTCATCCTAAGTATAGCTTATTCTCTATTCGTTGTAGTATAGGTTCTTTTACACTTAGTACGAGTTATGTCTTTTCTTTTCTCTTCGCTCTATGAGGACATAGCTCAAGTGAAGTATAAGGGGGTCGTATATCGTTGTATATACTTTAGCCATAAATCGTGCTTTTGTAGTTTCAATAAGTATGGCTAAAATACAATTAATTTGCATAAAATTCATTAAAATTCCTTGTATATATTGATTAGTAAATAAAGTAAAAATATTTTGCAAAATTTTTGAAAATGGTTGGAAAATATTTTTGATTTTTTTTTTAAAATTGTTTGGAAAATGTTATGTAAAATGTTTTTAATCTTTGTAAAAATGTTTTGTTTGCAAAAATTTATTATTTTTGTTTGTAAATAAAATGTTTTGAAAATCTATTTGCAAATATTTGTAAAATGGTTGCAAAAATATTTTGAAAATTTTTTACATACTATTTGAAAAATCTTAGCAATAGGATTTTCAAATTTTGAAAATGTTTGTAAAAATTATTTGTCAAATTAGTTTGTAAAATAAGATTTTCAAAATGTTTGCAAAAATGTTTTCATATTATTTTGAGAACTAGATATACAATTCAAGTAAATAAAGTTCTTTAAATTTATTTAAAACCGTGTGAATAACCAACTGGTGTAAATTCTTATATCCCAATTCTTGTAAATACCAAAGAAGCACTCCCATGTAAGTATATGCATATATTTCTTTTCCTAAAAAAATATTTTGTTTTGAAAAATCCCAATACATTTGCAAAATCTTTTCAAAAACATGCATAAAAATTTGCAAAACTTTTTCAAAAGTCCATAAAAAGATCAGAACTAGAAATTTCCATCACAAAAATATTTTTTGCATTGTAAATAGAATTTGCATTTTTTTAGGATTGGTATTGATAATTCAACTAGTATAAGTAAAATTCAAAAGATTGGAGCTTGGTTGGATCATGAATCTACTTAATCACAGGAACCTTATAAGAACTGGAATTGAGGCATTTCAAGCCTGCTAGACTTAATTTTTTGAGAGCACGAGACTTAGCTCAATGTTGTCTTGACAACCTAAGTAGAATATTTTGGAACACAAACATGACTCTTGTTGATAATAAACTAACTTGCACACCTGCACCTTATACTTTGATAACCTCAGTTGAAGTGGTAGAGGACTGGATTTGCTCTCATGAGATACAAGCCAGTGGAAACATCGGAAGTCACATATTTGTGGCCATTGTACCCCAACCCGATTCAGCAACCATGAGGTCCAATGACAGAAGTTGTGGGTTGCAATAATGCTTCAAAAGAGGGATAGTCTACTGTCTCAAGAGGAAAAATTTCGTATGTAAATGTTGTTTTATATAGTATTAAAAACTCCAAAAAAGTGGACATGGCTGAATGGAAATAAAATGCCTGCCGGACTGTATACAGAGGTATAGTCCAATAAGCAGGCTTGAGCTTCAAAGTCATATTTATGTGAGCCTATAGCCGGATGTCTTGGCTACATTGGTCATGTATCCTAGGATAGGTAGCTACACTGGCTACCGCCCATTCTTCTCTTCACCTCCTCTTCTTGAGCTGGTTGTACTTGAACTTAGAAGGGAATACCCCGCTTCTCAAGGAAAGATTGTTGTATTGGGGAATTAGGGTCACCATGTTGGAGGAGACTTTACCACTTCAGCCGAGGAGAGCTACATATTATACACACTATCCAAGATTAATTCATAGTCATAAGGGTTTGCGTATGAGTTGACTTATTCTGACATGGCTATTGAGGAGACTTGAACAAAGTTTTGGGGATCTCAAAGGCTATTGTGTTTCAATTCCTATTCCCACACAAGATTCCGGCCAAATCTAAATGCCTAAAGGTCTGACTGAGCTCCAGATTTTGATTTTGCGAAACTAGTTTGAAATTTAAAATCGATCCAAGTTCTTTCTTAGTCATTTCTTTATTTTTTTCTGCACTCATATGCATAAGTGTTTTCTAGGGATTAACAAAGACAAGTATGGGGGGGTGATGAATCTCAATTTCACCACCTTTATTCTTTCATTTTGGTCTTTAACCCCTGCTAAATGCATGTGAATATCATTATTTTGTATAAATTAACATCTAGTATTTACTGCATAAATATTGTATAAAATACTATAATTAATGCCAAAATAAAAGAATAAAGGAAAGAAAAAGAATGAGGTATCAAGGATACTGTATGACCCTAACCCACGAGACTTAGTCGTCGTGATGACTTAGTTGACAAGGAATAAACTAGGTGGAGATAGGGCAGATAAACTGTAGAAAAATCACATTCCAGTTCTAATTCATCAATCAATCATTTTTGGTACCTATTTTATTATTTAGTATGTATACCTCGAATAAAGAAATTTGTACATGAAAAGCATCGTTAGAAATACAAAGAAAACTACAAAATTTATTTCACACAAAAATAACATAAAATGTTCATTCTACACTCAAAATAAAAAGCTAAAGCCCAAAATTCCTACACCAATATCTTCTCTATATGAACTCAAAATGCATCAAAATCACCTTTAATTATATATAACTTTTAATAAGCTATTTAATGAAGTGGTTTCATTTAATTTGGTGTTAAGATGCAAAATTTATGTTTGGACACCTATTGTACCATATACTTGAATAAAATATTCATTTTATTTATTCTTTATATTTTTCATTGTTTTATATTTTTATAATTGTGTAAATATTCTTTGTAGTGTATGTACACATTTATAATACATTAAAACCATTAAAATGCAATAAAATAAAATAGTCTATAAAATATATAGATGGATTACCTACACCTTTATAATTAATACATAGATTTATTTAAGTGTACAAATAACATCAGAAAATAAAATAAAAATATATTTGAGTATATTTAAATAAGTTATAAATATATACATTATGTATATAAAATAATAAAATCTAAAATAAAAATAAAAATAAAAAAATCGAATTAAAATACTACATAAAAGAATAAAAAAAGTTTCATTTTATAATTTTATTTAATTAATTTTTAGTTACTTCCTATTTTCCACCCTATTTTGTCTTTTTGTGGTCTAGCTTGACCAATAGGGGCGTGCCGATTGTTGACCCCCAATTAGCTACGCCCCGCGGCGCCTCTGTTGTGTCAGACTCGTCACTCCCTGATTTCCATCCTTTTCCCAAGCATCCCTTAATTCTTTTTATTCAATTATTCACGCCAGCTTCAACGTCCATCGACTCTAATCCATGCAAAAGCCTCTAAATCTCTGTACATAATCTCGATTACTCACAAATCCCTGGATAATAAGGGGCGTTCACTCTGCTTATAAATAAAACCCTCCATCACCATTCTCTGATTTGGTCCCTTTTCGAGCTCTGAATCCCCCTACCCTGGCCAAGCATGCAACCTGGTGACAACATGCGGTCCCTGATGAATATGGATTTTACTAAAGTCTTGTCAATCCACAAGGCGGACCAATAATCATCGAAGCGACCTCAGACAAAATCCCAAATCAATCAATAATTAACCCACGATACGAATCAAGAAATAAGTAGGAAAAAATATGGAGATAAATTTATTATAACTCTACAACAAATGTGTATAGGTGTAAGCATGTGTAGAGGTCGAACTTAGGGAGCAAACAGTAGATGGGGGAAATTAAGCTAAACACCTTATTCTTTTCTCATCCATTTTTATTGTTTTTCTTGGATTTTTAATTTTTATATTTTTTGGTTTTAATTTTATATCGTTCCTTATTTGTATTTTCTTTTTATTATTTTCTTTTTATATTTCCTTTTCTTTTTAATGTATAATAGAATATATAAGGCTATTTATACAATATAGAGTTATATAGATATAAATACTAGGAAAAATAAATAAAATATAGAAAATAAATTGTTGTTGGGTTTATATATATATTTTCTAATGTTTTTGGGATTTTCCTGGAATTTTTGCTAATTTTTATAGTTCTTTAAAATAAAAAAGATCCCAAAACAAGGATAAAATAATTAGTTGACATTGATTTGGACTTTAAAAATAGCAAATAAGATCCACAATTATCCAAATCAATTTTTATATACAGATAATTATATAAAGATAATTTAAAATAGAAAAACATTTTTTAAAATTTTAGTAATTTTTCAAATTTTTATGAAGGATTTTGGAGCTTTTTGATTTTTTGTGTTTTCTTTTTCTGCTTTTAGGGATGTTGGTCTAGAGTTAATAAATAATAAAATACACAACATATGTTTTTTAGGATTTTTTCGAATCATTTTTCTATTTTTTGGTATTTTATAAGTTAGACATGGATAAAAACATGCTCATTTTAATTTTAATAAATAGTTAAAATACCAAAACTGCTAAAATAAAAATGTGGCACTAAAGTTCATGTTAGCAGGCATCTAACCCAATCTTTGCATAATTTTTAGAGTAATGGTTCTATTTTTAATAAATGAAATCCAAGCACTAATTGTACTAGAAAGGGCATAACTGCAAATAAAATGAACATCAGGGGCTCAAGTGTAATTTTCCAAAAAAATATACAACATATATCAAATTTTATTGAATTAAAAGTAAATAAAAAAGGAGCAAGGGCTTCCTTGCAATTTCACCACCTCACATGAGACGATACGTGAGGTGACGTGGAATAGACCCAAGTGTGATACACATTAAGTATAGAGGCCTGCATGCAAAATTTCCACATTTATTTAAACTACCTATTTTATTTACAACACTAATTAATAAATACAAAAATATATGGGGCAAGATATGCAATTTACCCCATTAAGACGCACCATCGGATGGTTCATGTCCTTCACTTAAACACGTGTCCACGCACCGTGCAAAGATGCTGCTTCGT
Source organism: Ottelia alismoides (assembly GCA_037367405.1). Taxonomy (NCBI): domain Eukaryota; kingdom Viridiplantae; phylum Streptophyta; class Magnoliopsida; order Alismatales; family Hydrocharitaceae; genus Ottelia; species Ottelia alismoides. Next base: position 64,378 of record JAZKJV010006797.1, on the reverse strand, counting down.
CGATTGACGCTCATGCTCTGATCACGGGAGGTGATCCGACAATTGATTTCCGGAAGATTGAACGGCTATTAATTAATCTGGGCTCCTCCTAAAATCGGACGGTGCTGGGCATGCCTCCAAGAACAGGGAAGAACACGTACGCGTTCTTCCTTATTCCTTTGATTATTCAAGCTCTGAGGCTTCTCCGGTGATGCTGAGGTGCTCTCTACGTTCCTGATGCTGATCTGCATCCAATGGTACCATTCCCAAGGGCCATGACCCAACGACGAGTCCGGGTGAGTCGATGAAGCTCCGGGCACCTGAAGAGTCAAAGATGAAGTTGGTTCGTCCCTTGTAGGGACCTTTTCAACCTGCGACCTGGACACAGAAGAACACTGGTCGAGGGCAAACTGCCTTGACCCGATTAGGAGTGGAATGGGCGAGGAGTAGGTGTAGGTAGAGAGGTTCGACGGGAAGGTTGTGGAGGGACCTCTGCTCCTCGATCCAGAGGGAATCAAGGGTGATTAGGTGCAGTAGGAGATGGTGAAATGAAAGGGTACTGAGGGCGAGGTGGAAAGCGGGTCGAAGATGGGCGGGAGCACAATGAAAAGTTTGTCAGAGCTTTTGAATCGGTTAATTAACGCTAAAATCACTAAACTAATCACTAAACGTATTGTAGAATTAAAAAGAAGGAATTAAACAGTACCTAGAAAGCAAGAAAGAACAACTCTTATACCTAGATGGAGGCCATGGAGTAGGGCGGCCGACGAGGTCCGCCGTGGGTGCACCTCCGTCCTCCTTCAGCCACCGTGGAACCTCAGGGGACTCCCCTTGTCACTAGGATATGCTCTTGGCTGAGGCTTAGGGGTTTTGGGAGTTGGGCGATGACCAAATTCGAAGAAAGAAGCGTGAGGTTTTTATTTTAGGACAGGTTGAGCATCCATATTGATGGGCGGACTGGGAGAAATTGATACTATGTACAGGGGTTCCAAGATTTGGGTGTGAATCATGGAAGATTAGGGATCATTATTGATGAAGGGCTCGAGGGCGAATGAGATCTAGGGGAAGCGAGAAAAATTGATGAAGTCGGGGGACTCAACGGGTCTGACGAAAGTCAGAGGCGCCAGGGGGAGTTGACCGAGGGTCAACAATCCCAAGGCTCTGATAGGGCCACGTCAGTCCACATAAGGACAAAATAGCCCGTTTATTCGAAAATAAATAAATAAATAAAATAGTAAATTATTTTATTAATTTTTGAATATAAAATAAAATTGTTTATTATTTTATGTAGTATTATAATATGATTATTATTTATTTTTTGATGTTATTTATTACAAATTAATTTTTAAGGGTGTATTTATAGGTATATTCATCTATGTTTTGGCTATTTTATTTTTATTTTGTAAATTTATTTTATTATTTTATTCTCTTATTTTATATATTTAAAACTTATTTTTAGGTGTGTTAAATATATATTTTTATATTTTTATGATATAATTTATACACTTAAATAAATGGGGATATATATTATGTAGGTATAAATGCAAGTATTATATCTATGTATTTAGCCATATTATTTATTTTGAAGTATTTTCTTCAGTTTTATTTTATCTTTATATTTTTAATAGAATATAGATAATATTTACAAGAGTATAATAATATAAATGGATAAAATTATAGATTTCACTTTTATTTGTTTACAAATATTAGTATATGCATTTTACCTATATTTTATATACTAATTTTATTTTAATATTTTATTGGTGATTTTATTTTGGTTTTAATATGTATATGAGTTATAGATAATAATTACCAAATTATAAAAATATAAAATTGTAGAAATAATAAAGATTAAATAATTTAATAATTTATTCAGATATATTTTACAACAGCGGTCCAAAACCTAACTTTCACACCTTCATTCCAAAAATTATGAAACCAAATCCATTAAATAGCTTATTAAAAGTTATATACAATTAAAGCTGATTTTGATATATTTTGATTTTTATTTGAGAGATATGGGTTTGGGAAGTTTAGGTTTTGGATTTTTATTCAGAGTATAAAAAGCACACTATATATTATTTTGACATGAAATCAATTTTGTATTTTTCTATACATTATTATCTACAACTTTTATGTACAAAGTTTCTTTATTTGATGAATAAATAATAAAGCATAAAATAGGCCCCAAAAATGTTTTATTGAATGAATAAAAGAATTATGTTTTTATTGCATTCTTAGCTTTTATCCCCCCTACTTTTCTCCTTATCGACCAATTCAATTCTGGACTTGATCTCGGGGTTTAGGATCATAAAATACCATTGGTATTTTATTTTTTTCTTTTCTTTATTCTATAATTTCGGTCTTAAAAACAAACTATTTACACAATAAATGCGAGAAATAATGAATGTTATTTTGTACAAATTGATGCTAATTACATGCATTAGCTAGGGTTTTTAAGGCCAAAATGATATAATAAAGGTGATGAAATGGAGATTCATCACCCTCCTATATTTTCCTTTGCTGGTCCCTAGCAAACACTTATGCAATGAGTGCAGAAAAATAAAAATAAAGAAAAGAAAAAGAAAGAAAGTAGATTCAAGTTAATTATCAAACTTGTCTTTACAAAATCAAAGTTTGGAGCTCAAGTCAGACCTTGGTGTGAAAGTATGTGTGGATCCTGGTTGGGAACCAAATTTAAAACACAACATCCTTTGAGAGGCACATAACTCGATTCAAACCACCTCAATACCCATGTTAGAACTAGTCTACATCATATGCAAGCCCTTATGACTATGAGGTTGACTTATGCAACGTAAGTGATAGTGGCTCTCCTCAACTTAAATGAAAAAAGAACTGACTTCTCCAGAATGACAACCCAATGATTCCCCAATCCAGCAACTCTTTCCTCGAGGAGCGGGGTATTCCAATCTAAGTGTAAGTGCATCCGACTCAAGAGGGGGTGAAGAGAAGAATGGACGGTAGCCAGTGTAGCTACCTATCCTGTGATGCATGACCAATGTAGTCAAGTCATCCTGCTGCAGTCTCACATGATATGACTTTGAAGCTCAAGCTTGCTTATTGACTATACAAATATGTACATTCCGATAGGCATTTTATTTTCAATCAAACATGTTCACTTTTCTTTGGAGTTTTTTTAAAAATACTATATATAACAACATTTACATAAGGAGTTTTTCCTCTTGAGCCAGAAGATTATCCCTCTTTTGAAGCATTATTGCAACCCACACTCTTCAATCATTAGACATCGACGCCACTGGATGGGTTGGGGGTGCATGATGAATCTCATATCCATCATGCTAAAATTGGTCAATTAGGCTATGTTACCCAAATTCGTATGCATATATTAATTAATATAACATCATTAGCATTCATACCTATGTAAATAATATTCGCATTTCATCATGCTTAATTGCATAATGTGTAAATTGGCCAAAAAAGATGCTAACTTCCCTTATTTTTAGTTAATTCATCCTAACTCTAATTGACCCAAAATCACTTCCATTGTGTAGATATTACTAACAATAATAAATAAAAAATATGAAAAATTACTATCTTAAATAAGTGTCAAATAAACCCAAATCCAAATTTCACATCAGGCGGACTAAAATGTGCATATCTTCTTCATATAGTGTCTGATTTTGGTCTACTCACTTTTAAAGTACTCCATTTTCAAATACCTTCAAAACAAGACCAACTTCATAAAATTCTAAGCTCATATGTGAAAGTTGTTTTGGGCCTTTTTTGCACATTTCCTCTTTTTACGACTTTTGACCGGAGTTCTTATGTACATAATTAGCCCTTTTAATTTTATTTCTTCTTCATTTGTGTTCTTTGATGAAAGTTTTATCAATCAGTTTAAAAATCTAAATCTAGATCAAGATTAATCAAAGAAACTGACTAAGTCTGAGTGACCTTTGAGAGTTTGTACAAAAATTGCTTGTTTTGTTCTTTTATTTTATTTTCCTATTTTCTTATTTAGTAAAAATCCAAAAAAAAATAAATTAGTGTGCAATACATTTTTCTTGTATTTTATCGTATTTTTTATATATTTTATCCTATTTTAAAACCACCAAAAAATGCAAAACTCCAAAAACAATTGATTTTCTATACACATGGAGAACAACAAAAATATCACTTTGTATAGATGACCTCATTTGCTCCTGTTTCCTTCATGAAAGTTTTAGATCTCATCGAACTTTTTTTAAGAAAATTTTTCGATCTGAGGTTCCCTTCTATTTCTTTCTATTTTTTTTCCTCTTAAATTTTAATTTTTTTAGTGTGACATGTGGCAACCCCTGCGCATGCCACGTGGCACCCTTCCTCTCTCTCTTCCCCCCGCCTGGTCATGTGCTCAGCACGTGACCCTCTACTAGGCTCATCTCCCTCACCCACATGTGCCTGCATGTGCCGCCATCTTCCTTAGCGCGCACGTACGCGACACGTGACCCGTCCTCCCTCCCCTTCCCTGAAAACGACGCCATTTGATGATCCCAAATCTTGCCTCTTTAATTATGGAGAATTGTAGTATAGGAGACAAATTTGATCGATCAAAAACCACAATCTTTGAATGTTGTGGAGTATTTTTAACTTGGCAAGTCTACCGATGAATATGCATTTCATCATCTTTATTCATTTATTTTAGAGCTTAAAACCCCTTATAAAATACCTGTATATAATACTAACTCCATATTCATACTAACTTGCATCTGTGTGTAAATATTGTATACTTATTACTATTTTAACCTAAAATAAATAAATAAAGAAAAAAGGAAAAAAAGACTGTATATATGTAATAGATACATGCTGACCCGAACCCTGAGAGAAGGTCAAGACTTGCCCTGATCGACCAGGAATAGAGTAGGGGGAGATATAGTCCTTAATCAGAAAATCCAAAAAAAATTGTGTTGTAAATATTTGTATACTTACACTATTTTATTTTTACATAAATTGACCTCAAATTAAATAACTGTTAAAATAAAAGTTGTAAATAAAAATGGTTTCTAAATAATAAAAATCTTTGCAAAATAAAATCATATACAAAATAAAAGTAACTACATTTGGAAAAAGCTATAAAGTGATAATTGAAAGATCAATTCTAGCTCCATATGAACTCAAATTGAACCAAACTCACTTCCATTATATTTAAAATTAAATTATCTTTAAAATAGCTTTGATTTCATAATTTTTGGAGTTACGGTTTGAAAGATGATTTTCTGGGGTGGTTTGTGAATTTTACCATTTATTTGTACATATTGTATTTGTAAATACTTGTAAATATTTTTAACAATTATAAAAAATAAAAAATAAAGTAAAAGTTAAAAAAAACTAATTTCCTTATTTAACTATGTATATAATGCACCATATGTATATAGTATATGTATATAGTTGATATTCTTAAATAACCACCACAAAAAAACAAAAAAATTAACATTTATTATTTAATTTAATAAAATGGCGAAAAAAATAAATTTTTGTAAATAATTTCAACACTACTTCCCTTTCTTATCTTTATCTCATTTCAAAAATTTTCCCCTTATCTTTATCTCATTTTAAATTTTGAATTTCAAATTCTTTTCTTTTCTATTTATATGGCTCCTCCGCCCTCATTTCAATTTGATCAATCTTTTGGAGAGGAGCTTATTTTTCCGAGAGCCATCTTATTGAAAAAGAGCGCCCATCCTCCAAGCTGCCCGGTGACAGCGAGGCGACCCTCGTCGAGGCGATTACAGCATTTGTCACCTCCACGGTGAGATCCATTTTTCTTGTTCTTAACCTAGGTTAATCATAGTTTAATTTTTCACATTTTTATTTCATTGTCATTTTTTTCTCTAGATCTTAGAATCCATCACCATGATTTGATTCACCCGATCCGATTTTTCACCTTCACATCTCGACCAATTCACGTTCTTATTCTATCTCACATAATCTACCCACTCCGATTATGCTCGGAGATCGGAGACCCGGATCCATATTCCACATCGCAAGGATCCACATCCACTCACATCTCTGTTTGACTTTTGGACCGAGCCGTCGTGCTTGAGTCGGTTTCTTTTTATTTTTTAGGTACATGAATTTCCCTTGAAAAAAATAAAAAATTCTTTTATTTGCTGCTTTAAAAAATATAAAAAATTATATTTTTTGCAGTTTCTGTTTCTAAATAAAAATCGACAGTTTCATTTTTTTTAAAATAACATAAAAAATACTCTACTGTTTCCAAGTTCACAAAAAAAAACAAAAAAAAAACAAAAAATAAAACGGTTGGGAGCGGCAACACTCCAGCCGCTGTCGCCCACCTCCACCGCCTTGGAGCACATCGCGGCCCGCCGCTCCTGCCGCCTGCGCAAGGGCCTCCACTGTAGTGCAGCTCCTCCCGCTAACTATTTGGAGCCCACCGCTCTCTAACCGCGAGGAACCCGCCAGGGCGTGTGTCAACCCTAGCCGCGGCCATCTCCTCACCCATTGTCGATCTTCAACGGCCTAGACGCGTACGCCTACTGCAGCTCGCATCGCTCTTGCTCGCTAGAGAAGACCCGCCGTTCTTGTCAATCGCACGCTAGCCGTGACCCCCATGCGTGCAGCTCCTCCGTGCAAAGGATCGCCGTCGCCGCTGCCGCCCAACCTCGAGAACCGCATGAAACCTCTTTCAACCGTGAGCCGACCTTTACAGATCTGGCTGATCTCCATCTTACCGTAGACCGCTGCGAGCTCCGTCCCTTGCCGTCTGCCCACCGCTCTCATCTCCAACTGCCTGGACGCTGCCACCGCTGCCCTTGTGGGTTGAAGACGAAAGAGGAGAGGCAACGTCCCTTGTGCCCTTTCTGGTGTGCACGAAAGAATGAAGAAACACCTGAACCCTAAAGAAATAAAATAATGTTTGGGTAAAATACATTAAAGTCCACCAAATTTTCCAAATTTGCATAAAAGCCCCTACTCTCCAACAAGTCATGTACTCGGTTCGTTTCATTGGGTAATTTGTATTTTCAGTCTTTTGTTTATTTCTTGTTATTTATTTGTGCAAGAACAATAAACATTTGCATTTCAGTCCTTTTTCAGACTATTTTCACATGTTTCTTTTCATTGAAACAATTATTTTCATTGCTCTGAAAATTCTACAAAAATATGTGTATATTCCTGCTGTGTTCCTCTTCATTGCATGTAAATTTGATTGCATTTTATTTTTATTTGCTATTAATAAAAAAAACATGGCATTTTCCCCATTTTAACTTTGAAAAAAGATAAAAATTCAAATATTGCTTCAAAAAATCCAAAAAAGATTACATTAATTTTCTTTTGGTGAGTTTTAATTTCTTTACAAATTTCACGCATAATTTTTTTAAAACTCAAAAAATTACAAAACACTAAAAATCTTAAAAAATCACAGAGAATTGTTGAAAAATAAAAAATGTGATTTCAATTCCTATGTGTAGATAATTTCTGTAGTTTATAGAAAAAATATTTGTCACAATTTTTGATTTCATTTGATATTTTTAAATTGTGAAATAATCTTGTGCGCTCAGTGTTTGTAATTTCTCCTATTTTTATTCATTTTAAAAATCCTAAAAAAATCTAAAAATCTCTGAAAAATTAAAAAATAGTAACAAAATCATAAAAACACAAAAAAGATTTTCTTGAGACATTTTTGAGCATTTTTATTACATTTGAAAAATCCAAAAAGAAAAAAAGTGCATTTCTTTTGTGCATGGATTTGGTTGGAAAATCATATTTTTGAAAATTTAAAAAATTTGCAAAAAATCATTATAAATTTGAAAATCTGAAATTAAAAAATAGAAATAAAAAATAAAAAAATAAAAATTTCACCAAAACCAAGGTAGTTAGCAATTGAGATTCCTTTTTTCCCTTAATTGATTTTTTCGATTATTTGAATAACCCTTATAAATTGTAGCCTCCTTGAGTTTGATCCTGTTAGCTTTTGTTTTTTGTTTGTTTTTGTTTGTTTTGTTTGTTTGTTTTGTTTTGTTTATTGTTTTCCTTTTTGTTTTCTTTTTGTTTTTGTTTTTATTTTTTGTTTTTTATAAGAGGTGATCAAAGTCTATATATACACGTAGATTTTATGAATTTATATACACACCCCTTTAAAAAATCATATTTAAATGTACAAGCTATGTCTAAAGTATATATACAATAAATACGACACCCCCTATACTTAGCTCGAACTATGTCCTAATAGTGATCAGAGAGCGGCAAAGGAAGACATAACTCGTGCTAAGTATAGAAAATTGAAAAGACTCCTATGCTACAATTACTCAAAGAGAAGATGAAAAGAATAGAAGTCGGTGATCCCTCCTATACTTAGGATCTAGTAATACTAAGTATAGAAGACTGTACAAAAGGAAAAAACCGATGAAGAGAATGTACGGACTCAACGGCTCAACTTGCCCCCCTATACATAGGGTAGAATAGCCCTAAGTATAGAATATCAACAAGTTGGGGACAATCGAGAGAACAAAAGAATAAAATAAAAAAGGTATTTTATGAACAACATCAATCCCCTATACTTAGGGTATAGTATCCCTAAGTATCAACAACAACAAGAGTGATGAACAAGATGACTATGAACAACACAAATAATTCACCCCCCATACTTAAGATAAAGCACATCCTAAGTATATCATATACACACACAGAAAGTGGGTGAATGATAAAACGGGAGAAGAAAGAATGAAATAAAAGGATATACAAAAATGTTGTCAGCTCATGTATCAGAAGCAGAAGATGGAATCAAAAGATCATCATTTGATACCACAGATACAGAATCAACGACGAACACGAATGTATCATGATCCATATATGACTTCAGCAACTGTCCATTCACAACAAATGGGCGTGCGTCAGATGACAACCCAGATATGAGAATACTCCCATTGTCACGCACAACTCTCACGATGAACGGTCCTGACCATTTGCTTTTCAATTTTCTTGGAAACAACTTCAACTTAGCATCAAATAACCAAACTTTCTGATCATGAGAAAAAGTCTTCCTTCGAATGTGTTTATCATGCCAACGCTTAACTTTCTCTTTAAACATGAGTGAGTTATCGTATGCAAAGTCTAGGAATTCTAGTAATCTATTCAAATCCAACTTCTTGTTCTTTCCTACCTTCACATAATCAAGATTGCATACACGGAGTGCCCATAAAGATTTATGAATTAATTCCACTGGCAGGCGACAAGGCTTTCCATACACCAATCTGTAGGGAGACATACCCAAAGGAGACTTGTACACCGTCTAATAAGCCAATAGAACCGAATCAAGCATCTAAGACTAGCTCTTCCTATCTAGACGTACAAGTGTTTCCAATATCGTCTTGATCTTCCTATATGAAATTTCTGCCAAGCCATTAGTCTGAGGGTGGTAAGGAGACACAACTCTGTGCTCAATTACATACTCCTTCACAAGCTTCTTTATTTCTCTATTAATGAAATGGCTTCCCTAATCTAAAATTAGTATTTTGGGAATCCCGAACCATGCAATAATGTGGTCCTTGATAAAGGAACACACTGTACGACTATCTGCGACTCGGGTGGGGATAGCCTCCACCCATCGAGTAACATAATCCACGACAAGCAGGATGTACTGAAATCCTTGACTGAAAGGAAATGGGCCTATGAAGTTTATGCCCCAAGCATCAAAAACATCAAAAATATGTATGTATCTTAGGGGCATAGTATCTTTAGAACCAACAGTTCCTCCCATTTTCTCACAGTCAGTACAACCTCGAACATACTCTGTAGCATCCTTAAACAATGTGTGCCACCATGGGCCACTCTGTAAAACTTTTGCTGCCGTACATTTCCCCGAATGATGACAACCAGATTCTAGTTTGTAACAGTGCTCAAGTACACTGGTGTGTTCCTCCCAAGGAATGCACCTTCTCCAGATACAATCCACACCCTCACGAAATAGGTATGGATCCTCCCACTGGTAATAATGAATCTCTGACAGAAAATTTTCTACCTTGTACTTCGGCCAATATTGTGGATCTTTCTTGGAGACAAAATAGTTCATAATATCAACATACCATGGGAGTGAGTCCACAGATAAAATGGCCTCATCTGGAAAGGTTCCGGAATAAGGGATCATGTTCTGCTCAGAGGTCTCTGTATCCATGATACGCGAAAGGTGATCTGCCACAACATTTTTCACTCCAGGTTTATCTCGAATCTCTAAATCAAATTCCTGGAGAAGAAAGATCCATCTGATAAGGCATGGTTTGGCATCCTTCTTTGCCTGCAAGTATCGTATGGTAGTGTGATCCGTGAATACAATAATGTGGGAACCGATGTTATCAGATGGATCCTCCTTCTCCAGGAATTTGATTTAGAGATTCGAGATAAACCTGGAGTGAAAAATGTTGTGGCAGATCACCATTCCCATATCATAGATGCAGAGACCTCTGAGTAGAACATGATCCCTATTTCCGAAACCTTTCCAGATGAGGTCATTTTGGATGTGGACTCACACCCATGGTATGTTGATATTGTGAACTATCTTGTCTCCAAGAAAGTTCAACAAGATTGGCTGAAGTACAAGGTAGGCATAATTCTATCAGAGATTCATTATTACCAGTGGGAGGATCCGTACCTATTTCACAAGGGTGCAGATTGTAGCTGGAGAAGGTGCATTCCTCAGGAGGAACACACTAGTGTACTTGAGCACTGTCACAAATATTTTGTTGAGCGAGAATTTCTGAGGGGTAATTATTATTTTAGTAAAGTTGTCGTTGCAATCCCCAAAATTCCTGACTCAAACAAACAAATTCATTTTTTCTTCTCAAGCTAATAATAATTACAAAAGAATTATGTGTAGCAAGAGAATTTTGCAATTTATTTTACCTGTATAGCAACAGGATCGTACTCAGGGATGCTACAAATCCCGAGGGTTATTTAAATAATTGAAAATCAATAAAAGGAAAAAGGAATCTCAAATGCTAACTTACTTGGTTTTTATGAATTTTTATCTTTTTATGTTTTTATTTTTTTCTATCTTTTTATTTTACGATTTTCAAAATTTTAATGATTTTTTTAGTTTTGCATTTTTTATTTTTAAAAATATAATTTTCAAAACAACTTTTTATACAAAAGCGATGCAACTTTTTAGATTTTTTTAAATATGATAAAAATGCTAAAAAAGGTCTAAAGAAAATATTTTTGTGTTTTTATGATTTTTTTACTATTTATATATTTTTTTAGATATTTTTAGATTTTTTAGGATTTTTAAAATGGATAAAAACAAGGGAAAATGTAAAAGTGAGCAAGCATGATTATTTTTCAATTTTAAGAAAAATATAAAATGAAATCTAAAATAGCGAAAATTATTTTTGGTAAAAACAAGAGGAAATTATCTACAAACATAAATTGAAAACACATTTTTTGATTTTTCTACAATTTTATATGATTTTTTTAAGATTTTTAATATTTTGCATTTTTTTTGAGTTTTATAAATAATTAATGGTGAAAATTGGACATGAAATTAAACACATAAAAATAAAACTACTCTAATTTTTTAGAATTTTTGTAGCAATATTTTATTTTTTATGATTTTTTAAAGTTTAAACATGGAAATATGCAATGTTTTTAGTTTTTTAATATTAGCAAATAAAAATAAAATGCAATGAAATTTATGTACAATGAATAGGAAAACAACAGGAATATACACAATTTTTTGTAGAATTTTTAGAGCAATGAAAATATTTATTTCAATGAAAAGAAATATGTGAAAATAGAGTCTGGAAAAGGACTGAAATGCAAATGTATTGTTCTTTCACAAATAAATAACAAGAAATAAACAGAAGAATGAAAATGCAAATTATCCAATGAAACGTGCTGAGCACGTGACTTGCTGGAGAGCAGGGCTTTTCTGCAAATTTAGAAACTTTAGTGGACTTCAATGTAATTTACCCAAACATTATTTTTTTCCTTTAGGGTTCGGTGGTTTCTTCATTCTTTCATGCACATTAAAAAAAGGGCGCAAGGGGTGCCACCTCTCCTCTTTCGTCTTCAACCCACAAGGGCGACCACAGCGCCGTCCAAGCGGTTGGATATGAGAGCGGCGAGCGGAAGGCAAGGGACGGAACTCGCGGGTCAGATGGAGTTCGTCCAGATCTGTAGAGGTTGGTGCGTGGTTGAAAGAGGTATCGCGTGGTTTTCGAGGTTGGGAGGCAGCGGCAACGGCGATCCTTCACGGAGAGGAGCTGCACACACAGGGGTCAAGGCTGGCGCGCGATTGACGGGAACGATGGGTCTTCTCTGATGAGCAGGAGCGGTGTGAGCCGCGGCAGGCAGACGCGTCCAAGCCGTCGAAGATCGACGAAGACTAAGGAGATGTCCGCAACTAGGGGAGACATACGCCCTGGCGGGTTCCTCGCGGTTGGAGCGCAACAGACTCTTGATGGTTGGCGGGCGGAGCTGCACTGCAGTGGAGGCCCTTGCATAGGCAACAGGAGCAGTGGGTTGCGGTCAGCGCCAAGCGACGGAGGTGGGCAGCGGCGGCTGGAGTGCTGCCACCCTAACCGTTTTTAATTTTTTGTTTTCTAAACATAGAAATAATAGAGTAATTTTTTATGTTATTTTTTAAAAATGAAACTGCATATTTTTTATTTAGAAACAGAAATTGTAAAAAAATATTTTATTTGTATATTTTTTTGAAAGCAACAAATAAAAGATTTTTTTCTAATTTTTTCAAGTGAAATTCATGTACCTAAAAAAATAGAAAGACACCGACTCGAGCATAACATCTAGATCTAAAAATCAAACGCAGATGAGAGTGGACGCGGATCCTTGCGGTGTGGAAGATGGATCCGGTTCTCCGATCACCATGCGTAATCGGAGTGGATAGATTATGTGAGATAGAATAAGAACATGAATATGTCGAGATGTAAAGGTGAAAAATCAGATCGGGTGAATCAAATTGTGGTGATGGATTCTAAGATCTAGAGAAAAAGAAAAAATGACAATGGAATAAAAATGCGAAAAAGTAAAATATGATTAACCTAGGTTAAGAACAAGAAAAATGGAACTCGTCGTGGAGTGGACGAATGCTGTAATCGCCTCGACGAGCGTCGCCTCATTGTCACCGGAAGGTTCGGAGGCTGGGTGCTCTTCTTCAACAAGATGGCTCTCAGAAAAATAAGTTCCTCTCCAAAAGATTGATCAAATTGAAATGAGGGAGGATGAGCCTTATTAATAGATAAAAGGATGGAGTTTCTATTTCAAAAAAATTGAATGAAGATAAGAGATAAGAAGAAAATAATTTGAAATGAGATAAAGATAATAAAGGAAATTAGTGTTAAAAATTATATATTTTTTTATTTTCGTCACTTTATTAAATTAAATAATAAATGTTAATTTTTTTATTTTTTGTGAAGGTTATTTAAGGGATTTAACTATATACATATACTATATACATATGGTACATTATATACATAGTTAAATAAGAAAATTAGTTTTTTTATGTTTTATGTTTTTTTTCTATTTTTTTATTATTTTTATTTTACATATATACAATCTTCTTTTTTCTTTATTTTCCTTTATTTATTTATTTACTTTAGGTTAAAATAACAATATATGTACAATATTTTCACACAAATGCAAGTTATGGAGTTAGTACTATATACATGTGTTTTATAAAGGATTTCTAGCTAAAATAAATGAATAAAGATGATGAAATGCAGATTCATCATCACCCTATGCTTTACCTTTGCTAGTCCCTTAACAAACTCTTATTTGAAAGAATAAGCGAATAAAAGAAAAAAAGGAAAAATAAAGAAATTAAGACAATATTGAGTATTAAACTTATCTTCATAAAATTGTAGTATGGAGCTCTGTCAGATCTTTGGATTATTAGTGTGGCGGAACCTTAATGGGAAATGGATTTAAAACATAATAGTCGTTAAGTTCCACAAAACTCCTATTCAGGTCTCCTTAATAGTCAGATCAGAACAAGTCTACATACACAAATTCTTATGACTGTGAATCTTTACTTGTACGATGTAAGTGAAATATATCTCCCCATCTCAAAAGTAGCAAAGAAACAACCTCCCTCAACAAGGTAACTCTAGTCCCCCAATCTAGCAACTCTTTCCTCAAGGAGCTGGGATATTTCCTTCTAAGTTCAAGTACAACCAGCTAAAGAAGAGGAGATGCAGAAAAGAATGGACGGTAACCAGTGTAGCTACCTATCCTTGGATGCATGTCCAGTGAAGCCAAGTCATCGAACTACAAGCTTACAAAAATTTCACTTTGAAGCTCTTATTTTTTTCACTTGTATATACACTCCGGCAGGCATTTTACTTTTCAACCAGACCTCTCCACTTTTGGAGATTCTGCATTTTTTTAGAAAAAATATACAAGGTGCAACATGTACATAAGGAGTTTTTCTTCTTGAACTAGTAGACTATACCTCTTTTGAAGCATTATTGCAACCCCACAACGCTTGTCTTTAGGCCTCAATGCTACTAGATCAGGTTGAGATGACAACCCTCCCTAGAGGAAGACGAGAGGTTCCACCTAGATGTACTACCCTCGTATGCTACTCCAAGCCAAAAGATTCTGCCTCCTTACTATCTCCTCCACGAAGAGCTGCATGTACAGTGCTTGCCCAAGATAAGCCACGGTCTGAAAGAATCATGTGTGTGTTGTTAAATATTCTACTTAGACTAATCAAGACGACATATGATCATAGTCTTATGGACTCAAAGAATTAAATCACTAGGACCAGAAAAGTCTTAACTCCGGTTCTTATAAGGTTCCTCTAAAATTAAGTGGATTAAGGTCCAACTAATCTCCATTCTTCAATTTTATTCCAGACTTAGTTTAAATGTCAATACTATCTGAAAAATGCACATGCAAATGCAAGAAATATGTACAATGCAAAAAGAAAGCAATATTTTTTTGAAACAATTTTCTCATTTAGAACTTTTTATGGATTTTTGGAAATAAAAAAATGACGGACATGTAAAAAGAGATTTTTTTTGAAATAGGCTATCAGTTTTGTAATTTTTAGGGATTTTTTTAAAAGGAAAAAGGGATAGTAAAATATGTACAAGTATATACAAGGAATTTTTGATATTATAATTATTTATTGTTTTTTTGTTTTGTTTTTTTTTGTTGTTTTTGTTTTGGTTTTTTTGTTTTTGTTGTTTTTGTGTATGTTTTTTTGTGTTTTTTTGTTTTGTTTTTTTGTTGTTTTTGTTTGTTTTTGTTTTTTTAATAAACGATGATCAAAGTCTATATACACATATGGATTTTACGAATTTATATAAATATCCCAAAAATAATCATATTTAAAACTATGAGTTATGTCTAAAGTACATACAATCTATACGACACCCCCCATACTTAGCTCGAACTATGTCCTCATAGTAATCAGAGAGTGACAAAGGAAGACATAACTCGTGCTGAGTATAGAAAAGTGAAAAGGCACATATGCTACAATGACTCAAAGAAAAGATGAAAAGAATACAAGTCGGTAATCCCCCCATACTTAGGATCAAATAATCCTAAGTATAGAAGACTGTACAAAAGGGAAAAACCGATGAAGAGGTCGAATGGACTCAACGACTCGATTGCCCCCTATACTTAGGGTAGAATAGCCCTAAGTATAGAATATCAACAAGTAGGTGGACAATCGAGAGAACAGAAGAATAAAAAAACACAAAAGAGATGATATGAACAACATCACTCCCCCTATACTTAGGGTAGAGTATCCCTAAGTATAGGCAACAACAAGAGTGATGAACATGACAAATATGAACAACACAAATCATTCACCCCCTATACTTAGGATAAAGCACATCCTAAGCATATCATATATACACATGGAAAGAGATGAACGATAAAATGGGAGAAGAAAGAATGAAACAAAAGGATATACAAGAGGTTGTCAGCTCATGTGTCAGACGCCGATGATGGAATCAAAGAATTATCATCGGATACCACGGATATAGAATCAATGACGAACATGAATGTATCATGATCTAGATATGGCTTCAGCAACTGTCCGTTCACAACAAATGGCTGTGCGTCAGATGACAACCCATATATGACAATACTCCCATTGTCATGCACAGCTCTCACGATGAACGGTCCTGACCATAAGCTTTTCAATTTTCCTGGAAACAACTTTAACTTAGCATTAAATAACCAAACTTTCTAATCACAAGAGAAAGTCTTCCTTCGAATGTGTTTATCATGCTAACACTTGACTTTCTCCTTGTACATGGGTGAGTTATCATATGAAAAGTCTCAGAATTCCAGTAATCTATTCAAATCCAACTTCATGTTCTTTCCCGCCATCTCATAATCAAGATTGCATACGGAGTGCCCATAAAGAATTGTGAATTAGTTCTATTGGCAGGTGGCAAGGCTTTCCATACACCAATCTGTAGGGAGACATACCCAAAGGAGACTTGTACGCATCCGATAAGGCCATAGAACCGAATCAAGCATCTAGGACAGCTCTTCCTATCTGGACGTACACGTTTTTGCAATATCGTCTTGATATCCCTATTTGAAATTTATTCCAAGCCATTAGTCTGAGGGTGGTAAGGAGACACAACTCTTTACTCAATGGCATACTCCTTCACAAGATTCTTTACTTCTCTATTAATGAAATAGCTTCCCCCATCTGAAATCAGTATTTTGGGAATCCTGAACCGTGCAATAATGTGGTCCTTGAGAAAGGAACACATTGTACGACTATCTGCGGCTTGGGTAGGGATAGCCTCCACCCATCGACTAACGTAATCCACGACGAGCAGGATGTACTGAAATCCCTGACTAACATGAAATGGGCCCACGAGGTTTATGTCCCATGCATCAAAAACATCAGAAATCTGTATGTATCTTAGGGGCATGGTATCTTTGGAACCACCAGTTCCTCCATTTTTTTGACAGTCAGTACAACCTCGAACATACTCTATAGCATCCTTAAATAATGTGGGCCACCATAGGCCACTCTGTAAAACCTTTGCTGCGTGCCCGCGCCACCGCAGCAGGCGCCAGCAAGCGACGATCTGCACCCCCACGCGAAACCACATAACCTCCTTGGAGGAAAAGAAAAGGGATGGGTGGCGGCCTGCACACCCCCTGCTTGGCTTGAATACGAAGAAACAAAAGAAGAAGCCCCCTTTGCACTATGGAAACCCTGTAATTTTTGGGGAAAAATATCAATCAGGCCCTTGGAGTTTATACAAATTGCAGAGCAAACCCACCAGAGCATCAAGTCACATGCTTTGCACGTATTATTTGGTTAAATTGCTGAATTCTTCCTGCTATTTATTTCTTATTATTTATTTATGCAAGAACAATAAACATTTGCATTTCAGTCCTTCTTTTTCAAGACTATATTTTGCATGTTTCTTTTCATTGAAATAAATGTTTTTATTGCTCTGAAAATTCTACAAAAATCTATGTATATTCGTGTTGTGTGCATTGTTGCGCATGAAAATTTGTGGAATCGGAAAATTTAATGATGGAAAATATTGTCATCGTTGTTGTCCCCAAAAACATGTGACAACAAAAAATATGTTTTTTTATTTTTGCTACTTATTAACCTGTATAGCGGACATGATCGAACTCAGGGAGGCTACAAATCCCGAGGGTTATTCAATTAATCAAGAATCAAATAAGAGAAAATAAGAATCTCAAAGACAACTATCCTTGGTTTTTGTGATTTTATATCTTTTTAAATTTTTTATTTATATTTTTATATTTTCTGATTTTCAATTTTTTTGTGATTTTGATTTTTGCATTTTTTTCAAACATAACATGAAGCAATATTCACAATATCAAAAATACGCACACAAACTCTTTTTGTAATTTTTTAATTAATAAACAATACTCAGAAAAATGCAAAGAAAATATTTTTGGGTTTTAAAAGTTTTGAAATATTTTTGAGAAATTTTGTGGAATTTTCAGATTTTTTTGTATTTTTCTAAAAATCAAAAGTGAAAAATGCGAAAATGTGCACAACCTAGAGTAATTTGCAACTTAAAAATATTTTAAGCGCCCAAAACTCCTAACAATTATTTTTCAGATAAACTAGAAACAATTATCTACAAACAGGAACTAAAATCACTATTTTTGGATTTTTGTAGAATTTTCTATGAGTTTTAGAAGATGTTTGATGTTTTTCATTTTTTTGGATTTTATAAATAAATAATGCGTGAAAATTGGTCAAAAATTAAAAGACAATGAAATACAACTACTATATTGTTTTTGGAAATTTTGGAACAATATTTGAATTTTTATGAATTTTGGAATTTCAAACAAGGAAAAATGACATGTTTTAGATTTTTTAATACTAATAAATGAAGGCAAAATGCAATTAAAATTGTATGCTATGAAGAGAATCACATCAGGAGCATATCACAATTTTTGCATGATTTTAGACTAACAAAAACATTTATTTCAATGAAAAGCACAAGAAAATTCAAGTTCTGGAGTTTAGAGACTAGTTTGCAAATAGTTCAATATTTTTGCAGCAAGTAATAATAAGAATAAACAGAGAGAAAAAAATGCAATTTACCCAATAAGCATGTGTGGGGCACGTGACTTGAAGTTGACAGGATGACACTTTTGTAAATCTCAATACTTCCGAGGCCGAACTTGAATTTTTTCCAATTAATATTTTTTTAACCCCACCTAGGGTTCTTCCTCTATTCACGGAACCAACATGGGAGTGGTGCCGCTGCCGCCCCTTCTCTTCTTCCCCACGCGCGGGGCGATCGGTGGAGGTGCGCGCGTTGAGCGGAGCTTCAAAGGGCGGTCTGGACGACAGCAGAGGTCGGCTTCGAGCGGCGTGTCGGCAGGAAGATGGCGGAGATGGAAAGGGCGACGAGGCGGAGCTCGCGCGGTGGAACTATGGGATGGAGGGTACAACGACGGCCGACAGCTGGGATGGCGTCCACTGCGTGGGCGGCAAGGTGTGGCCGGTGGAGCGTCGACGCGGTGGTCGCGCTCCCGCGGTGAAGTCTGGGCGTGGCACTACCGCTTACAGGTGGCCAAAGGCGGAGGAGGGTGCGGTCGGTGGGAGCGCGTGGCCGCGCGATGGAGTGCGTGGCTGGAGGTTGGGCCGTGCGCTACCGCTGGCGACCGCCGTGCACAGGAGGATGAAGGGAGGCGGGGGTGATGTCCCCACAGCCTGTGGCGAATTTTGTTTTTTTAAATTTTTTTTGTATTTTTTTGTTTGTGATGTAAACAGAAAATAATAAAAAAACTTTTTTATATTTTTTTAAATCAGAAAAAAAGAAATAAAGAGGAAAAAAATAGGATATAGATTTTTTTAATTTTTTAATTTTTATATTTTTTATGATTTTTTAATGATCCTGCAAAACAAATGTCAAGGATAAAGAAAACAAATACTTTTTTTATTTTTTTTATTTATTTACAAATAGGAAAATGAATGAGGATCTGACGAAAATGAAGAGATCGAATCAGATCTCCGACCACCGTACGCGGCCGGAGTTGAGAGATCGCGGACGATAGAAATAGAACGCATGGAGATCGCGAAAGTGAGATGAAAAATCGAGTCGGAGCGGATCAAAATCGTGATGATTTTTTTTAAATCTAGAGAAATAAAAATGATGATGGAAATAAAAAAATGCGACGAACTAAACTACGATTAAACTAAGATAAAAATAAAGAGGAAAATGTGGATCTCACCTTAGGAGGGGAAAAGGACCGTGATCGCCTCGACAAGGTTGAGTCGCTGTCACCGGACGGCTTGGAGACTAGGCAACTTTCTCGACGAAATTTTTCTCGGAGATCGGGCTCCTCTCTCTAAAGATTGATCAAGTTGAAATGAGGGAGAAGGAGCCATATAAATAGAAAAGATAAAATAAATTTGAATTTTTGAATTTTTTTGGATGAAGAGAGATGAAAATTGAAATGAAGTTTTGAATTTTTTTGGTGCAAGAGAAATGAAAATTGAAAATTAATTTTTGAATTGTTTTGTGAAAGGGATAAAAGAGATGAAATTTAAAAGAGGTAAAGATAAAAAGAGATAAAAGTATTTACACAATTATCTAAATTTTTTGAATTTTCGTTACTTTTTTGATTTGAATTAAAAAATGTTATTTTTTATGGTGGATAATTAAAAATAGCAACTATATACATATACTATATATATGACATTATATACAAAAGTAAATGAGGAAATTAGCCTTTTTTGTGTTTTAAGAATTTATTATTTATTATTTTTATTTAAATAATTAGTAAGATTAATTTACAAGTATATACAAATACAATATGCACAAAATACATAGAAAAATTGCACAAACCACCCCAGAAAACTAACTTTTCAACCGTAACTCCAAAAATTATGAAAATAAACCAATGTAAAGATAATTTAATTTCGAATCCAATGGAAGTGAGATTAATTCAATTTGAGCTCATATGGAGCCAGAATTGGTCTTTCAATTAGTGCTTAGTGGCTTTTTCCAAGTGTGGTTACTTTTATTTTGTATATGATTTAATTGTGCAATTATTTTTAGTAATGAGAACACATTTTTATTTACAACTTTGATTTTGGAAGTTATTTGATTTGAGTTCAATTAAGGCACAAATAAATTAGTGTTAGTTTTATACAGATATACACAAAATAAGTGAGAACTATTTACAACAACATACACAATAAATTTTTTTTTTTTGGATTTTCTGCTTAAGGACCATTATCTCCCCCTACTTTATTCCTGTCCGATCAGGTCAAGTCTTGACCTTCTCTCGGGGTTCGGGTCAGCCTGTATACAATCTTCCTTTTTTATTTTCTTTTCTCTATTATTTTTTAATTTTCTTTTATTTATTTTTCCTTTCTTTCTTTATTTATTTATTTTAGGTTAAAATTGGTAAGAAGTGTACAATATTTACTCACAGATGCAAGTTAGTAAGAATATGGAGTTAGTGTTTTATGCAGGTGTTTTATAAGGGATTTTCAGCTAAAATAAATGAATAAAGATGACAAATCGCAGATTCATCATCCCCCTATGCTTTACCTTTGCTAGTCCCTTAGCAAACACTTATTTGAAAGAATAAATGAAGAAATAGAAAAAGAAAGGGAAAATAAAGAAAGTAGGACAAATATTGAGTATTAAACTTATCTTCATAAAATTGTAGTTTGGAGCTCTGTCGGACCTTTGGATTATTAGTGTGTCGGAACTTCTGTTAGACTTAGAATTTTAAAATCGACAGCCTTCAAGTTCTACACATCGTTGTCACAGTTTCAGCTCAGAAGTCATCTTAGATCAATCCTCTTCCCAAAGCACACCCTATGAACATTGAAAATTCGACTCATGTGTGTGAAAGGTTTTAGATCTTCCCATCTAGAATGCCGAACTACCATGCAAATCTCCTCTCCAGTAACTCGTCCTCAGGGAGTCTGGTATTTCCTTCTAAGGTCTGTCGTGCTGTGTTCACAATCAAATTGAGGGAGAAGTTAGAAGAAGGAGAAAAGAACTGGAGGGTGGCCAGTGTAGTCACCTCTCCTTGTGAAGCTGGCCAGTGTAGCCGAGTCTCCACCAAGATCTGTAGGTTTTCTTGAAGCTTGGACCTTTTTTTTTTGGTCAGATATTTATTTGGTAGTGGCTTCTTTGTATTTGGATTTTTTGGTGGTTCTGCTTGGATCTTGTTGTGCCCCTACAGATATAGAATCTTTTTGTTTCCGTACATTTTTTGGGGTCTTAGAAAAAATTGTGCCCAGCCGTCCATCCCTTTTCCGAAGCTTTATTTCCACCTGTACTCCGGTCTTTAGATTTCTACACTACCAGAAAAGAAACTCACATAGTCTTCCAACATCCCGTCTGAGTTGAGCTAAGTGCATAGTGCGAGAGTACAAATTGATTCCCTATTCCAGAGTTATACTCAGAATGAGGAGACCAGGTTAGACACTAAGAATCAAACGTCGTACATTGTCATGTGGAACTCAAAGAATTAAGTCAAAGACCTGAAGCTTCTAAAATCCTATTTCTCGGTGAAGTTCCTCTGAGAATTAGGTAGATTAAGGTCCAACTAAGCTCCATTCTTCAATTTTATTCCAGACATAGTTTAAATGTCAATACTATCCTAAAAAATGCACATGCAAATGCAAAATATGAACAATGCAGAGAGTTTTTTTTGAAAAGGAATGGTGCACATGTGAAAAGAACATTTTTTAAAAACAATTTTCTGATTTTGAACTTTTTATGGATTTTTGGAGGAAAAATGCAGATGTAAAAGAAAGGGTTTTTTTAATTTTGCAAATTTTTATAGATTTTTGGTTTTGTAGTTTTTTTGTTTAAAAGGAAAAAGGGTTAGTAAAATATATACAAGTATATACAAGATTTTTTTGTTTGTTTTGTTTTGTTTTTGTTTTGTTTTGTATTTTTTGTATTTTTTTAGTATTTATTTTTTTGATTTTTAGTGTTGTTTTTTTGTATTTTTTTGTTTTTTGTTTTTTTGTTTTTTTGTTTTTTTATTTTTTTGTATTTGTGTTGTTTTTTTGTTTGTTTTGTTTTTTTGTTTGTTTTTTACACACGTAGATTTTACAAATTAGACACATAACCCCCAAATAAACGTATTTAAAAATACAAGTTATGTCTGAAGTATATATACAATATATACGACACCACCTATACTTAGCTCGAACTATGTCCTCATAGTATCAGAGAGCGAAAAAGGAAGACATAACTCATGCTAAGTATAGAAAAGTGAAAAGACTTCTATGCTACAACGACTCAAAGAAAAGATAAAAAGAAGAGAAGTTGGTGATCCCCCCTATACTTAGGATCAAGTAATCCTAAGTATAGTAGAGTGTACAAAAGGGGAAAACCAATGAAGAGAATGTACAGACTCAAAAATAAAAAGACATGATATGAACAACATCACCCCCTATACTTAGGGTAGAGTATCCCTAAGTATAGGCAACAACAAGAGTGATAAACATGACGAATATGAACAATACAAATCATTCACCCCATATACTTAGGATAAAGCACATACTAAGTATAGCATATATACACACACACAGAAAAGGGGTGAGTGATAAAACGGGAGAAGAAAGAGTGAAACAAATGGATATACAAAAGGAGTGGATGTACAAAGGTCATGAAGGTCGAAAGTGAACCTTCTTGCGGGATCGCTGAGGTATGGATTTGATAAGGTGTAGGTCGATATTGGGATCATCATTAGACATAAACTGAGTAGGATCGACCAAGAATGTATCCTCAGCAGTTTCAGATTGTGCATGCCTAAACTGGTTATCAGACGTAGTGTGGTCATGTCCTGCCTAGAAGTCTCGCAAACATCAAAGTAAAATGGCTCGAAATCATTATCAGAAAAAGTAGGATCAATTTCAGCCTGGCGAGCCTCTACCGGATCATCATCTTTATCAAAAGACCCCAATTCCTTTATAGACGCAATCAAATCAAATTTGGCCTGATCGGTCTCATCTGAATCATGGTGAATAGGAACAGACTCATCAGTGGAAATAGTCAAATCATGTCCGTCATGTGTAGTCTTAGGGTCTACCTTCTGCTCTAGGGTGTCTATTGTGTATATCCCGCGGATGTCATCAATACATCTCCACATACCCATAGGGAAAACTCCAAGGTCTATGCTTTCTGAGTCTTCCTCCTTCAAGAGGAATTCTTGGGTTTCCTTATCATCCAACATATAACAAGAATCTCTGATATTATCATCGATTTCAAATTCCTTGGGGTTGGCTAACACAGGCGGGTTCTCATGAGATGCAGGTTTCTGGGCAGTAGTGGGTGTAGTGATCAACACATCGCTCCCCGCATCAGAACGGAAGCGAATCTCTCCTGAACCATAATCAATAACGGCTCCCACAGAGGCGAGGAAAGGTCGTCTCAGGATGATTGGAGGGTGTTCCACAGGGTTGGAGGTCTCCATGGGCATTACAACAAAATCCGAAGTGAAATTCATGCCCTGAATAAGAATGACAGCGTTTTCTAGAATACCCTTCGGCCTCTTGATATATCCATCAACAAATTTAACTATCATCCCGATTTTCTTGAGAGGCCCATGATGAAGAGACTGTACCATAAAGAAGGGTATTATATTGAGTGACGAACCACCGTCAAGGAGAGTGTTATCACAAGAATAGTCAGATATGGAGCAACTCACAAGAGGTGTGGTCATGTTCCCTTTCTTAAAATACGGACGGTGAGAGACGGCGTAGGCAGTGGCCATGGTCAAGATGTGATGCTCAGATCTTCTCCTTCGCTTTCTCTTCTTGTGTTGAGGTGTAGATAAATCTGTCATGGCCTGTTGAAGTGGGGCTTTAATAATCTCGTGAATGGTGGCCAACACTTCGGGCTCAGTCAACATTTTTTTTGAATTTTTGGACCTCCTCCACACAAGGGAGGAGGTCGAAATCAGCATTTACACGAGGATTGCCAAGAGAAGTCTATATAATGGAATCCTCGGGGTCAAGATTGGGACATGTGGTGGATATATGTGTGGGTAAATGATCAGGCATTTGAGTTCTCTCCTCACAAAATGAATCAATAATGTGTCTTCCAGAATCTTTTTGGATTTTCAAAATTTTCTCATTTTTTGTATTTTGAGCGATTGCAAGCTCTCATGATTATCCTCAAGTGAATCCATATCCTCAAATAGTGAAGCAGCGTTCTGGCTCGTATTTATGTTAAATAGATTGCTACTCCTTGAATTCATATGCTCCATCATCTGGTTTAGTGTCTCAAGTGTGGAGATCATGAAAGGTAACTCCAAAATCCTAGGATCGGGTGGGTTAAATGAGGGTGGGTGAAAATCAAAGTCCTCCGATTCCTAAAATGATGGGTTAGGCAGATATGCACAAAAATAAGGAGGAAAGTCCTCCTGGAGAAAGGAAGGTGGATCGTTTGGAGAGTACGAGGTATCCGTGAAGATTGGATTAAAATAACTCTAGTCGGCCATCTTCGAAACAAAAGATGAGATTGGGAGAGCACGAGTGGTCAAGTCAAAAGATATGGAGAAAAAGCGCAAATGCACAGAAGGATCTAGCAAGCACACAAGCAATCAAATGCAATACAAACCCCCAGTTCACCAACTCAACTCAATGTGAAGACCGTGAAGGTTCGGTCAATTATCTTGTCAATTTTAGAGTTTGGTGATAATACAATCAATCAGAGCGGTTAAAGCAAGCTGTTAGGAACCCAATGCTCTCAGGAGACTGGCCTAATCCCAAAGTTAGATCTTTCCCAGCCAGTATGAATTGCGGACCGTTTACTGGCTAACCGATCAATTCAATCTGTTAAGGACGTCACGGGCCGCTTTACCGGCTACCGGAGAGATCCTCACTGGAGAACGACTAACCAAAGATATTAGTCTGAAAAGAGTTCGGGTGTGGCTCTATCCTAGTGTGCGGGTCGCTCTCTCGTTCAAGCAAACTAAACAATGAGGGGGTTGCTCTCCCCAAAACAATGATTTTTTCTTGTATTTTTTTAGGGTCGAGTTTTCTTTAGCAGTCTCAGTTTTAGCAGTTATCACTTGGTTTAAAAAATTTTCAAAGAATCGTCTACCGAATGTCCAATTTTCTTTTTAAGTTATGTGAGTGAAAACAAGGAAGGAGATTGGAAATGCCAATGCGCGATTAAAAACAATGATGCATGCAGGGGTTAGAGATGCACACCTTGTCGCCAGCACTCTACATGCAAGTGATTTCGCGCAGAATTGAAATAAACTATCCTATATGCAAATGCAAGTGAACCGTCCTAGATGATAGCTTCTATTAACGGGCAAGAACAAGATAATTTGACTAAGTCCAAATTATGTTCTACTATATAGGCACATGAATTTCTCGTTTATGATGTTTGGACCTAATTAATTACCTGGCTCAAGCAAATTAATTAAAGAAATCAAGAGGTAGCTCACGAAATCTGTGGGAAACAAAGAAAAATAAGGCGATGAAAACAAAACCGGTGAGGTCCCTCAAGTGCACCGGCAATTGGCGAAACATACCCCGCAACAAATGAATGTCCTTTTACATAGTTCAAATGGAAGAAAATAAAAACTCTCTCTCTTTTAATTTTTTTTCGTCTCCTTCACTTCTTCTTCTCTTCTTCTCACGCTATTCTGCGGCTTGCTAAAGAATCAAGCTGCCTCCATGTTTCTTGGGTGCTTCGGCTCTCTTAGGATTGCCTCCTTCGCTCCATGGGCCCTCGCAAGAATAAGAAAAGAGAATGTGTAAGAAATACAATTATCAAATATGAGAAAGAAAAAAAAGAATGCAGTGGATATAAACAATGAAGTGAATGGCAAAAAAAAGTAAACAGATATTTAAAACCAAGAATAGCTGGTCAAAAGAGAAACCTAACTACCCTCACCGTTCCTCCTCGGCAACTGTGCCATTTTGTTGTGCACAAAATCTCGTGGAGGTTCGGAAAAATTATTAATAAATAGTGTAGTCGCTGTTATCCCCAAAATCCCGTGACAACAAAAAATATTTTTTTATTTTTGCTACTTATTAACCTGTATAGCGGACAGGGTCGAACTCAGGGAGGCTACAAATCCTGAGGGTTATTCAATTAATCAATAATCAATTAAGAGAAAACAAGAATCTCAAAGGACAACTATCCTTGGGTTTTGTGATTTTTTATCTTTTTAATTTTTTTATTTCATTTTTTATATTTTATGATTTCCAATTTTTTTGTGATTTTGATTTTTGCATTTTTTTTCAAAAATAACATGAAGCAATATTCACAATATCGAAAATACACACACCAACTCTTTTTGTAATTTTTTTAATTAATCAAAAATACTCAGAAAAGTACAAAGAAAATATTTTTTGGTTTTAAAAGTTTTGAAATATTTTTGAGAAATTTTGTGGAATTTCAGATGTTTTTGTATTTTCTAAAAATTAAACAATGAAAAAAATACGAAAATTTGCACAGCCTGGAGTAATTTACAACTTAAAAATATTTTAATACCCAAAACTCCTGACAATTATTTTTAACACAAACTAAAAACTATTATCTACAAATAGGAACTGAAATCACTAATTTTGGATTTTTATAGAATTTTCTATGATTTTTAGAAGATTTTTGATGTTTTTCAATTTTTTTGGGTTTTATGAAGAAATAATGCGTGATAATTGGTCAGAAATTAAAAGATAATGAAATACAACTACTCTATTTTTTTGGAATTTTTGGAACAATATTTGAATTTTTATGAAGTTTGGAATTTCAAACAAGGAAAAATGACATGTTTTGATTTTTTAATAATAATAAATGAAGGCAAAATGCAATGAAAATTTTATGTTAAGAAGAGAATCACATCAGGAGCATAGCACAATTTTTGCAAGATTTTTGGACTAATAAAAACATTTATTTCAATGAAAAGCACAAGCAAATTCAAGTTCTGGAATTCAGGGACTAGTTTGCAAATAGTTCAATGTTTTTGCAGCAAGTAATAATAAGAATAAACAAAGAGAAAAAAATTGCAATTTACCTAGTAAGCATGTGCGGGGCACGCGACTTGAAGTTGACAGGATGGCGCTTTTGTAAATCTCAATACTTTTGAGGCTGAACTTGAAATTTTTCCAATTAATATTTTTTAACCCCACCTAGGGTTCTTCTTCTGTTCACGGAACCAACAGGGGAGTAGTGCCGCCACCGCCCCTTCTCTTCTTCCCCACACGCGGGGCAGTCGGTGGAGGTGCACGCGACGAGCGGAGCTTCAAAGGGCGGTCTGGACGGCAGCGGAGGTCGGCTTCGAGCGACGTGTCGGCGGGAAGATGGCAGAGATGGCAAAGGGTGATGAGGCAGAGCTCGCGCGGTGGAACTACGGGATGGAGGGTACGGCGACGGCCGACAGCTGGGATGGCGTCCACTGCGTGGGCAGCGGGGTGCGACCGGTGGAGCGTCGGCGTGGTGGTCACGCTCCCGCGGTGAAGTCTGGGCATGGCGCTGCCGCTTACAGGTGGCCAAAGGCGGAGGAGGGTGCGACCGGTGGGAGCGCGTGGTCGCGTGATGGAGTGCATGGCTGGAGGTTGGGCTGCGTGCTGCCGCTAGCGACTGCAGCGCACAGGAGGACGAAGGGCGGCGGGGGTGATGTCCCCAGAGCCTGTGGCAATTTTTGTTTTTTTATATTTTTTGTAATTTTTTGTTTGTGATGTAAACAAAAAATAACAAAACAACTTTTCTTATATATTTTTTAATTCCGAAAAAAAGAAAATAAGAGGAAAAAAAGGATATAGAATTTTTTTAATTTTTTTATTTTTATGTTTTTTTATTTTTTAATGATCATGCAAAACAAATGTTAAGGATAAAGAAAACAAATACTTTTTTATTATTATTTTTTAATTTATTTACAAATAAGAAAATGAATGGGGATCCGGCGAAAATGAAGAGATCGAATCCGATCTCCGGCCACCGTACGCGGCCGGAGTTGAGAGATCATGGATGATAGAAATAGAATGCATGGAGATCATGAAAGTGAGATTAAAGATAGAGTCGGAGCGGATCAAAATCGTGATGAATTTTTTTTAGATCTAGAGAAATAAAAATGACGATGGAAATGAAAAAATGCGACGAACTAAACTACGATTAAACTAAGATAAAAATAAGGAGGAAAATGTGGATCTCACCTTAGGAGCGGAAAAGGACCGTGATGGCCTCGACAAGGCCAACTTGCTGTCACCGGACGACTTGGAGACTAGGCAACTTTCTCTACAAAATTTTTCTCGGAGATCAGGCTCCTCTCTCTAAAGATTAATCAAGTTGAAATGAGGGAGAAGGAGCCATATAAATAGAAAAGATAAAATGAAATTTGAATTTTTTTGGATGAAGAGAGATGAAAATTGAAATGAATTTTTGAATTTTTTGGTGCAAGAGAAATGCAAATTGAAAATGAATTTTTGAATTTTTTAATGAAAGGGATAAAAGAGATGAAATTTAAAAAGAGGTAAAGATAAAAAGAGATAAAAGTATTTACACAATTATCTATTTTTTTGAATTTTCGTCACTTTATTGATTTGAATTAAAAAATGTTATTTTTTTATGGTGATTAACTAAAGTAGCAACTATATACATATACTATATACATATATGACATTATATACAAAAGTAAATGAGGAAATTAGCCTTTTTTGTGTTTTAAGAATTTATTATTTTTTTATTTTTTTATTTTTATTTTAAATAATTAGTAAGATTAATTTTAAAGTATGTAAAATACGATATGCACAAAATACATGTGAAAATTACACAAACCTACTCAGAAAACTGACTTTTCAACCGTAACTCCAAAAATTATGAAAATACATCCATTTTAAAGATAATTTAATTTCGAATCCAATGGAAATTAGATTGATTCAGTTTGAGCTCATATGGAGCCAGAATTGGTCTTTCAATTAATGCTTAGTGGCTTTTTCCAAGTATGGCTACTTTTATTCTGTATATGATTTAATTGTGCAATTATTTTTAGTAATTAGAACACATTTTTATTTACAACTTTGGCTTTGGAAGTTAATTGATTTGAGTTCAATTAAGGCACAAATAAATTAGTGTCAGTTTTATACAGATATACACAAAATAAGTGAGAACTATTTACAACAATACACACAACAATTTTTTTTGGATCTTCTGCTTAAGGACCCTTATCTCCCTCTACTTTATTCCTGGTCGGTCATGTCAAGTCTTGACCTTATCTCGGGGTTCGGGTCAGCCTGTATACAGTCTTCCTTTTTTTATTTTCTTTACTTTATTTTTTTCTTTTCTTTTCTTTATTTTATTTATTTATTTATTTATTTTAGGTTAAAATTGGTAAGAAGTGTGCAATATTTACACACAGATGCAAGTTAGTAAGAATATGGAGTTAGTGTTTTATGCAGGTGTTTTATAAGGGATTTTAAGCTAAAATAAATGAATAAAGATGATGAATCGCAGATTCATCATGCATCTTCATTGTGTATAAATTTCATTGCATTTTATTTTTATTTGCTATTATTAAAAAATCAAAAACTCTGCATTTTCCCTATTAGAATTAAAAAAATCATAAAAATTTAAATATTACGTAAAAAAATCCAAAAAATAGATTAGTTTTATTTTTGTGTGTTCTATTTTCTATCCAAATTTTGTGCATTAATTATTCATAAAACTAAAAAATACAAATTACTGAAAATCTTAAAAAAATCATATAAAATTGTAGAAAAAAATAAAAAGAGAAAAATTTCACAAAACCAAGGTAACAAAGCACCTAGAGCTTCTTGTGAGTAAGATTGGCGCAGTTCACAGTGTGAGTACAACAACCGATACCTCTACTAGGGAGCAGACTTCTTCCACGCAGAAGAGTAGCGGAGGACCATCCGCAGTTCGACATGTCTACTACATGCAAACACCTGTTCAAGTTCAACAACATTCACATCAGATAGTTCCGTACCAACAGGAAGTAGCCTACATTCCTGAGCAACAATCTCCACCTCCACCTGTCCTTCAGGAGGTGTATGACATCTGGTTTGACCGTGAGTGAAACCAATGCCGTCCATCAGGGCAAGGCTAGTTGCGTTCACAACAGGATCAGAGACCCGCCCACGAGTTTCAGGGAGGCGTCTGCAGCAGTACTAGCACAAGCAGTTCCAGCCTTACTATCAGTCTCCACCACAGTTCCAAATCTGGAGACAGGGCCAGCCACAACAACAATCTATGTATTTTCCTCATCCTAACCAGCAACAGACTGCATATTATGGACAGTTATCCTCCTCCTCGTCCTCATTATTAGAATCCGTATGGTTTCCAACAACCTCCGTACTATCAGTCTCAGCGAAAACCAGTCAATGAGCAACCTGAGGCCCCTTCAGTCAACCCAGCACTGGACCAACATGCATTGCTCATGAAGAACATGAACGAACTGATTCAGTGGATCAACGACCTGACCACCACCAAGACACTGATTTCAGCACAGGTCGAAGCCAACCCCAATAACTTCAGACGCAAGGAGCAGGTAGCTAATAGCCCACCTACCCTCGAGACAGGTATGCCCCTTGATTTTACATGATTATCTGACGCCATTCATCTCATGAGCAGTAGAAGATTGGAACCGCCTATGCACCAGTCGGGGTTGGGAGATCAAACCACTGAGAGAGCATCATCTTCTACATCATCTCCTTCACCAGCATTCGAGAGGCCCAGTGTAGCAGCACCCAAGTCTGGAGTTTTACTGCCTTCACCACCACCTTCACCAGGCAGATGTAGATCACCATCAGCAAGGGAGAATATACCTGTCGTGGATTCTTCCTCTTCAACAGCAACAACATCCCGTTCTATTTTAGATTCTGTTTTTCCTCCATCTAGTTTGGACAATGCTGTACATACTGATTCTGATTGTCCTTTTGTACATGAGGATTCTACTTTGAATAATGGAAATGAACGTTTGAATGTTTAATCTGATTCCATGCCACTTCCTTCTGCTCTCAAATCTAAGAAAATTCAAAAATAAAAAACAACCCTATCTGAACTTGGAGTGGTTGAGATCTTACAAAACCTCTTTTTCAAGATGCCACTACTTAAGGCCATGTAATACATGCCCACAGTAAAAAAAGGAATGAAAGAAGCATGTACACAAAAGCATCAACAAGGCAGATCATACAAAAGAAAACAAAGAAACACATCTTGACCATGTTCACAGTTCATGCCATCAGTAACCTCCCGCCTAAAAAGAAAGATAAGGGAGCACCTCACATCCGTTGCCATATCTTTGATCAAGAATTTGACTGTATTCTTCTCGATAGTAGTTCCTCCATTAATCTCATTCCTTCTTCTTTACTAACTGAATTTCGGTTAGGGCCTCTTACAACAACCAGAATAATCCTTCAGTTTGCTTATAGATTGATTAAGAGGTCAAAAGGTATTTTAGAGGATGTTATTGTAACGGTACAGGGAATGAAATTCCCTTTTGATTTTGTTGTCATGGATATGGACACACTTGCACCGTTACTGCATACCTCAATCATACTAGGTTGACCGTTCCTCCGAATGGCTGAAGCAAATGTTGATTATGGTACTGGAGAGATCATCTTTCACTCTCGTAGTGACAAGGTAAAATTGAGACAATCTCTGATCCTAGGCCATCACCGCCACCAGCAGCAGATGAAACAGAGAAAGTTATATCAGAGCTAGATGACTGTAATTTTCTGGCTGAATTCGAAGATACATATCTTTTCACTGATTTTATAGATACCAGGAGTTCCTTTCCCAAAAGGACTCTATGGAAAGCACAGTCGACATGAGTTCCCTTGGTGGTCCAATTGAGCTAGTTGCTGATGGGCAGTTTGAGTTGATTTCTGAGGATCAAGTTGAGTTTTTAGATGCACCTTCTGATATTCCTTTAACACACCTTTCTGAGATTACTTATGATATGCCTCTTTTTGAGAGTTCTGAGGTACAAATATCTGAGCCATTCGTTGAATTTCCTGAGTTATGTACATATGAGAGACATCTTTATGAGATTATTGCTGAGATATCTAAGCCGTTAATTGATAAGAATACTGAACACCCTGATGAGCCCCTCCTTTTTGAGCAGTGATCATTCATTACAGATCTATCAGAGATTTTACTTGCTGAGCCGTTAGTAGCCAAGGTGGACAATCCACAAAATACAGATCATATACCGTCTACCAGTACATTAGCAGTGGTTATTGTAGAGCCAATTCAAACCCCATCCGAGCTCAAGGTTTTACCATCAACGTTGAAATATGCCTTCCTTGCCGATCCCTCCCAAATGTTTTCGGTCATCCTCAACTCGTAGTTGACCACTGAACAAGAATCACGTGTGCTAGAGGTTCTTGAGAGAAACCGGAAGGCCATAAGATGGAATATCTCAGATCTCCGTGGGATTAACCCAGCTTTGTGCTCACATCATATCTACCTTGAGGATGACTGTAAACCCTCCCGTGAATGTCAGCAACGTCTAAATCCAAATCTAAGGGAGGTTGTTATGAATGAGATCAGAAAATGGTGTGATGATGGCTTTATATATCCCATTTCGGATTCCAAGTAGCTCATCCCTTTACATGTGGTCCTGAAGAAATTCGGGATTACTATCGTAAAGAATGACCGTGGTGAGGAGATTTCGACCTAGGTACCTACTTCATTGCATGTCTGTGTAGATTACCGACACCTGAACTCAGTTACTAAGAAGGATCACTTTCCGTTTCCCTTTATTGATCAAATTATTGAGAGGTTGGCAAGGAAAGAGTTCTTTTTCTTCTTGGATGGGTACTCGGGATACAACCAAGTTTCTATCCCTCCCAAGGATCAGGAGAAAAGTACATTCACTTGTCTGTTTGGCACCTACACCTTTAGACGGATGCCCTTTGGATTCTGTACCACCCCCGCTACATTCCAAAGGTGTATGTTGGCCGTTTTCACCGACATGGTGGGTAGTTTCCTTGAGGTCTTCATGGACGATTTCTTGATCTACGGGGATAGTTTTGACACATGTCTTGCTCATTTAGATCGATTTCTTCAACATTGCTGTGAGGTAAACCTAGTGTTCTCGTGGGAGAAGAGTCACTTTATGGTGACTAATGGGATTGTATTGAGCCATGTCATCTCCAAACATGGTATGGAGGTTGACCCGGCTAAGATTGATGTGATTTCCAAGTTAGAGCCATCGTAGAATTTGAAGCAGTTGAGGTCATTTCTGAGACAAGTAAGATTCTATAGGCGATTCATAAAGGACTTCCGCAAGATCGCTAGACCTTTGACTGAGCTTCTGTGTAAGGAGAGTGATTTTGTTGTCGATGAGAAAGTCCTCCTTACATTTAATCAGATGAAAGAAATGGTTACTAGTGCTCCTGTCTTACAACCATCGGATTGGTCTCTTCCTTTTGAGATTATGACGGACGCCTCAGATTTCGCAGTTGGAGCTGTTCTAGGACAGAGAAGGGATGGGATACCATTTTCTATACACTATGCTAGCAAGACTTTGGATGAAGCACAACGAAATTACATAGTTACAGAGAAGGAGACGTTAGTAGTTGTGTTTGGGCTAGAGAAGTTCAGATCTTACCTCATCGGTTCCCACGCTATTGTATACACAGATCACACTGCCATACGATACTTGCAGGAAAAGAAGGATGCCAAACCATGCCTTATTAGATATATCCTCCTTCTCCGAGAATATGATTTAAAGATTCGAGATAAAATAGAGTAAAAAATGTTGTGGCAGATCACCTTTCTCGTATCATGGATGCAGAGACCTTTGAGAAGAACATGATCCATATTTCCAAAACCTTTCTAGATGAGGCCATTTTGTCCGTGGACTCACTCCCATGGTATGTGTATATTGTGAACTATCTTGTCTCAAAGAAAGTTCTACAAGATTGACCGAAGTACAAGGTAGACAGATTTCTGTCATAGATTCATTATTACCAATGGGAGGATCCATACCCATTTCGCGAGGGTGGAGATTGTATCTGGAGAAGGTGCATTCCTCAGGAGGAACACACCAGTGTACTTGAGCACTGTCACAAACTAGAATTTGGTGGGAATTATTCGGGGAAATGCACGACTGCAAAGGTTTTATAGAGTCGCCTATGGTAGCCCACATTGTTTAAGGATGCTACAGAGTATGTTTGAGGTTGTACCGACTGTCAGAAAATGGGAGGAACCATTGGTTCCAAAGATACCATGCCCCTAAGATACATACAGATTTCTGATGTTTTTGATGCTTAGGGCATAGACTTCATGGGCCCATTTCATGTCATTCAGGGATTTCAGTACATCCTACTCTCCGTGGATTATGTTAGTCGATGGGTGGAGGCTATCCCCACTCGAGCCATAGATAGTCGAACAATATGTTCCTTTCCTAAGGACCACATTATTGCACGGTTCAGGATTCCCAAAATACTAATTTCAGATGGGGGAAGCCATTTCATTAATAGAGAAGTAAAGAAGCTTGTGAAGGAGTACGCCATTGAGCATAGAGTTGCGTGTCCTTACCACCCTCAAACTAATGGTCTGGCAGAAATTTCAAATAGGGAGATTGAGATGATATTGCAAAAACTTGTATGTCTAGATAAAAAGAACTGGTCCAGATGCTTGATTCAGTTCTATGGGCATATCAGACTGTGTACAAGTCTCCTTTGGGTATGTCTCCCTACAGATTGGTGTATGGAAATCCATGCCACCTGCCAGTGGAATTAATTCACAAATCTTTATGGGCACTCCGCTTATGAAATCTTGATTATGAGAAGGTAGGAAAGAACGGGAAGTTGGATTTGAATAGATGCTGGAATTCAAAGACTTTGCATACGATAACTCACTCATGTATAAGGAGAAGGTCAAGCGTTGGCATGATAAACATATTCGAAGGAGGAATTTCTCTCCTGATCAGAAAGTTTGGTTATTTGATGCTAAGTTGAAGCTGTTTCCAGGAAAATTGAAAAGCAAATGGTCAGGACCATTCGTTGTGAGAGATGTGCGTGACAATGGGAGTATTGTCATATCTGGGTTGTCATCTGACACACAAC
The DNA here is from genome assembly GCA_037367405.1 of Ottelia alismoides. Classification (NCBI taxonomy): domain Eukaryota; kingdom Viridiplantae; phylum Streptophyta; class Magnoliopsida; order Alismatales; family Hydrocharitaceae; genus Ottelia; species Ottelia alismoides. The sequence continues at coordinate 28,890 of JAZKJV010006797.1, read as the reverse complement.
CATTGGTTGTCTACAGACAATTGCTGAAGCCATACTAGATCATGATACATTCTTGTCCATTGTTGATTCTATATCTATGATATTAGATGATTATCTTTTGATTCCATCTTCTGCGTCTGATACATGAGCTGACAACCTCTTGTATATCCTTTCATTTCATTCTTTCTTCTCTCGTTTTATCATTCACCCCTTTTCTGTGTGTATATATGCTATACTTAGGATGTGCTTTATCCTAAGTATAGGGGGGGTGAATAATTTGTGTTTTTCATATTCATCCGGTTCATTACTCCTGTTGTTGCCTATACTTAGGGATACTTTACCCTATGTATAGGGGGTGATGTTGTTCATATCCTCTCTTTTGTGTTTTATTCTTCTGTTCTCTCAATTGTCCCCCAACTTATTGATATTCTATACTTAGGGCTATTCTACCCTAAGTATAGGACGGCAAGTCGAGCCGTTGAGTCCATACATTCTCTTCATCGGTTTTTCCCTTTTGTACAATCTTCTAGTTAGGCTTACTTGATCCTAAGTATAGGGGGACCACGATTCTATATCATGACTCCAAGTCGAGTCGTTGTCGCATAGGAGTCTTTTCACTTTTCTATACTTAGCACAAGTTATGTCTTCCTTTGCCGCTCTCTGATCACTATGAGGACATAGTTCGAGCTAAGGGGGGTGTCATATATATTGTATTTATACTTTAGACATAACTCGTCCTTTTAAATACGATTATTTTTGGGTTATGTATATAAATTCGTAAAATTCACGTGTGTATATAGACTTGGGTCACCTTTCAAAAAAAAGAGCAACAGAAAAACAAAAAAAATCCCTGTATATACTTGCATATATTTTACTAACTCTTTTCCTAAAAAAACCATAAAAACTACAAAACCAAAAGTCTATAAAAATTTGCATAATTAAAATTTCAAAAAAAAAATCTTTTCACATGTGCATCATTTTTTCCCCAAAATCCATAAAAAATTCAAAATTTGAAATTTTTTCAAGAGAGAGAGAGAGATTTTGTTTTATTTTTGCATTGTACATATTTTCTTGCACTTGCATGTGCATTTTTTAGGATAGTATTGACATTTAAACTATGTATGGAATAAAATTGAAGAATGGAGATTAGTTGGACCTTAATCCACTTAATTTCAGAGGAATTGATGAAATCATTTTTCATACTTGTAATTCGCTAAAATTAACCCCCTAGCTTGGACTAAGTGTCAATAAAAACCAGACAAAATCTTGTAAATATCAGAATCATTGAATATACTAAAAATACAAAAAATAGCAAAACTAAAATTCGTGGTGTTTTTACCCTTAAAAATACACTCAAAAATATTTTCTGTCTTTATTTGACCTCATCTCCGTTTTTGGCCAACATGAAACTTATAGATCTCATCGAGATCTACAACTTTTATGTTTTGAGTTTTTCCAAATTCGATCGTTTTCCCCTTCATTCCTTCAAATCTTTGTCGCAATAAAATGAATTGGGCCACGTGGCACCTTCTGGTTGCGCCACGCGACCCGCTTCATTGCGCGCCACGCGTCACCTCCTCTCTGTCGTCCGATGGCCTTCCTGCTCTCCTCATCGCCACCATTCATCCCGCATCTTATTTCAACCATTCGATCGAAGTCCAGCCTTCATCACATCCATTCACTTCCGCCTTACTCTCCACTCGCCACATGTCGGCTTTATCAACCGCTGCATCCACTTTTAATCCTCAAATCACGGCCGCATGCATACCTCACATCTTCAGCCCTTCGATCAAGCACTGGATACCATCACATCCATTCATGAGTGCCTCTCTACCCGCTCGACACGTGGCTAACCCCTTAACCGTCAATTAAGTGCCTCACTGATATAATCGGGACCACTCAAGCGTGCCTCTTTCTCAACCGTTGGATCACGAGATCCAACGGTCAGAAACCCATCTCCTTCCTCCGACTGGCACTCTAACCCACGATAACCACCTCACAGAACCGCCTGCCCCTTCCCTTTTCCTCCGAGTCTTCGTCCACCATCTCTATTCCCGACACCTCTATGACTTAGACCGGTCGTCCAACATCCTCGCGAGCGTCCACTCATTCCACAACTCCCCTCCGCTCGCTCCCTATCCTTCCAGCAAAGCACACCCATTGTCATCATAACTACCTCCGTCACTCCTTAAATACCCCATCTCCGCCCCATGTTTCCGGGTCCACCTTTATGTGGGGAGTAGCCCAGCAATCCTCCGCCCCTCGGTGACAACGAGAGGGCGACACAGAGCGCAAAGACAACCATCCCCTTTGATGTTGACCCCTGGCTCATCACGGCCAGGTTCATGATGGCGCAACCACGCCTAGCTGCTCCGAGGGGTCGCTGGAGTCCAGCGATGACCCGAGCTCCCCTCGGAGCTCAAGCATAGACCACAACCTCCATCTCCGACCAGGTAAGCCTCTAACTTCTTTCCCTGTATATTCTCCCTATTTCTTTGAATTAATTAGGACTCTACACGCTAGTACATCCTCCATTAACTGCCTCGTGAGCTTCACCACACTATCCCCATTCACGTGTTTGCTCCAATCATCCAATTCTTCCTCCATAACCTAAGATCTCATCCGACCCAACTCCTCCGGTCTCGCCGGAGAAGATCAATTGGCCACCGCCTTCTTCATCCCCCTCATGGCCAGCCATCCCATGCACTTCACTTCCACCCTTCGCACAAAGCTTTGTCTTGTTGTTATTAACAATGCATGTCTTAAAACCCTTCAATGGCCGGACCCCATCGAAGCTGACTTCGCAACTCTCATCTCCGGCATCTGAGCGCCGATGGCCTTCTTCCAAAGCTCCGTCATCTTCCTCGAGCATCAAAGATGGCTGCTGCATCTTCATATGACCCCCAACATAACAGATCCAGAGGAAGAGGGAGGTGGAGCTGCGGTTGCTTCGCCGAAGGTCCGATTCCTCCACCAGTTGTAGCCAAAGAGGAAGAAGCAGATGCCGTTGGATGCTCCTCTCCAGAGCTCATCCAACGGCGCATAAAGAGCCACGTCGATACCCTGCGTAACCTCCAGTAACCGCACGATCCCAATGATCAGACGATCTTAGTTGGTCCATGTGTCAGCTCGCAAAGTTCTTCCGAGCCTCCACCGGATTCTTCAATATTACAGATAGGTCCAGAGTCATGTGCTTACCATGTGTGCATGGGGTATTTTGCATTTATACCCTCGTGTGTTTTTATAATTACAAAAATACCCCCGCACGTGTGGATTATTTACAGGGAAGGTCTTGAACTTTCTTTTATTTTCATTTTAGTCCCTCACAGGGACCTGTTTGCTATTTATCTTTCATATTTTCTTGCATTTATGCCCCTGGCTTCACTTGTGCATATCTTGAGCATCCTAGCTCCGATTGAGTCGATTTCAATGGTATTTTGAAGCTCATTTCATGGTCTCCTTGATGGTATATTTATTTTAGAATTGACAATATGAATTTCCATGTATTTCTTCAATAGCTTAGTGTCTTCATTTCAATGCTTCTCATGCCTTATTTTTTATATCAATGAAAATAGCTTAAGTATTTGACCCTGATTTGACCTGTGATTAAATGGCTCAAGTATTTTTGTATTTCATGCATATTTTTGTGTTGCATTTCATCACATCCATTTGCATGATAAAAAGAAAATAAAAATAAATGCATATTTCCATGTTTACTTAATACATCTTGTTTTGTCTTCCTGCTTTCATCGACCTACGTTTATCCGACACTTAGTTAAATTAATTTAAATCCAAAATATCACGAGAGAGGCTCGTGTCCCTGAGTTCGACCTTGGGCTTGCCCAAGAAAAATATAAATACGACCATTTGATTCTATTGACATATCAATTAAATGGTTTTTGACGGACCGAATTTAGCCCGACTGCAATGACATATGAGTGTTAATCCTACACTATTAAAGGGCTAAATTTGTGGGCCGTCAAATGGCACCGTTGCCGGGGACACGACTCATCTTTTGTCTTGGTTGTATTTTTATTTATTTAATTAAGTGTTTCTTTTACGTAGGTCAATTTGTCCATTCGTCTTGCATTATAAAAATTTTTCTTTTAGATTGATATCTAACATTTGCTTTTGTGACAAGGCCCTTGATGTTCAAGGAGGCGAGAAGCAGGTGCTTCCCCGCTATGAGGAGCCGCAAAAGCATTCTTGGAGCAAGTCGAAAAGAAAGAAAAAAATGTCATTTTCCATATCATTTCATCTCTTGTAATAATCGTCTTTATAGCGGTCTTCGATCGAAGACTCGTGCTTGTAAATTAACGAATTATATGTGGTTGTGTGGGGATCGTCCCCACTTGAGTGTCGACCTAGGATCAGGAACGCAGCTCTTCGAGCTTTTTCACATTTTTATTTTACGTGCTTGCTCGTAGGCAGGACACACTTCTAATATAGACACACATAAATATCGCTTCACTTAGCCAAATTAAAAGATATTCTTCCCCGCTAATAGAAGCATGTTAGGTGTAGTTTTTGATCGACTTGCATACATATCATTTTGGTTTTCAAAACAGTCCAAGTTTTTACGTATTTTTGCCACGGCATTGCTTGTTTTCTCGCTTAGCCTAGATCATGATTTTTATCGATTACATAGTTTTTCTCAGATTCTCCTCCTAGCTTGATCACCTAGGCTAATGGAAAATGGGAATGAGTGGTAGACGATGATTGCTTGGTTTATGTGCTCACCTTAATTCAGTGATAACCTTAAGCAAAATAATTGGGTCTGTTAATTGCAGGTCAACCTAAAATGGAGTCAAATCTTGTTTTGGAGAGCAACACCCTTGTTTACGCAATTGGTTCTACTTGACATTTTCTTTCACGTAAAATAGAATGTTCTAATCACCAATAAAAATGACAAGATAATAAACCAACACCTGTTGGTTTCATGTGTGAGTTGGTGAATCAAAGGGTTTTTGCATGCTTGTTTGAGCCTTGTTTGCTCCGACATCCTCCCATGAGCCTTAGATACTCCATTGATCTCTGAAGATTCATCCACTTACTTGTATATCCATCCATCTTATTTGTTCACCTCGGGTCTCTCCCTACATCAAATCTCAATCTTTATACTTAGGCTATTCTCAGCCTAAGTATAGGGGGGACCCAAATCCCCGTGATTTTATATACTCATCTTTCCTTGCCTCAATACTTAGGTTATGTCTAACCTAAGTATAGGGGGAGCCCTCCTTAGTTCTCGTATATTTTTCTATATTTAAATGGACCTATGGACTTGTATCATCTAGTGCTATGATGACATAACAAAGTTTAAGTATAGGGGGTATACCGTATATACAATATGTGTACTTTAGCTATATTCTGAAAATTTGAAAAATTTAAAACTTTTTGGCTAAAGTAAAATCCTTTGAACTAAGTGGACAAAATTATTTTCAAGGCTTTCTATATTATGTTACACTATTTTTATAGAAAATATTTTTGAAAATGATTTGAAAAATGAGTTTCTCTTGTTTTGAAAAATCTTTTGAAAATGTTTTGAAAATCTCTATTTGTGTGACTTAGTATTGAAAACTCTTTCCAAGGAAAGTTGAGTTTAATCTGTGTTCTAACCTCTAATTAAAATTCCATAAAAATGAGAAAATTTCAAAATCCTTTAAGAGTCATTAGTGACTACTAAGCTCAAATAAGTATCCACGTTCAGTGAGGGTTCTCCCTTAGCAGAGTAGGTGGTTTAGAGGACATCGCGTAAGGCCCCGTCCTCAAGCAACGGGCTCCGGCTTGTACTTATACCTATACTGGCTGAACGCAGATGCATCTACTCATTTTAGTTTAAGCAGTCATGTTGTCTTTTAAAGTCTTCAAAAAAAAGTTTTTGAATGAAGGAGTTGGATTAAATCCTCTAAATTCACACTTCCACCCAGGATCTGAAATGTTCAAGAAAGCTTGATTTATGAGGTCTTGAGATTTTAGGTTAACCAGCCTTAGCCATCAGGGTCTTAGACTTGATCATCCACATTCCCCTAGATTTCTGGATTTACGTGCTATATTGCATGCTTAGTCTCCGACCTTAAGAATATGATCAGCACATCACATGCACGACTGCGGTTTCGATGAGATGAGTTGACTCTTCACTTGAGGGACTGGGATGAGGCATTCGAGTCTGGAATTGATCTAATGATGCTCGAGGATGGGATAAAATCTTTGAAGGCTTCATAAAACCTGAGTGTCAGCAACTTTAGCTAGTATGAGAACTTGGTTCTTATACTAATCTCTTGACATTGACCTTAGTGCCAGGGTGTGAAATAAACAAAAATGTTGATCAGTGTGTGCCAACTCTTGGTAAAAGCAGTGGAGCTAGCCAAAAAATACTACAAAGCAATGAAATGTCAAAGAAAAGCTCTCACTCCATACAAAGGCAAATATCAAAGAGCTTCCACCAAAGGCGAGCGCTCCCAACCATTTCAAAGTGTCCACTTGGACCACCGCTATTAGGACCAGGAGTCGGGCTTGCACCAAAAAAGGGCTCTGCATCGTAAATGCTCAAGTCTGGGTGTAGAAGGTATGATAGGTACTCAAAAAAGACACACCTCGATGTATTCCCAAGAAAACAAGTGTAGACGACTCCAACTTCTCTCGACGGACGCACTGATCAACACCAAAAAAATGTGTTGCGTAATAAGGCACTAGAGAGAATCCTTGTTCCAATGAGAGGGAGAGAAGAAATGACACAATCCTATACCCTCCATCACTGGCCTTCCATCTACACTTTCAAGTCAGACAACTAAAGAGACGGTGGACTGGATGCAAGATTTGATTTATTCCCCAGTGTTGAGGATTGGGTCCTTAGGAGAATTTCTTGGACCAAGACCTTGGGTGACGTTTTGACTCTACTCTCGTGAACACAATCAACACTCAATGTCATATCCTTAGTTTATATGTACATCAGAGAGAGTCTGGATAACTAGAGGAATTGGTTGCCTCTTGATTAAGGCTGGGTTGAGCTCTAAGATTTTGGATCTCTAAATTTGAGAAGACTTGAACAGATCGGATCCTGTACGCACATGCACAAGGGGGTTAATCCAGCTCATTCCTTTCCTTTGATGCTCGAGGACGAGCATAGTTTAAGTATAGGGGGTTGATGAAACCATGTTTCATGCTTGTAATTCGCTGAAATTAACCCCTAGCTTGGACTAAGTGTCAATAAAAAACCAGACAAAATCTTGTAAATATCAGAATAATTGAATAAACTAAAAATACAAAAAATAGCAAAACTAAAATTCGTGGTGTTTTTACCCTTAAAAATACCCTCAAAAATATTTTATGTCTTTATTTGACCTCATCTCCGTTTTTGGTCAACATGAAACTTGTAGACCTCACCGAGATCTACAACTTTCATGTTTTTGAGTTTTTCCAAATTTGGTCGTTTTCCCCTTCATTCCTTCAAATCTTTATCGTAGTAAACTGATTGGGCCATGTGGCACCTTCTGGTTGTGCCACGCGACCCGTTTCATTGCGCGCCACGCGTCACCTCCTCTCCGCCGTCCGATGGCCTTCTTGAAGGATATGGGATAATCCTCAAGCGCATCGCGGAAGCGTGAGCATCGTATCGAATACGACGAAGAACGACTAGTTGTTCTATGCAGCAAAAAATTAAAAAATTTTCATGTGACGAAACCACATGATCCAAGAGCACTTCTCGGATCATTTCGTCTAAACCACAAACAAGTAATAGGATTACCTCTTGAAGCGTGGTTGCGATCGAGTCTCTAAACGAAGAGACCTCCTGTCTCAAGTCCGATCCGACGAAGGAGACGCTTGCGAGCGCGGGGATGAATTGCGTGCTTCTCGCAATCCATGTTGATGATCCAAGTGGCGGATCTCCTGATCTCGACACACGAGATCCGACGTCTTCTTCACGAGAGAGGCGCACCGAAGGAGACGGAGATCCACGAGCAAACGATCGGGCAGCATAACGACGATGCTGCGGCGATGGAGACTCCCTCTAGTGCATCCATTGTGGACGGCCATGAGAGAGGATGAGAGAGGGCTGACATGTAGAGAGAAAGAGAGAGAGAGAGAGACTTATGTTCTCTTGCGTCTCAAGAAGAGCAAAGGGGTACCCTTCTATAGATAATATTTTGGGATCCATGAATCTCAATCCATGGGCAACACAAATACAATGGCTCCAATTGATTTGTGTTTCTTTTAATGGCCAAGATTTGTGTTGGAAAAAACCAACAACAAATAATTTCATTTAGATTAATTATATATTGATAAATCAATATAATTCAATCACCAAATTAAATCAAGTAACATAGGAGATAATGGAAAGGAGGCTCCTTCCTTCCATATAGGAAGAGTGGACAGACACCCTTTCCTTTAGGGATTGGTGGCCGTCCCCCTCTCCTATTAGGAAAGGGGGAATCTCAATGCAATCTCAAGATTGCATGATTCCATATGTCTCCAATTATTTACAATAATTATTGTAAATTATTCTACAAAATAATTCATAATCATTTTCTGAATATTGCAATCTTGCCATTGGAAAATTGTGAATCACATTCACAACCCAAAATAAAATGTAAATTACATTTTCAATTAATTGTCCAATGTGAATCCAATTCACATCAACATTTAATTAACAAATGTAAATTACAAATAGCTCCCTCTTATATATTATAAATCACATTTATAATATATGTGATTAATATGGATAATACTATCCACATTATTCAATATCCATGATAATTAAATCACATTTAATCATCTTGGATCTCTATTCTCATGTGCCCAAATAATATGAATCACATTCACATTATTTACATATTTGATAATCAAATCACATTTAATTATCTAAGATAGCTCTCTTTATAATATGAATCGAATTCATATTAATCATGATAATTAAATCACATCTAATTATCCATTTTCTCAATGCTCGGATACATATATCAATAATGAAATTATCCTGAACTCTTTCAAGGATAATGTGATTTCTCCGTGAATACTTGGAGATAAGGAAATGGTGATTATATTGTTCCAAGTATAGTGACTTGGATATTGAGATCACATCTCAATTCCAGATCTCGGGCCACCCATAGATTCTTGATTAAATCAAGACCGCAAATCTAATCATCCCATTGCATCTGAATCACATTCAGATCAATGTCTAAGATTAGAGTACTTCTCTGCTGAGAGGAGTCACTAAAATCCAGACCTGTTTCATCACTCCCTAGGAATAGAAGCGTCATGGTTATACAATCGCTTATGATCACATCATCCTAAGGTATTCCCAATACCTGTACATCCTGCATACTGGAAGACTCAGAATAAACCTGAAGTATAAGATCAATTTTACACTATCTACTTCAGAGTTTTATCATTAATTTTCTCATTCAATCATTGGGAGTCAGTATCGATCATATACTTCCAAAAGCATATATCATACCTAGGTCTTGATCATATACTTTCGAAAAGTATATATCAAACCTACAAATTCAGTCAAGCTTCCAAAGCGAGACGACCGTGCACGGAATTTGATTCTTCCCAATATCTCATGTCTTCCGGTTCGGTAACTGAACCTGCATGATCCCTTTGAGAGATCGTATTACTCATATACCCTTGCATACACGCCAACACGCCGGTGTATAGACCTTGATTAGGTCATCAACCTATTGGTCTGCCAAATGTAGATACTCAAACATATAGTAACACATCTGTCTCCGATCAGAGGATGCATGCCTATATCATGCCAGCATATGATATAGGACTTTGGTTATCTCGATCTCGTTAAGTTAACTCTTTGACCTAACTAATCTGACACCTCCGAATCTCTATTCCTATGCAGAGGACCCTCATCAAGAGGTCAGTCTGTTATCAGCCTAACTGAGAAAGGATTGCCATTTCCTACTCAGACTGGAGATCATCTCTTAACAATCATTTAGTGGTGCTTGGTGAGTCCTCAATCTAACTCTTTAGATGTTCATCCAAGCACCATCCTCTATGATTAAGTATTTGAATCAACTGCTGTATGATCATCAAGATGGCCATGGTACATAACCCTAATTGTACTAAGGGACCTATTATGCAAATTATGTATTCTTCATTTCAGATTAGGGAATGATATTCGCAGTAACATTTATTGCATAATGGCTCACCGTGGGCTTGCATGTCCAACAATCTCCCACTAGCCCAAAGAGCCATTAATGGGCTAATCATTTAAACCCACACTCATGTGACAATCATAGGCTAATTAGAAAATAGCTAGCTAAGCTGATCAGTCACACTGTTCCCAAGAGACTATGCCAAGTCCTTTTATGTCACTTGCATATCTTCTAGTGACAGTGTTCGCATCCAATGCGAATGTTGCATCTTATGCAACCAATACTCAATACGGTCAAAGCAGTCATAGCGTCCTTGATACTACTGCTCAAACCAGTATTACCATAATACTTATCAGAATACCCTTATTCCCGGAGATCTCTATCTCCTAAGGTATCCGTAGTTAAGACCTTTTAGATCACTATCTATAAAGTCTTAATTTCTTGAAGATAAGACTTTGAGATCACTATCTCAAAAGTTTTGCCTTCTATGAAGATATAGTTATTAATGCAATCACGTGTTTTATCACCATAGCAGGATTAGTAACAGTTTACTACTCCCACTGCATGGTAGACATCTGGCTTTTGTACACATCTAGCATACACCCGACTTCTTGGAACTGATGTACAAGGGCAAGCAGTTTGCATTCACATCCTCAACTCTTTGAGGTGCTATCCCTTTAGATAGGTCAGTACCATATCTTTGAGGAAAAGAAGCCTTTCTTGGATTTTTTTCCAGAAAATGGAAATGTCCAAGGTGTACTATTAGTGTGACTGTCCCAATACCCTTTTCTCTTTGCTTCTGAACAATTTCAGAACTAAGATCTAAGAGGTATCCTTGATATCATATCTCGAGGTATTGAACAACCATATTATAAAAGACTTATTATTATCATCCTTATATCATTCCAAATGATTATAATATTATCTACATTTAGCATGATGAACACAATGGCACTCCCACTAAGCTTCACATGGTTCATCAAGATTTTATCTGAAATCATAACATTTATAATTTCATCAAATCTTATGTTCCAACTACAAGAAGCTTATTTGAGTCCAAAGATGGAGTTCTTTAGCTTGCACACCTTGCTTTCCTCAACCATGAAGCCCTGGGGCTACATCATATGAATATCCTCAGAGAGGTATTCATAGAGGAATGCAATCTTGACTCACATCATGAAGATGTCATAGTCAAGTTGTGTAGCTATAGTTAGCAATATTCTGATGGGTTAAAGTAAGGTCACTGGAGAGCAAGTATCATCGCAAGCGATGTCTTCTCTTCGGTGTGTAGCTCATGGCTACGAACCGTGCTTTGAAGGTCTCTACCTTCTCATCAGGTTCCCTCTTTCTCTTGAAGATCCATTTACACCATAATGGGTCTTACCCATATAGTTGGATCCTCGGGTCTATATACAACATTTATATATGAAGTCTACTTTAGACTTTATTGCTAACATCCATCTTTCCATGATATGATCTTCAGAAGTATCATCTCATGAAGTCAGATCATTGTCAGATTCAAGTGACACATGGAATCCATCCTCAAACTTATTTGAAGAGGTATTAATGTTTAATCTTTAATTGTCTATTTAGTTTCCGATTTCAAGAGCCTCATTATCTTCTCAAGATTAAATGAGTTCCTTTACTTCATTTTCATCTTGATTCTCAAGAGAGTCATCCTCTAAGAATCACATTCTCAGAGATGAGATCCTTTAAGAATCTCAAGGTCATAAAGTAGGTATCCAATACCATCCTTTATTTTCCTAATGAAGTAGCACTCTCCAGTGCCAGATTCCAGCTTAATCACATGGAACCTTATTAAGGATATATATAATGTAGTCTCTACCACATATATATATACCTGGAAATTAAGAGATAATTATGCTAAGATTAATCATTGATCAAATCATGTCACACATGATCAATTGTATCTCCCTACAACTCTATTGAGTTAAGGTTCATTAGGAGGATTGAAATAGGAATGATATTCACATCTCCATAAGGTATTCCTTGAATTCATCTAATAGGTACAAGCTACCTTGGTTAGATCAAATTCATTTCATCTTCCTTCAATCTTTGGTTCTAAACCAAAATTGTGAAATCTTTGAACATTTCAAAGTTTTCTAAGTGAAGAGAAGAAATCTCATATCACAAATAATCATAAATAGATATCACATATCCATAATGTTTACTATGATATAGATGATTCACATACATCAATATGTATGAAATCCGGAATACCTTGACATCTTACACCTTTCCCAAAGAAGGGTGTATTGGACATTTTACTTTGAATACCATATTCATAAGTATGCAAGTTTTGAAATTTTAGACATTCTAAAGTTTCATATCTTACTTCTTTATTGATCTCATCAACAGACATATGTCCAAAACATTATGCCAGATCATTGTCAAATGATCTTTATCCTCCTATTGATCTTTAAAGGTTTAATTTTCAGTATTAAAATCTTAATGAACCATTCATTAATTTTCTAAGTTAGCAGAGTCCAGTAGACGTTAGATTACTATCTGAAATATATCCATCATAACTCTCTACAATAGGTTTATTCCAGAATTTATGTTTATTTCCAACATTTAGAAATAAATTATGAGTGTATTCTAATATCCAGGTCACAAAGACATTCTCTAAGACTAAGGGCTCCCACTGAAATATGAAGTCTATTGATCCAATGGAAATTGTTGCAACAATTACATCACTTCCAACATGGATGACCATTAAACTTTAAGATCAAATTTCTAATATTCTAATACAGATGCGACCAATTGCAAGTGTCATTAGAAGATTGAGATACAATTATTAGACTTTATCTTGTCAAATAAGTAAGTCAATTTCAATGATTATATGTAGATTATTTTGATGTACTATTCGATTCCTTCTCTAAGGATTCTAGATATATTTGATAGTCATACTATCAACACATCAACTTATTGCAGCATTGACATTCATCCAACTCTTTGGATGTCATATGGAAGTTACAGAAGTACAGTCAACTCTTTGACTATACTTCTTATTTGGGTCGAACCCATGCTTCCACTACGCTCCCTTTATCTATAAGCAACCATTGCTCAAGACAAAGGATCTCTTATTGAAATCAAAAATTTCAATATAAGAGTATTTCAACATTTATACATGCTTCATTCAATTCATACAATATGAATATTATGAAGCTTCATGAATGACTATAATATAGATAGTAGAATGATGACACTCATCGTATCTATATCCATTTAAACTCTTAAAACTTAGGTTCAGGTAGGTACTCAAATAATTTGAATACATCATCTCCTATAGAGCCACCATTCTGCATAATGCAGAGAACTATGTCATTCATGATTATATGTCAAGAGCGCATATGTATGCCAGAACATCTTCTTAGGTTTTTATAAGGATTATTTGATAATTATGTTCATTATCAACATGTCACTTCAAAAGTACATTCGATGAGATCAAGACTTATAGAGACATACAAACCCTAGGGTTTTAGTCCTATTGTCTATTTAATTATCATTCCTCATTATTATGAGGAAACTTGCATATTGCAACCACATACATTATGTGTCCAATTGCAAGTACAATATCTAGATCATGGGTCCAATCCATGATATTCTACTGGTTATTATTGAGTATAACATTGAGTGGGATTAAAGAAGGATTATCTGAAATAAGAAATTTGCATAAACATATATAAATATATAATTTTCTTTGATTTAGGAATTTTTATATCAAAGTTGTCTTGTCATGTCAACAATGAAAGTTCATTCCCTTAATCACTTTCAATGTAAGAGATATACTTACCATTATATCTCAAGCAAGATCTGGGATCTCCTTCCTTATCTTTGTTACATCCCAATAATATGAGAACCTATAACTCGGATAAAAAGAAGTGGGAACACATTCCGCCTTGCAAGTCCAACTTGCATCTCCCAATTTGGTCTTTAACACCCGGGCCCACCAACCCTATGGTGATATTGACCCGTCATTAATTGAACCAACTGTCAACAGGAATACAACTCGCTATGTGTAATCCAATATCGCCCCAATAATATGAGGACCCGATTTTGGGGTCACTACGCATACGTCCTTACTCTTTTGAGAAGCGACGAGCCCGATCCAAATGGATCGTATGCAGGAGCTGTCACTTCGAACAGGCGTCTCCTACATACAATATCTGGTGACGGAATCCTTCACCTTGACGGGAGACCATGGATGTCACTTATGTGATCCTCCACCTCATATTCAAATTTTAACTAATTATTATGAATCATATTCATATAATTAATTCTTCCAAGGGAAATAATAACTCTATTCATAATAGAGTGTTTCCATTGGACATAATTAATTTAATCATATTAAATTAATTATCAATCCAATTCAATCAACAAACTTGATTATTTTTACTTGAATATATATATGGTATTATCTCAAAGTACATATTAATTTGAATTTTAATAATTAGAAAAATACATCATGATCTCTCAGGCATCATTTGTTCCCTACCCGCTGTCATGGCCAGTACCGACGGGAGTGGGGCAGACCGCAACCGGTGCGACTCGCTACCCCAACGATCCCTGAATAGACACCATATCTGCCTCGGGAAAAAATAATGCCGAGTCAATCACTTTGTACTTGAGATGATCATTGGTTCTTCAACCGAAATCATACCATATAGTAATAATCAAAACATTTTTTATTATAAGGAAATTTGCTAGACAAATTCCCAATCCTATTAAAGCACGGAGTTTGATGATTGTGTTTCCAATTATGATCTAGATCAAATCTAATCAATTTATTGGTAGAGGCCAAGTCAATTAAGGAAATAATCATCATTCAATATTTCTCAAATATTTTTCATAATTATTTCATGAAATTAACAATTAATTTTACTAATTGACAATCACATGGTTCTTGATTAGGACTGTAATTTCAGCAGTGACCCCTACTTACTAAAATTAACATATCTCAATCAATTTAAATCCAAATTAGACAAAAATAATTTTCAAAGATTGCTAATTTGATTTAGGACAGAACGTAATTGATATTTAATGCATTTCAAGGCAGATCAAAACATTAATTAACTCATTAATCATGTTAAGATTCGCAGTTCCCGCAACAGTGAATACATGTTCATTAAAACAAACATATCTCGAGCAAACAGAATCTAAATTACATAAATTCAGATCCTATGGTTTCCTTATTTAATGGGTAACAAAATCCAATTATTATTTTCATGTTTAAACAATTTAAACAGGGCCGAAAATAATCACTAAACAGAGATGCGAAAATGAAATGCGACAAAAACTTTCGCAACCCTAACAAACCCAAGTCGCCTTCGGTTTATGGATCGTATCCAAAACCTTCAACCTGGCTCTGATACCACTTGAAGGATATGGGATAATTCTCAAGTGCATCATGGAAGCGTGAGCATCGTATCGAATAGGACGAAGAACGACTAGTCAGACTAGTTGTTCTATGCAGCGAAAATTAAAAAATATTCAAGCGACGAAACCACATGATCCAAGAACACTTCTCGGATCGTTTCATCTAAAACACAAACAAGCAATAGGATTACCTCCTGAAGCGTGTTTGCGATCAAGTCTCTAAACGAAGAGACCTACTGTCTCAAGTTTGATCCGACGGAGGAGACGCTTGCGAGCGCGGGGATGAATCGCGTGCTTCTTGCAATCCATGTTGATGATCCAAGCGGTGGATCTCCTGATCTCGATATACGAGATCCGATGTCTTCTTCACGAGCGAGGCACACCGAAGGAGAAGGAGATCCATAAGCAAATGATCGGGCAGCATAACGACGATCCTGCAGCGATGGAGACTCCCTCTAGGGCATCCATGGTGGACGGCCATGAGAGAGGATGAGAGAGGGCTGACGTGCAGAGAGAAAGAGAGAGAGAGAGACTTATGTTCTCTTGTGTCTCAAGAAGAGCAAAGGGGTACCCTTCTATTTATAATATTTTGGGATCCATGGATCTCAATCCATGGGCAACACAAATCCAATGGCTCCCATTGATTTGTGTTTCTTTTAATGACCAAGATTTGTGTTGGAAAAAACCAACAACAATTAATTTAATTTAGATTAATTATATATTGATAAATCAATATAATTCAATCACCAAATTAAATCAACTAACATTGGAGATAATGGAAAGGAGGCTCCTCCCTTCCATATAAGAAGAGTGGACGGCCACCCTTTCCTTTAGGGATTGGTGGCCGTCCCCCCTCTCCTATTAGGAAAGGGGGAATCTCAATGCAATCTCAAGATTGCATGATTCCATATGTCTCCAATTATTTACAACAACAATTGTTGTAAATTATTCTACAAAATAATTCATAACCATTTTGTGAATATTGCAATCTTGCCATTGGAAATTTGTGGATCACATTCACAACCCAAAATAAAATGTAAATTACATTTTCAATTAATTGTCCAATGTGAATCCAATTCATATCAATATTTAATTAACAAATGTAAATTACAAATAGCTCTCTCTTATATATTATAAATCACATTTATAATATATGTGATTAATATGGATAGTACTATCCACATTATTCAATATCCATGATAATTAAATCATATTTAATCACCTTGGATCTCTATTTTCATGTGCCCAAATAATATGAATCACATTCATATTATTTACATCTTTGATAATCAAATCACATTTAATTATCTAAGATAGCTCTCTTTATAATATTAATCAAATTCATATTAATCATGATAATTAAATCACATTTAATTATACATTTTCTCAATGCTCAGATACATATATCAACAATGAAATTATCCTGAACTCTTTTAAGGATAATGCGCTTTCTCCGCGAATACTTGGAGATAAGGACAAGGTGATTGTATTGTTCCACGTATAGTGACTTAGATATTGAGATCACATCTCAAGTCCAGATCTTGGACCTCCCATAGATGCTTGATTAAATCAAGATCGCAAATCTAATATTCTCATTGCATCTGAATCACATTTAGATCAATGTCTATGATTAGATTACTTCTCCACTGAGAGGAGTCACTAAAATCCAGACCTGTTTCATCACTCCCTAGGAATGGAAGAGTCATGATTATACAATCGTTTATGATCACATCACCCTCAGGTATTCCCAATACCTGTACATCCTGCATACTGGAAGAGTCAGAATAAACCAGAAGTATAAGATCAATTTTACACTATCTACTTCAGAGTTTTATCATTAAGTTTCTCATTCGATCATTGGGAGTCGGTATCGATCATACACTTTCCAAAAGCATATATCATACCTAGGTCTTGATCATATATTTTCCAAAAGTATATATCAAACCTACAAATTCAGTCAAGCTTCCAAAGCGAGATGACCGTGCACAGAATTTGATTCTTCCCAATATCTCATGAGTGAGCTCATGTATTCCGGTTCGGTAACTGAACCTATATGATCCCTTTGAGAGATTATATTACTCATATACCCTTGCATACACACCAGCGTGCCAGTGTATAGACCTTGATTAGGTCATAAACCTATTAGTCTGCCAAATGTACATACTCAGACATATAGTAACACATCTGTCTTCGGTCAGAGGATGCGTGCCTATATCATGACAATATACGATATATGACTTTGGTTATCTCGATCTTGTTAAGTCAACTCTTTGACCTAACTAATCTGACACCTCAGAATCTCTATTCCTATGCAGAGGACCTACATCAAGAGGTCGGTCAGATATCGACCTAACTGAGAAAGGATTGCCATTTCCTACTCAGACTGGAGATCATCTCTTAACAATCATTTGATGGTGCTTGGTGAGTCCTCAATCTAACTCTTTAGATGCTCATCCAAGCACCAGCCTCTATGATTCAATATTTGAATCAACAGATGTATGATCATCAAGATGGCCATGGTACATAACCCTAATTGTACTAAGGGACCTATTATGCAAATTATATATTCTTCATTTCAGATTAGGGAATGATATTTGCAATAACATTTATTGCATAATGGCTCGCCGTGGGCTCGCATGTCCAACACTTCCTGCTCTCCTCATCACCAACGTTCTTATTTCAACCATTCGATCGAAGTCCAGCCTTCATCACATCCATTCACTTCCGCCTTACTCTCCACTCGCCACGTCGACTTTATCAACCGCTCGATCCACTTTTAATCCTCAAATCACGGCCGCATGCATACCTCGCATCTTCAGCCCTTCGATCGAGCACTGGATTCCATCACATCCATTCATGAGCGTCTCTCTACCCGCTCGACACGTGGCTAACCCCATAACCGTTGATTAAGCGCCTCACTAATATAATCGGGACCACTCAAGCGTGCCTCTTTCTCAACTGTTGGATCGCGAGATCCAACGGTCAGAAACCCGTGTCCTTCCTCCGGCTGGCCCTCTAACCCACGATCACCACCTCGTAGAACCACCTACCCCTTCACTTTTCCTCCGAGTCTTCATCCACCATCTTCACGTCCCGACACCTCTACGACTTAGATCGGTCGTCCAACATCCTCGCGAGCGTCCACTCATTCCACAACTCCCCTCCACTCGCTCCCTATCCTTCCCGCAAAGCACACCCATCGTCATCATAACTACCTCCGCTACTCCTTAAATACCCCATCTCTGCCCCATGTTTCCGGGTCCACCTTTACGCGGGGAGTAGCCCAGCAATCCTCCGCCCCTCGGTGACAGCGAGAGGGCGCATGGAGCGCAAAGATAACCATCTTCTCTGGTGTTGACCCCTGTCCCATCACGGCCAGGTTCGCGATGGCTCAGCCTCGCCTAGCTGCTCCGAGGGGTCGCCGGAGTCCAGCGATGACCCTAGCTCCCCTCGGAGCTCAAGCATAGACCGCAACCTCCATCTTTGACTAGGTAAGACTCTAAATTCTTTCCCTGTATTTTCTCCCTATTTCTTTGAATTAATTAGGACTCTACACGCTAGTACATCCTTCATTAACCGCCTCGTGAGCTTCACCACACTATCCCCATTCACGCGTTTGCTCCGATCATCCAATTCTTCCTCTATAACCCCAGATCTCATCCGACCCAACTCCTCCGGGCTCATCGGAGAAGATCGACCGGCCACCGCCTTCTTCATCCCCCTTACGGCCAGCAATCCCATGCACTTCACTTCCACCCTTCGCACGAAGCTTTAGATTTTTGTTATTGACAATGCATGTCTTAAAACCCTTTAATGGCCGGAGCCCCATCGGAGCTGACTTCGCAACTCTCATCTCTGGCATCTGAGCACCGATGGCCTTCTTCCGAAGATCCAGCGTCTTCCCCGAGCATTAATGATGGTTGATGCATCTTCAGATGGCCCCACAGCATAGCAGATCAGAAGGAAGAGGGAGGCGGAGCTACGACTGCTTCGTCGGAGGTCTGATTCCTCCGTCAGTTGCAGCCGAAGTAGAAGAAGCATATGCTGTTGGATGCTCCTCTCCGGAGCTCATCCAGCGGCACAAAAATAGACACATCGATACCCCGCGTAACCTCCAGTAACTATACGATCCTAATGATCGGACAGTCTTACTTGGTCCACGTGTCAGCTCGTGAAGTTCTTTCGAGCCTCAACCGATCCTCCTAGAGCTCCGAGCCTCTCCGAGCCTCATCCGAGCCCAAGCCTGGAGGCTCATACCTTCCAAGCCTAGCCGAAGCTGCCCCAAGCCTCATCCGAGCGTGGATCTTCACCGAGCCTGGAGCGCACGTGCAGGTCGCATGCGACCTGGACAATTTGCAGGGAGGCCCACCTGATTCTTCAATTTTACAGATAGGTCCAGAGTCATGTGCTTTCACATGCATGAGGTATTTTGCATTTATACCCTCGCGTGTTTTTATAATTACAAAAATACTCCCGCATATGTGGATTATTTATAGGGAAGGTCCCGAACTTTCTTTTATTTGCATTTTAGTCTCTCCCAGTGACCTGTTTGCTATTTATCTTTCATGTTTTCTTGCATTTATGTCTCTGGCTTCACTCGTGCATATCTTGAGCATCCTAGCTCCAATTGAGTGGATTTCAGTTGCATTTTGAAGCTCTTTTCATGATCTCCTTGATGGCATGTTTAATTTCAGATTTGAAACTATGAATTTCCATGTATTGTTTCAATAGCTCAGTGTCTTCATTTCAATGCTTCTCATGCCTTATTTTTTATATAAATGAAAATAGCTTCCGTATTTGACCCTGATTTGACCTCTGATTAAATGGCTCAAGTATTTTTGTATTTCGGGCATATTTTTGTGTTGCATTTCATCACATCCATTTGCATGATAAAAAGCAAATAAAAATAAATGCATATTTCCATGTTTACTTAATACATCTTGTTTTGTCTTCTTGCTTTCATCGACCTACGTTTATCCGACACTTAGTTAAATTAATTTAAGTCCAAATATCATGAGAGAGGCTCGTATCCCTAAGTTCGACCTTGGGCTTACCCAAGCAAAATATAATACGACCATTTGATTCTATTGGCATATCAATTAAATGGTTTTTGACGGACCACATTTAGCCAGACTGCAATGACGTCTGAGTGTTAATTCTACACTATTAAAGGGCTAAATTTATGGCCCGTCAAGAACCTTATAAGAAGTGGAGTTAATACTTTTCAGGTCCTAGCGACTTAATTCTTTGAGTCCATAAGACTATGTTCACTTGTCATCTTGATTAGTCTAAGTAGAATATTTAACAACATACACATGATTATTTCAGATCGTGGCTTATCTTTGACAAGCACTCTACATGTAGCTCTTCATGGAGGAGGTAGTGAGGAGGCAGAATCTTTTGGCTTGGAGTAGCACATGAGGGTAGTACATCTAGGCGGAACCTCTCGTCTTCCTCTAGGGAGGGTTATGCATCTCAACCTGATCTAGTAGCATTGAGGTCTAAAGACATGGTGCTGTGGGGTTCTAATAATGCTTCAAAAGAGGGATAGTCTACTAGGTCAAGAGGAAAAACTCCTTATGTACATGATGCACCTTGTATATATTTAAAAAAAAGAGAAAAAATGCAAAATCTCCAAAAGTGGACATGCCTGATTGAAAAGTAAAATGCCTGCTAGAGTGTATATACGAGGATAAAGAAAATAATAATAATAAAAGCTTCAAAGTCAAATTTTTATAAGCTTGCAACTAGATAATTTGACAACACTGGTCATGCATCCAAGGATAGGTAGCTACACTGGTTACCATCCATTCTTTTCTCCATCCCCTCTTCTTGAGCTTGTTGTACTTGAACTTAGAAGGAAATATCCCCGCTCCTCGAGGAAAGAGTTGCTAGACTGGGGAATTATAGTTAACTTGTTGAGGGAGGCTGTTTTTTGCTACTTTTAAGATGGGGAGCTATATTTCACTTACACCGTACAAGTAAAGATTCATAGCCATAAGAATTTGTGTATGTAGACTTTTTCTGACCTGGCTATTGAGGAGACCTGAATAGGAGTCTTGTGGAACTTGGAGGCTGTTAGGTTTTAAATCCACTTCCCATTAAGATTCCGCCACACTAATAATCCAAAGGTCTGACCGAGCTCCATACTACAATTCTATGAAGATAAGTTTAATACTCAATATTGTCCTAATTTCTTTATTTTTCTTTTCCTTTTCTTTTATTCACTTATTCTTTCAAATAAGTGTTTGCTAAGGGACTAGTAAACGTAAAGCATAGAAGGATGATGAATATGCATTTCATCATCTTTATTCATTTATTTTAGCTTAAAATCCTATATAAAACACATGTATATAATACTAACTCCATATTCTTACTAATTTGCATCTGTGTGTAAATATTATACACTTATTACTATTTTAACCTAAAATAAATAAATAAAGAAAAAAGGAAAAAAAGACTATATATATGTCATAGATACAAGCTGATCCGAACCCCGACAGAAGGTCAAGACTTGACCTGATTGACGAGGAATAAAGTAGGGGGAGTTAGGGTCCTCAATTAGAAAATCCAAAAAATGTGTTGTGAATATTTGTATATTTACACTATTTTATTTGTATATAAATTAACCTCAAATTAAATAATTTGTTTTAAAAAAGTTGTAAAAAATGTTTCCTAAATAATAAAAATATTTGCAAAATAAAATCATGTACAAAATAAAAGTAACTACATCCGGAAATAGCCATAAAGCGATAATTTAAAGACCAATTCCGGCTCTATATGATCTCAAATTGAAACAAACTCACTTTCATTGTATTCTAAATTAAATTATCTTTAAAATGGATGTGGTTTCAAAATTTTTGGAGTTATAGTTTGAAAGATGATTTTCTGGGGGTGGTTTGTGCAATTTTACCATTTAGTTGTACATATTGTATTTGTAAATATTTGTAAATATTTTTAATAACTATAAAAAACAAAAAATAAAAAGAACTAATTTCCTTATTTAACTATGTATATAATGTACCATATGCATATAGTATATGTATATAGTTGATATTCCTAAATAACCTCCACAAAAAATAAAAAAATGAACACTTATTTTTTAATTTAATAAAGTGATAGAAATTATTTTTTTTGTAAATAATTTTAACACTAATTTCCTTTCTTATCTCTATCTCATTTCAAATTTTTTTTCCTTATCTTTATCTCATTTTAAATTTTGAATTTCAAATTCTTTTCTTTTCTATTTATATGACTCCTCCTCCCTCATTTCAATTTGATCAATCTTTTGGAGAGGAGCTTATTTTTCCGAGAGCCATCTTATTGATAAAGAGTGCCAAGCCTCCGAGCCGTCCGGTGACAGCGAGGCGACCCTCGTCGAGGTGATTACGACATTCGTCCACTCCACGGTGAGATCCATTTTTCTTGTTCTTAACCTAGGTTAATCATAGTTTAATTTTTCGCATTTTCATATCGTTGTCATTTTTTCTCTAGATCTTAGAATCTATCATCACGATTTGATCCACGTGATCCGATTTTTCACCTTCACATCTCGACCTTCACATTCTTATTCTATCTCACATAATCCATCCACTCCGATTAAGCATGGTGATCGGAGACGCAGATCCATCTTCTACATCGCAAGGATCCGCATCCACTCACATCTCTATTTGATTTTTGGACCGAGCCGTCGTGCTGGAGTCGGTATTTTTTAATTTTTTTAGGGACATGAATTTCGTTTGAAAAAAATTAAAAGATTCTTTTATTTGTTGCTTTAAAAAATACAAAAAATATATTTTTTGCAGTTTCTATTTCTAAATAAAAATCTGCTGTTTCATTTTTTTTAAAAAAAATAACATAAAAAATACTCTACTATTTCTAAGTTTACAAAATAAAAAAAATAAAACGGTTGGGGGCGGCAGCACTCCAGCCGCCGCCGCCGCCCACCTCTGCTTCCTTTGCGCCGGTTGCAACCCTTCGCTCTTGCCACCTACGTAAGGGCCTTCACCGCAGTGCAGCTCCACCCGCCAACCATCAGGAGCCCGCCATGCTCAAACCGCGAGGAACTTGCCAGGGCGTGTATCGCCCCTAGCTGCGACCATCTCCTCAACCGTCGTCGATCTTCGATGGCTTAGACGTGTCTGCCTGCCGCAACTCGCACCGCTCCTGCTCGTCAGAGAAGACCTGCCGTTCTCTCTAATCACCGCTAGCCGTGACCCCCATGCGCGCAGCTCCTCTACGCGAAGGATCACCGTCGCCGCTGTCGCCCATCCTCGAGAATCGCGTAAAACCTCTTTCAACTACGTGCCGACCTCCGCAGATCCGGCTGATCTCCACCTGATCGTAGACCGTCACAAGCTCCGTCCCTTGCCATCCGCCCGTCACTCTCATCTCCAACCGCCAGGACACCACCACTGCCGCCCTTGTGGGTTGAAGACAAAAGAGGAGAGGCGACGCACATTGTGCCCTTTCTGGTGTGCATGAAAGAATGAAGAAACCCCGAACCCTAAAGGAATAAAATAATGTTTGGGTAAATTACATTAATGTCCACCAAAGTTTCCAAATTTGCAGAAAAGCCCCTGCTCTCTAGCAAGTCACGTGCTCGACACGTTTCATTGTATAATTTGCATTTTTAATTTTTTGTTTATTTCTTGGTATTTGTTTGTGCAAGAACAATAAACATTTGCATTTCAGTCCTTTTCCAGACTTTATTTTCACATGTTTCTTGTCATTGAAATAAATGTTTTCATTGCTCTAAGAATTCTACAAAAAATTATGTATATTCCTGCTGTGTTCCTATTCATTGTATACAAATTTCATTGCAAATTATTTTTATTTGATATTATAAAAATAAAAAACATGGCATTTTCCCTATTTGAAGTTTGAAAAATCCTAATTCAAATATTGCAATTCCAAAACAAAAGATTAATTTCTTTTGGTGAGTTTCAATTTTTATGCAAATTTCATGCATTAATTATTTTTAAAACTCAAAAGAATTGCAAATCACTAATCTTAAAAAAATCATAGATAATTGTAGAAAAGAAAAAAAATTTGATTTTAGTTCCTTTATTAGATAATTTCCTTTAGTTTATAGGAAAAATAATTTTTGGAATTTTTTTATTTCATTTTATATTTTCAAATTGCAAAATAATCCTGTGCGACTCACTATTTGCTTTTTCTCATGTTTTTATTCATTTTAAAATCCTAAAAAAATAAAAAATCTCTAAAAAAACTACAAAAATAGTAAAAAAACATAACAATACAAAAAAATCTTGAGATAATTTTGAGCATTTTTGTTATATTTGAAAATAAAAAAAGAAAAAATTGTATTTCTTTTTACATGAAATTGGTTGGAAAATCATATTTTTGAAAAAATAAAAAATTCTACATAAATTAAAATCATTAAAAATATAAAAATCTGAAAAAAAATAGAAATAAAAAAATAAAATAATATAAAAAATAAATAAAAATTTCACCAAAACCAAAGTAGTTAGCAATTGAGATTTCTTTTTCCCATAATTGATTTTTTCGATTATTTGAATAACCCTCGGGAATTGTAGCCTCCATGAGTTCGATCTTGTTAGCTATACAGGTAAATAAGTAGCAAAATTGCTCTCGCTACATTTTTTGTAATTAATTGTCTTGAGAAGAAAAAAGTAAATAAAATTTTTGTTACGAGATATTTGGGTTGCCGCAACAACATGCATTATTCCATCTGAATTTAGAAACCCTAGAAATTCTTGCTCAACAACTACCAAGGTCGAACAAAGGGAACCGTGATTTTTAGTTATGTAGTTTTAAATTAAATTAACTAATTAATTAAAATGCTAGGTTAATCTCTATGTCAGAAAATACAATAAAAATGTGATGATGATGCAATGCAAAGAAAATAAATACAGGGGAAAAGCGCATGATCTGTGATTTTGTATGATTTAATTTCTCAAGTAATATGATCAATAAACCCTCGAAATTGAATCACATATCAAAAGAAATTCATAAGATGAATTTTTAATCAAATTCAAGCTGCAAGGAGGTTAATAAATGGATAGTCCTATCATAATTCCCAGTAATTTGATCCTAAAAAATAATCTTTAATCCGACAAATTAATAGGGCGAATTAAATGATTCTTTCCTCAATTTAACTCCTGCAAAGATTAAATCCTCAAATAATGATCCAAATAGCCTCAGATAGAATCATGTATTAATATCTGAATATCTTTACCTGAATACGAGATCTTTTCGCATGATGACTCTTATCATATTTCTCTTAGGAGCGGAAAGATTGTAACCATGCCTGATCGAGCAAAGATCACGGTGACATAGCTCCAATGTCTACTAAGTCACACAATCCTGGGGAAATTGAGGAGCAGAGGCACAAGGAGGAGAAAAAAGAAGTCCTACCCACACCACCCATTAAACACTGCACTACTGAGTCAGAATCTGAGTCTGACAAAGATGAATCACCAAGACATCCGCAATAGTTGTCCATCAATTTCCCTATTTTTAGATCAGCCAGTCCGAGTCTTGTAAATATGTTAATTCCTCATTCAATAAAAGTGATGTTTTTGATCACAATGAGTCCATTCCTTTCCCCCATGCTCTTACGGCATGAAAGAAGAAAAACTTCAAAAACAAAAAAAATGATGAAGACATGGACTACATTTGCAAAGAAAACATCAAGGTCACTTTGTCCCTAGACGAGATGATAGAAAGAGACCCAGCTTTTAGGAAATAACTTAATGTGAGATGCACACCAATAATGACCAGCAAAAAGAACCCTAACCGAACAATGAAACACATACTCTCTATTGATACATCTTACCTGATAAAAAATGAGCTACCAAGGAAGAAAAGAGACATGGGTGCTCACTTTGTCACTAGCCAGATGAACGACATCAAATTTGCCCGAACATTGTTAGATATTGGCTCCTCCATCAATTTCATGCCCACTACTCTATTTGAGCATCTAAACCTAGGTCCTCTTAAGATGTCTAAATCCATACTTCAATTCACAGATACATCAACTAAGAGACCTAAGGGGGAGATTAGAAATGTTGTCATCAACATAGAGGAACAAAATTACCCAATAGATTTCACAGTACTTGACATGGATTTCCCTAGAATTTGGAAAGACTCCCAAATGGTACTAGGGAGGCCCTTCCTTAGGACTGTAGGAGTTGTATTCGATTACATATCTGGAAGAATCCAATTTAGAGAAGTCAAACGTAAAATGAAGCAAACTAGGTTTCAGAGACCTGCCACTGAATCTAGCACTGAGTTTAAAATTCAGAACCTGAGGCAGAAAACACAGAAGCAACAGTTGGTCCATGGAGACAGAACCCGACAGCAATGATAGAATCACCTTCATCTGGAGAGGACATTGTTTATAATTTAATCTGCCAGCTCATCCATGCATCCACCTACACTCTCAGAGACTCAGAGGTCCCTCTTGACCTGTCAGCCATTCTCCTTATGGACAATCCCGGGGTGAGGTAAACAAATCGGACGTAGCATTTGGCAAACTACATTCTATCTTTAACGATCCGATACCCGAAACAATTAAGATTGTGGCTGATAATAGTACACAGAAACCATCCACATCACAACTAGAATCACCAATGATAGAGCCAGATTTGTGAATGATACAGACTTACAAGAGCTCAAACCATTGCCCCCTACTCTTAAGTATGCCTTCCTTGCAGGAAATAAGGGACAGTTTCCGGTCATCCTCAGTTCACATCTGACCGAAGAGTAGGAGATCTGCCTGCTTAAAGTTTTAGAGAAAAATCACAAGGCTACAGGATGGAGATTGTTGGATCTTTCAAGGATTAACCCAACCCTCTGTTTGCACCATATTTACCTTGAGGATAATGCTAAACCCTCCCGTGAATGCCAACGTAGGTTGAATCCAAATTTATAGGATGTGGTTAAGAATGAGGTCGAAAAATGGTGTAAGGCTGGTTTCATATATCCCATCTCAGACTCCAAGTGGGTGTCGCCTTTGCATGTCGTCCCGAAAAAGTAGGGACTTCAGATTATCACCAACGAGGAGGGAGAGGAGATCACGACATGGGTACCCATGTCGTGGCACGTCTGTGTGGATTACAGACACCTGAATGCCGCAACGAAGAAAGATCACTTCCCGCCGCCCTTTATTGATCAAATTTTGGAGAGATTAGCAAGAAGAGAATACTTTTGTTTCTTAGATGGGTACTCGAGTTACAATCAGGTAGCCATCACCCTAAGGACCAAGAAAATACTACTTTTACATGTTCTTTCGACACTTACACATTCAAGCGCATGCCTTTTGGGCTTTGCAACACCCCCGATACTTTTCAGTGGTGCATGATTGCAATTTTTTCCGAAATGGTTGGAGATTTTCTAGATTCATGGTGATTCATTCGATGATTGTCTAGCACACCTGGATTGAGTCCTCGAAAAGTATATGGAAGTGAATCCGGTGCTCTCTTGGGAGAAAAGCCATTTCATGGTAAAATAGGGCATTGTGTTGGGGCACGTCATCTCCAAGAAGGGGATGGAGGTTGAACCTGCCAAGGTGGATGTGATCAAGAAACTCGAGCTACCTACCAATGTTAAACAATTGCGGTCTTTTCTAGGGCATGTCGGATTTTATAGGAGATTTATTAAGGATTTTTCAAAAATTGTCCGATCGCTGATTGACCTCTTAGGGAAAGACATCGAGTTCATTGTAGATCATAAGTGTCTTGAAGCCTTCGAGCTTCTCAAAAAGAGGATCATTGAGATTTCCGTCCTACATGCCCTCAACTGGTCTCTTCCCTTCGAGATCATGATAGACGCTTCAGACTTCACAGTAGGGGTTGTGTTAGGACAAAGAAAAGATGGAATCACATATGCTATTCACTATGTAAGAAAAGTTTTATATCCAACTCAGAAAAATTACACTATGATCGAAAAGGAAATGCTTGCAGTAGTCTTTGCCTTGGAGAAATTTTGATCTATACTTCTAGGATCTAAGATAAGAGTATACATAGATCACTCAACCATCTGATACTTAATGACGAAAAAAGATGCCAAAGCACGTCTCCTCAGATGGATACTCTTGCTTAAGGAATTTAATTTGGAGATTGTAGATAAACCTGGAGTCAAGAATGTCATGGATGATCATTTATCACGGATGAACAAAACAAAATCCCTAAGTCTGAATCCATCCGTGAAACCTTCCCAGATGAGTCAATTTCTACTATTGATTCTCTCCCGTGGTATGCTGACATGGTGAACTATCTTGTCTCCAAGAAAGTTCCCCAGGGTTGACCAAGAACAGAATCGACCAACTCAAATCGGAAGCCAGACACTGCCATTGGGAGGATCCGTTCCTTTTCTTTGAAGGACCGAATTGTATATGGAGAATATGTATTCATCA